>CM038142.1:325732850-326171049 GCA_021437245.1 Aegilops speltoides | reverse complement strand
AAGAGGTTATTTGACATTAGCTCACATGATGAATGGAGAACTCAAGCCTATGAGAATGCCAAACTTTTTAAAGAAAAGGTTAAAAGATGGCATGACAAAAGGATACAAAAGTGTGAGTTTAATGTAGGTGATTATGTGTTGCTCTTCAACTCTCGTTTAAGATTTTTTGCATGAAAACTTCTCTCTAAATGAAGGGCCTTACGTTATCAAGAAGGTCTATCGTTCTGGTGCCATAAAAATCAACAACTTCGAAGGCACGAATCCGAAGGTGGTGAACGGACAAAGGATCAAACATTATATCTCAAGTAATCCTATAAATGTTGAAACTAATGTTATTGAAACCGTAACCCCGGAGGAATACATAAGGGACACTTTCCAGAATGTTTCAGACTCTGAAAAGGAATAGGTATGTGGTACGGTAAGCAAACTGACTCCAAAACAGTTCTAATAGCATTTTTTCTCTATTTTGGAATATTTAAGAAAATAGGAAAATAAGAAGTAGTCCGGGAAGGACACGAGGCATCCACGATGGTGGAGGGCGCACCCTTCCACCGTAGGCGTGCCTCCCTGCCTCGTGGGCACCTCGTGTGCTCTCCGGACTCCATTTTCTTGCACGATACTTCTTTTGGTCGGTAAATATTCATTATATAATCTCCCGAAGGTTTTGACCACCGTATTATGCAAATATCCTCTGTCTTTGTTTCGAGCTGTTTTTCTGACAGATCTAGAGCACCATGACGTCTTCAAGAACCCCCCAGGATAAGTCTTTCGAGAAGTTCATCAACCCCTACCTCGCGGAGGTGATGCATCACCCTCAAACCATTGAGATGCGTGAGGGGGTGCTGCACATCCGCGATGTTGAGGGACCAAGGAGGACCGGAAGCGTGGAGACAAGACTCGAAGCAATGGAAGAACAAGTTTTCAAGTGCCAAGGGATGGTGGAATGCGGACTCAACGCTAACCAAATGATGATCGCGGAGTTCACCAACAACCACAAGCTAGATGCCAAGAACATTGGGGAGACCATCTTCAAGCTTCATGAGAAAATCGAGCACCTCCAACCCCAGATCTATGACCTGCAAAACCAAAATTGTGAGTATGAATATAGATTCAAGAGGAAGAGTTTGGCTGCAGATTTGAGGATCCCTGAGACTCGATCATCCTTCTATGATGGTGAGCCTATGCCTTGGAAGACGGACGACAAGCCTACATCATCAACAACTCCACCATCGCCACCTCTGAAGAACTAAACACATGGGTATGGGCACTCCCCTTGGCAACTGCCAAGCTTGGGGGAGGTGCCCCGGTATCGTATCACCATCACACTCCTATCTTTAGAGTTTTTCTTAGTTCGATTCTTTTAGTAATATCTTGATCTAGTAGAATAAAGTTTTGGTATGATTTAGTTCTAAGTTTTGCTTTATGATCCCTCTATGTAATCGAGTCCGTGAGCTATATATAATAAAGATTAGTGTTGAGTCAAGGGCTTTTGCTATCTTGCTATGATCTTGATAAAAGAAAGAATAAAAAGGAATTAAAAGGAATAAAAGAGATCATAAAAAGGAATAAAAGAGATCTAGTAGAATAAAGAGGTCAAGGACTTCACATTTAAAGAGTATGATGATTAAAAGTTGTTGAGAGTTGGCAAACATAGTTTTGGTCATCATTGCAATTAATAGGAAGTAATAAAGAAAGAGAGGTTTTCACATATAAATATACTATCTTGGACATCTTTTATGATTGTGAGTACTCATTAAAGTATGAAATGCTAAAGAGTTGAGGTTGGACAAGGAAGACAACGTAATGGGTTATGTTTTCTCATATCCAAATTAAAGTATATTGTCATGGATCATCCAACATGTTGAGCTTTCCTTTCCCCCTCATGCTAGCCAAATTCCTTGAACCAAGTAGAGATACTACTTGTGCTTCCAAAAATCCTTAAACCCAGTTTTACCATGAGAGTCCACCATATCTACCTATGGATTGAGTAAGATCCTTCAAGTAAGTTGTCATGTTGCATGCAATAAAAATTGCTTTCTAAATATGTATGACTTATTGGTGTGGAGAAAATAAGCTTTATATGATCTTGTGATATGGAAGCAATAAAAGCGACGGACTGCATAATAAAGGTCCATATCACAAGTGGCAATATAAAGTGACGTTATTTTGCATTCAGATTTCGTGCATCTAACCATAAAAGCACATGACAACCTCTGCTTCCCTCTGTGAAGGGCCTATCTTTTACTTCCTGTCTTATACCTTATGCAAGAGTCATGGTGATCTTCACCTTCCCTTTTTATATTTTATCCTTTGGCAAGCACCTCGTGTTGGAAAGATCCTGATATATATATCCAATTGGATGTAAGTTAGCATGAACTATTATTGTTGACGTTACCCTCAAGGTAAAAGGTTGGGAGGCAACACTATAAGCCCCTATCTTTCTCTGTGTCCGATTAAAACTCCCTACCCATAAGTATTGCATGAGTGTTAGTAATTGTGGAAGACTAAATGATAGTTGAGTACGTGGACTTGCTGAAAAGCTCTTATATTGACTCTTTCCAATGTTATGATAAATTGCAATTGCTTCAATGACCGAGACTATAGTTTGTTAGTTTTCAATGAAGTTTCTGATTCATACTTGACACTGTGAATAGATTGTTACTTTAGCATAAGAAATCATATGACAATATATATATATATATATATATATATGTTGTTGTTGTTATAAGAATGATCATGATGTCCACATGTCCGTATTTTATTTTATCGACACCTCTATCTCTAAACATGTGGACATATTTTTCGATATCGGCTTCCGCTTGAGGACAAGCGAGGTCTAAGCTTGGGGGGAGTTGATACGTCCATTTTGCATCATGCTTTTATATCGATATTTATTGCATTATGGGCTGTTATTACATGTTATGTCGCAATACTTATGCCTATTCTCTCTTATTTTACAAGGTTTACATGAAGATGGAGAATGCCCGCAGCTTGGATTCTTGGCTGGAAAAGGAGCAAATATTAGAGACCTATTCTGCATAACTCCAAAAGTCCTCAAACTCCACGAAAGTCATTTTAGGAATTAACAAAAATTACTGAGCGGAAGAAATACCAGAGGGGGGCCACCCACCATCCACGAGGGTGGGGGCGCGCCTCCCTGCCTCGTGGGCCACCTGACAGCCCTCCGGTGCCCATCTTATGCTATATGAAGTCTTTTACCCTGGAAAAAATCATAAGAAAGCTTTCGGGAGGAAACTCCGCCGCCACGAGGCGGAGCCTTGGCAGAACCAATCTAGGGCTCCGGCGGAGCTGTTCTGCCAGGGAAACATCCCTCCGGGAGGGGGAAAGCATCACCATCGTCATCAACATCGATCCTGTCATCAGGAGGGGGTCAATATCCATCAACATCTTCACCAACACCATCTCCACTCAAACCCTAGTTCATCTCTTGTATCCAATCTTTGTCCCAAAACCTCAGATTGGTACCTGTGGGTTACTAGTAGTGTTGATTAATCCTTGTAGTTAATGCTAGTTGGTTTATTCGGTGAAAGATCATATGTTCAGATCCTTAATGCACTACAAAAAAGACACATCCGTGACATTTTGGGCTGAACGAATTTTTTTTTTCATACATATGACACTTCTATGACGATAATTGTGACAAAACCCGGTATCATCATAGATGTGGTGGGCTCCTACTTCTATGACAAAAAATCATGACAGAAAATGGGCTTTTCATCCTGGGCGGGTCGGAGACGCAGCTGCATGACATTCTTTGGGCCGTCCATGATGGAAAAAACCGTGGTACAAGCGAGGGGGAGGAAAATTTCAGGGAGTTGCCGGTTACGGTGGGAGGTCGGGGGCGGAGCGATGCGCGTTTCTCTCGTACACGTACACGTGTGTGTGCGAGGCGTTGGCTCTAACTGAACCCGAGTGAGGCGCTGGGCTCTAACTGAACCCGAGCGATTGCACTACAGGCTACGCATTACTGAACCCGAGCGATCGATCGATGGCTGTTAATTGAACTCGATGGAGCGATTCCTTTGCTACTGCTGCTAACTGAAGCCGATCGATTGGATGAACTGTGAGTGTTGCGGGGGTGGATGAACAGTGAGCGGTGGCGTTGCCTCTGGATGAACAGGACCCGTGGTGTGGAGGGCTGGATGAGCGATGAGCGGTGGAGGGTGGCCGTGGAGGGGTGGTTGAACAGGACCCGTGGTGTGGAGGGCTGGATGAACAATAGGCGGTGGAGGGTGGTTGAATAGTAGCTGGTGGAGTAAGCGGCGGTGAAGGCTGGATGAGCAGGAGCCCGTGGAGGTGGAGGAGGTCGACGGTAGCCGTGGAGGCTGGAGGAAATCGGCGGTGGAGATGAGCAAAGATCCGTGGAGTCCGTTTTGCGCACGCCACACCCTCCCGATGAACGGGACCCCGTTTGATCAGTGGCGCCCAACACAAGTCCGTTTCGTCCGTTTTGCGGTACGCCACACCCCTCCCGATCAACAGGACCCCCATTTCGACCGTAGGAGGTCTGTTTCTTCCGTTTTGCGGTACGCCACACCCCTCTCGATCAACAGGACCCCCGTTTCGACCGTAGGAGGTCCGTTTCCTACGTTTTGTGGTACGCCACACCCCTCCCGATCAACAGGACCCCCGTTTTGACCGTAGGAGGTCCGTTTCCTCCGTTTTGCGGTACGCCACACCCCTCCTGATCAACAGGACCCCGTTCCGAATGTAGGAGGTCCGTTTCCTCTGTTATGCGGTACGCCAGGCCTCGTTTCCATCGCATGTTCCGTCCAAGCCCTCCCGATGAACACGACCACGCATTCCGTTCCGACCCAGCCGGTTGGCTCCCCATGAACACGACGACGACGCTGTTTCTCCGTTCTGACCCAGCCATGCACGTATGCGCGAGTAGGCAATCGAGACACTGCCTGTATGTACGTACGTGGCCGTATTTTCTTTCTTGCACCCTCGCCGATGTACGTACCTGTACGTACGCGCCTCTACTACGACACGTGCGCGCCTCTACTATGACCAGTATGTACGTACACTTTCCCGACCAGAATGACAACTCTACGTACGCTTCGACCAGGTGGGTCCTGACTGTCAGGCACGTCGTTGCCTGTGAAGATGTAGCTGGTGGGTTCCAGCAGTCAGGGGGGCGAATTGTTTTGTTTTTTTTTGCCCGGACGCACTTCCTTCCGTGCGAAGGTGTAGCTGGTGGGTCCCAGCAGTCAGGAGGGAAATGTTTTTTTGCGAAATACGGTGGCCCGTCCGGTGGGTCCATGCTGTCAGGTGGAGGAATCATTATTTTCCGCATAATAAGGAGGCACTTCCTTGCTGCGGCCGTGGACCCAGCTGTCAACCTCTCGACGTACAATCCACGTCCGATGGAAGTCATTCCTTGACCATGTTGACCACGCCACGCCGAGAGCACCAGGGCGGTGGACGACGGCGAGGCCTAGGAAGGGGACGATGTGGAGCCGGTGAAGACGCGGCAGTGGATGCCCACGCGGAGAGGAGTATGAGTATTCACTCGTTCGGCTGCGGTGTGAGGCTGCCATCGCCGCAGGGCCTGGCCTAAGGTGGGAATAGTAGGGGGCAGTGAGGCCTCCACGGCAACACAGCCGGCCACGGGAGGCAAGAGCAGGCGGCACGACCGGCGCTGCTTTGGGCGGCTGGAGCAAGAAGACCAGAGGTTGAAGAAGCACTACGGCCGTTGGATGGACATCGTACGGTCACTGGAGCTAGAATTGTGCATATTGACTAAGTTGACAAAGCCATTCGTCCCCGTCAACTTAGTAGGCCCACAAGTCAGCCTGCCACTATACTGGGTCCCAGCTAACAGGGGGAGTATTTATTTTTTTTGTGCGTAACAAGGAGGCACTTCCTTGCGTGCGAAGATATTGCTGGTGGGTCCGAGCTGTCAGCAGCGGTAACGTTTTTTCGCGAAATACAGAGGCCATTTCGGTGGGTCCCTGATGTCAGGTGGAGGAATCATTATTTTGCGCGTAATAAGGAGGCATTTCCTTGCGTGCGGCCGTGGACCCAGATATCGGCCTCTCTAGGTACAATCCACTTCAGATGCATGTCGGTCATTGACCACGTTGACCAGGCCACGCCGAGAGCACCAGGGTGGTGGACGACGGCGTGGCCTAGGAAGGAACAACAACGAGGCGGTGGAAGACTCGGCGCTTGTTCCCCGCGGAGGGGAATCTGTTGTCACGAGGGTTTCTTGGTTAAATGCTGCCGTCGCCGGAGATTAACGGCAGTGTGGGTGAGTAGAGGATGGCTAGGCCAGCGATGGGAGTATGGTGGGCGGTGAGTCTGCTTGATGTAGCACACGGCCGCCGAGGAAGGAAGGGAGCAGCAGTCCCCAAACACTTGTTTGAGCGGCTGGAGCGGGAAGAGCAGATATTGAAGAAGCACGACGGCCGTTGGATGGACATCCAATAGTCACTGCTTGTGCGTCAACCTTTTTTTAGGAAAGCCTCAATTCTGCGGAAAACAGCATACAGCCCATCTGCCATTATTTCTAATAATTTACAGCCCATTTGCTAATTCTTAAGGTTTTATTGGAGCCCATATTCTTTTTGTTAGCATTACAGCCCATATTGTGGCCACGGTTAAAAAATTATACAAAATTTTGCATATTTCGGTGCGGTCCGAACTGTTTTTAATCCCGAAATTTCGACTCACATTCAAACTGATTTTAAAAATAAATGTATATCAATATAAAATCCAACAAATTCTGCACGCATAAAAATTAATGTAATTTAAAATCTCGAAATGAAAAAAAAGTTATTTGAAACTAATTGCCGGTTTGATGTGTTTTAAAAATGTACAGCCCATTTCTCATTACTGATAGGCCATTTTCTCGGCCAGCCGAATGAAGCTCTCCTCGTATTGAAAGATTTGCAGTCCAACAGGCCTGACAAAGCGACTTACTTGGCAAATCACAAAAAAACTGGGTTGTGGCCTTGGACCCAGCTGTCAGCCTCTCCACATACAATACTCTTCCGATGGAAGTCGGTCGTTGACCACATTGACCACGCCGCGCCAAGAGCACCAAGGCGGTGGACGATGGCGAGGCCTAGGAAGGGGACGATGCGGAGCCGGGGAAGACGAGGCAGTGGATGCCCACGCGGAGAGGAGTACGAGGGTTCACTGGTTCGGCTGCGGCGTGAGGCTGCTGTCGCCGCAGAATAACATGGGGTGTGGGTGAGTAGAGGGATACCCTGGGCCAGCGATGGGAGTAGTAGGGGGCAGTGAGGCCTCTGCGGCATCACAGCAGGCCACGAGAGGCTGAAGCATGCGGCACGACCAACGCTGCTTTGGGCGGCTGGAGCAAGAAGACCAGAGGTTGAAGAAGCACTATGGCCGTTGGATGGACAACGTATGGTCACTGGAGCTAGAATCGTTCACATTGACTAAGTTGACAAAGCCCTCCGTCCTCGTCAACTTAGTAGGCCCACAAGTCAGCCACCCACTATAGTGGGTCCCAGCTAGCAGGGGGTATTCATTTTTTGGTGCGTAATAAGGAGGCACTTCCTTGCGTGCGAAGATATAGCTGGTGGGTCTGACCTGTCAGCGGGGGAACGTTTTTTTCGCGAAAGCCCTTCCCACATACAGTGCACGTATAGTGCGTAATAAGGAGGAACTTTCCTTGCATGCGACCATGGACCTGGTGGGTCCCAGCCGTCAGGCTCTCCACGTACAGTTCTCTTCCGATGACTCTCGTATGTTGACCACGCCGCGCCGAGCGCGCTGAGGCGATGGACGACGGCAAGGCCCCAGATTGGAATGACCCGGAGATGGGGAAGACGCGGCAGTGGAGTCGCAGATGGAGAGGAGTGGGAAACTTGACTGGTTCGAGTGCGGGGTGGTCCTACACTCGGCAGAGAATAACAGGAGGTGCGGAGTGGAGGGATGGCCTGGCCGTCGGCGGGGTAGCGTTTTGCTGAGGAGCACAAAACAACGCCACTGGACGCCAAAGGCTGGAGTAGGCGGTTCCGGAAGCGCTGGGGGAAGAAGATGAGAGATTGAAGAAGAATGACGGCCGTTGGATGTAAATCCAACGCCTTCTTCGGCTTCGACCTACTGGCCCACATGTCAGCCAGTCCATTTGTTTTTTTAGTCCATTTGGTGGGCTGGGTGAAACAATGATGTAGCATCTATGCAGCCCGTTTAAATCCCATTTGCATTTTTCTCGAAATCCGCGGACTTGCTGGGCTGGATGAAAATATCATGTTGGGCTAGACGGAGATATGTTATCAAAACATAAACACATGATTGCACGTCAGTAAAATCTTTGCAAGCTTATGTACGCAATCACTAGGAGTGAACTTGGCAAGTTATATATAAACAATTATTATTATTATTTTGTAAGAACTTTCAACTGACGAAATAAAATATCATTTTAATTTGATGAGTTAATAGTACGTGGGGTATTATTATTTTTTAGGCTAGAAGTGGGACAGTTGAGTTGGTTCTAGGGGAAAGTACTGGGAGAAAACTCAGTTTACATCGAAAAAGAAAGTGGGAGAAAATTTAGAGACCTGCTGGGTCCACCTGAGGAGAGGAATATGTTGGGAGGAAGGAGATTCAAAGCACGGCAACCGAGTGAACTAGTTTTTTTTACGGACAAGTGAACTAGTTTACATCCATAAGCAAATAGCCACTAAAAAAGCAATCAGGTTAATAGGTTCTTAAAAGAAATATTTCGGACAAAACAGATAATTACGACACATAGGCTAATGCATGAAACACTCAGATGATAAAGGTGCTTATAAACAGATAAAGTACAACATCTAGACCTTCCTGGAATGCTTGGTCATGACGCTGCGGCTGTCCGTGTACTCGTCGGTTACGGGAAGCAGACACACCCTAATGTCCAAGATCTGCCTGTAAATGTCGTAGCATGCGTATGCGTCCTTGGCCGCGTAGGTTATGTAGGCTCGATTCAGAGGTACCTCCCATGTGTTTAGGTCGTCCTCTTTCATGTTGGCGTATCAGGGGTCGATGATGGTCTCGGCAAGGTCAACCACGGAGTCCTTCTCCTGCCCGTTGCTGATGATCTTGTATTGCTTCTGGATGTCGACAAGCGTGTCGCACCAGATGGCCGAATCGTCGCGTTCTTCCTTCTCTCCACCATAGCGAAGGTGCGATCGGCCTTTGCCGATGAAACGGCGAATGCTCCGTAACTGGTGCAGCCATAGGATCGAGGCGAGGCGAGCTTCACCGAGTCCGTATCGTTGGTGCACATCACATTCAACTTGGTGCAGCCATAGGACTGAACGGCGAACTAACTCCTTGCTGAAGTCCATATCCAGCAGGCTCACCCCTCGGATCGCCATTGGTGTCTCTTCGAGTGAACGAGTGTGTAGGCGGCGGCAGCAGTTCGTTTTTCAGCTCTTAGGGAACTGGATTCAACAGTAAGCTGTGTGTGTACAGGCGACAACAGTTACTACCCCTCCCT
Organism: Aegilops speltoides; assembly: GCA_021437245.1. Classification (NCBI taxonomy): domain Eukaryota; kingdom Viridiplantae; phylum Streptophyta; class Magnoliopsida; order Poales; family Poaceae; genus Aegilops; species Aegilops speltoides. The sequence continues at coordinate 326,161,571 of CM038142.1, read as the reverse complement.
CGTCTGTTGCACGCCCGACAGAAGATGCACGCTCGGCTCATTCAAACGCCTCCATTAAGAAACCTACTCCGGCCACACGTTGGTTCACGAGCGGGTCTGTATTGGTACTGTAATAACATGAATTAGTGGTCACTTTACTTAAATTTAATTAGCTTTAATAGAAATTTATACTTAAAACAAGCAATGCATTGGCTCGTTCTATCAGTGCCACGGGATCAACATGCACAACAATTAGAATTATTATTCTCAGGACGCACACGATCAGCACATTTGTCGCACTTTCACAAAGATAATACTACCAAGTTTGAACTGTTTGTTATGGTTGCTGTCCTCTGCATCATCATGCGATGTTTCCCAGCTTGCAAGATTCAGAACCAACAAATAAGATCCAAATAATAAGTACAACAAAGATGCCTACATATATCATTGATTCCTAGCTTGCAAGATTCAGAACCATCAAATAAGATTCAAATAACAAGTACAACAAAGATGCCTACACATCTCATTGATTCCCAGCTTGCAAGATTCAGAACTAACCCATTAGAGCCTTTTGATAAAGTGAATATCGGGATTAAATCCATCTTGGCTAGCCATGTCAAACAATCGAAGAACTTGGCGAATGCTCTTAACCGTCACAACATCTGTAGTTGAGTATTCCCGTTTGCACAGCATGTTTGCACAGCACAAACAAGGAGGCAGGAGAGCATGATTTCACTTTAATAGCGGCCTCCTTGAACTCAACCTCCAGCTCCACTAGGATGAGGTATGCCTAGAGTTCCATGATTCAATTCATCCGCCTTTTTCTGCGGTTCACCTGAAATGAAGCAAAGATTGCATCATTCAGCTAGCAAGAAGTACTTGCTCTTGTGAGCTGGCAGGTTCTTCTTTAGTAGTTGCACTAAAATTGAGGAACATTAAGGTTGGTTGTCCTGCTCATGTAAGGTGCAACTATAATTTTCTTATCCTTTTGTGCAGTTCCACTAAAATAAAGTGCCATTGTGGTGACAGTGACGGCTCCATCTTGCAAAGGCTAATAAAATGTTGCACGGGATTACCAGCAGAACTTGACAGAGATTTTGGAAACTCCAATCACCATTTTGTGCAGTTCCACCAAAATTGAGAGATGTTGCCCACGTGACATTTTAGTTGAACTGCACAAGGCACTCATTCCAAAAAAAGTGTTTTGTGCAGTTCACCAAAAGGTCACAATAGCAACAAGGTGAAATGGATATCCCTATCTGCACAAAATGATAGAAAGTAAACAGTTGCTGGTCAATAAGAGTATACGAAACATATACAAAATGAAAAGAAGCATCTCAATTATGTTCATGGCAATCATGCAAGGACAGTAGAAATTTTAAAAAGTCAGCAATGCTTCATGTTACCAGAAGCATTACGATCTACAATGAGATTCCTCAGATATGGGATTACTTTAATGGTGACATTGCTTGTTTACCAGACACAGTAAATCAACAGCAGCTAAAGAGTTGGTTCAAGGGCATGGGACCGTGGGGACACCGGGACACTTTCGGCGTAAAGGAGCAACTTACTTATCATCTTTGGGGAAAACAGCAGGAGTGCCATTTGTAACAGTTTAATTGCATCTTATCACTTTGGAGGCATTAGATTAAGAATTACCTTTGGTTAGACATGTCCCTAAGGTAACATGTGATCGCTTCATTTACATGTGCCTTACATTAACAACAAAGAAAAGGTTGGTATAAGGACATGCGACGATGGACGATCGGCACAATGTACCTACAAGGAGGCATAAAGTGGTGATCTTGAGCTTGTTCACGCTATGTGAGGCGCAAACCTAATCACGAGACCTTTTACTATGTGAGGCAGCAAATCTAATCCTAGAGACCTTTTACTATGTGAGGGAAGCAAATCTAATCCTGAGACCTTTTACTATGTGAGGGCAGCAAATCTAATCCTGAGACCTTTTACTATGTGAGGGCAGCAAATCTAATCGTGAGACCTTTTACTATGTGCGGGCAGCAAATCTAATCCTGGAGACCTTTTACTATGTGATGGCAGCAAATCTAATCCTGGACATACTATGTTGACTTGTCCACCAGCCGCCACTTTCTATCCTTTTTTCAACCAATAATAGATCTGTTCCTTATCCAGTTTGTACTGCGTTTTCCCTTTATTTCCCTTTTCAACCAAGAGACCGGTTGGGTATCCGGTCTCTACTACTTCCACCATATTATTTCCTCTTTGAATCATGTCCTAGATTCATGCTACAACTTCCCCCCTTTCTTTGTTGTTTGAACAAAGCCCTAGATTCGAATGCATGAGGTAGCTTTACCTCTAATAATACAAAAAATTTAGGTGGCTTTGGAAGAGCTGATGGGAGTAGAGAATATGCACATGCAGACACGTGGGGAGCTGGGGCAGTAGAGCAAGGCCGCTTTCGAAGAACTTATACCTGAGGGTCGCCGGGATGTCGGCGGCGGCATGTCGGATCTGCGGACAATACGGCAGGGAGGAAGAAGGGTCGGAGGACCTCTCGAGCCGGCGCTGTGTCAGAGAGAACGGCACGGGCAGAGGGCAGCTGTGGTTTTCCTCCCTCGGTGGTGATGACCGCGTGAACGATGCACCTTTTAGTCCTCTACACACACCGGCCGAAGGGATCCGGCCGGATCTATGACCAGCGGTGAGCAGAGAGAAAATGTCGCTACCGCTGTCTTGTTTATATCTGGAGAGGATGAGAGAATGAAGAGAGCAACCCTAGTAAAGCAAGCGCTCAGGCTCCTGTATCCATATATAGTCGAGTGATTATCTTTTTTCTCTACACAACAAGCGTTTCAATTTGTGTACGTGGCATTAAAGAAAAGAAACTCTCTATTTAAGGTGACTACTCTACGACTCCTACTTACTACTACAGTACTACCTCCATCCTAGTTTATAGGTCCCTTTTATAGTTTGTGCCAAATTTTTACTAAAGATTTAACTAACAAAATGTTAATGCATGTCAAGAAAAAATTATCTCATTGGATTCATATTTGAACATACTTTTGAAAAATATAATGTTTGGTGACATGCGTGAACATTTTCTTAGTTTAATCTATGGTCAAAATTTGGCACGAAATACAATGGGGAACAGTAAACCCGGACAGAGGTAGTATTGTTCACTTATGCTCCCTGCCCCTCCATTCATTGAACAACCCCACGGGTGAATAAACATACAGTAAGTACTGTACTTATATAGAACAAACAAGCTCGAACTATTTTCGCGTAGTTAAAAGTTGAGGGCGGGTCTTTTCCCGGGCAGTACGCGCGATAGTTTTCGGGTAGGCGGTTTGACAGAGAGGCAAGGAGGGTGAGCGAGTGGGGCTGTGCGATTTGACGACGCGTTACTGCTGGAAAGACTTGTGATATGACAACTCACTATAGTCATGAATTACTGGCGCTCCGACCGGGGTGATGCCGCCCTTCCGTTCCGCGCTCTAATCTGGTGCATGACACGTCGACCCGGATGCTGGCTCTCCCACATGTCGGAGTAGTCAGAAGGAGCAAAGAATGATGCAGTATATACTAGTACTATACTACTCCCTCCATTCCTAAATATAAGTCATTGGAGAGATTTCACTATGGACCACATACGGAGAAAAATGAGTGAATCTACACATAAAATGCATCTATATACATCTGTATGTGGTCCACAGTGAAATATCTACGAAGACTTATATTTAGGAATGGAGGGAGTACTACTCAGGTCGGAGGAGTGCCAACCACGGCAGCCTAGTGAACCAGCCGTGCGAACCACGGTGGCCCAGTGAACCAGCAGTAGAAAACAATGTGGTGATACGGCCATAAAAAACAATGTGCTGCGGTCCACACTGTAGCATGTACAGTAACACTCCTCTTTGTTTGGATCCCTGAGTTAGAGCTAGTTTGGGTTGAAATAGCCTCAAATTATCGAAACAAGAGGGGTTAGTTTGAGCTAGTTTGCTCTAACCCAGCTAAAAAAACTAGCCCGATGGAGAGGTTCTAATTGGGTTAGTTATCCTCGGTCCCACTAAAAGAGAACTAAAAAAATCTCACCTGCCCGCACCAGATCGCTCCCCTAAAAAAATCTCACCTGCCCGCACCAGATCACTCCCCCCCTCTCGCACGACTCCTCTCTGTTCCCCATAGGGCCGCCGGCCCAAGCGCTGCTCGCCCTCTCTCTCCTTCGGCTGCCCTCTCCTTCCGGCCTCCGCCGCCCTACTCCGGCCGCCCTCTCCCTCCGACCTTTGAAGGTCGCCTCACTCCCCCTTCACCAGTCGTTTTTCTCCCTCTGTCATGCGTGGTGGCGGCGCATCTACCAGTGAGGCCGCGAGAGGGGTGAGTTTGTTCGTTCCTTCTCTGTCTCATGGCCATATCATTGATCTTGCTTGCTCTAGCGCTAATTCTGATTTGGAAAAGTAGATCCTGATCAAACTTGCTATAGATTTGCGGTGCACGCATGGAATTGTTTGATGCTGCTTGAGGAGGTAATAAATCTTTCTAGAGGCCCAAAGATTCAGGTCACCTTTCTAGGTATTTCAATTTCAGACTTGCATTATTTGTACAGGCCCAAAGATTCAGTTCACCTTTCTAGGTATTTCAATTTCAGGCTTGCATTGTTTCTAGAGGCCCAAAGATTCAGTTCACCTTTCTAGGTATTTGAGTTTCAGGCTTGCATTGTTTCTAGAGGCCGACAGATTCAGTTCACCTTTCTAGGTATTTCAGTTTCAGGCTTGTATTATTTCTAGAGGCCCATTTCAGTTCACCTTTCTAGGTATTTCGGTTTCAGGCTTGCATTATTTCTAGAGGCCCAAAGATTCAGTTCACCTTTCTAGGTATTTCAGTTTCAGGCTTGCATTATTTCTAGAGGCCCAAAGATTCAGTTCGCCTTTCTAGGTATTTGAGTTTCAGGCTTGCATTATTTCTAGAGGCCCAAAGATTGATTCACCTTTCTAGGTATTTTAGTTCTGAGCTTGCATTATTTCTAGAGGCCCAAAGATTAAGTTCGATCGTGCAAGCGGCCCTGCTACCCATGCCGATGTCGACCTCAACTCGCAAGGGGGCAGTCGGAGGGGTTCGGGGCTTGGGCTCTCTGAGCCTTCCTCCGAGCGACGATGGCGAGCTCCTCCCTCGGTGCGTGAGGGGCTCCGGGCTCCCTCCCTATCGTGAACGACTTCCGTGATGAGTTAGCTCATTCTTTGTTTAATGAAGTGTTTTTTTATTTTGTGAAGCTTGATTGACGACTTGTATGTTTAAGTGGGATATCTCATTTGTATGGACAAAGTAAAAATTATCATGTTTTGCATGATTGATTTGTATAGATGGTTCGTTTATGTCAATTGTGAGCGGGAGGAGGCCACAGAAGAGCCGGCCATACCAAGATGGTGCTTGGATCCAAGGGACTTATTTAAGTCTGACTAAAAATAGGGTCCAAAGTAGTCAAATGATTGAGATAGAGCATTTATTGTCAATCTAACCCTGCCATCCATACACCTCTTTGGTTTAGAGTTAGTTCAGGGTTAGAATCTAACTCTAACCTCTAACTGAGTTAGAGTTCTCCTCGTCTCGGTTCATTGCCATCATACTTTCCCCATTCTTGTGTTTTCAGTATCCTGCGAATCAAAGAGGCCCTTTTTTGGGAAAAAACAAAGAGGCCCTTAGACTGGTTTAGGTCCGGTCATTTTTTATAAACGTGTTATGTCCAAAATTTAATGAACGTGCTCCTGTTTCCACGAAAATAATCTGGTTTCATGTAGTAATTCATTGATTTATTTATTCTTCTGCGGGGGGTTTGCATGTAATTCGTGAGGTCTGAAATGTAAAGTACCCCGACATATGCTCCGAGTCGTGCATGCACTACGACCAAGATGCTCTATGTCCCACATGTCGGTGAATGGGAGCACGTGGAAATTGCCTAGGAGTACATATAGGAGGATAAATGCATGAAAAAATATGTACTGTGAAGCGTAGCCGTGGTTCCAAAAGGAGACCTAAAGTGATGTCAGATATAGGTCGCACGCACCCAACTAGTGGTACTAGACATACGACTAATTTTTCCCTCAAAAAAAAGAGGCACGAGTGCTCAGTACTCCTATTCTATAAACATGAGTCCCATCTGACAACAGCGTCCATGCTACAGCTAGCTCTCCTCCCTCGTTTCTCTCTTCTACTCCCTCCGTTCCTAAATATAAGTCTTTTTAGAGAGTCCAATACGGACTACATACGGAGCAAAATGAGTGAATCTACACTCTAAAATATGTCTATGTACATCCGTATGTTGTCTGTATTAAAATCTCTAAAAAGACTTATATTTAGGAACGGAGGGAGTAATTCTAAACTCGGCCGACGCCCGGTGGGTGGGGTGGGTTTGCTCAACTACGGCCCCACCTCAGAGTGAAAACGTTACGACTGGAATAAAAAATGCCATATACTCCCTCCATTCATAAATATAAGCCTTTTTAGATACTAGTTCAAATGGAATACAACATACAGATGTATGTAGACATAGTTTAGAGTGTAGATTCACTCATTTTGCTCCGTATGTAGTAGTAGTCACTTGCTGGAATCTTTAGAAAGACTTATATTTGGGAACAGAGGGAGTACTATACTGATAAAACATTAAGGCCACGAGGCGATCCAGTGCTGGTTACAGGAGGCAAGAAGAAGAGATGCATCCATCGACGACCTCCACCTCCTCGACTCAGGGCGCCGGCCCACCGAACGGCGCCTAAGTAGTAGAGGCATTCGTGGCCAGGTCGACGTGCCCCTGAACAATGGCGTCCAAAGATTCCAGCCACTGGAAGAAGGCCAACGTCTTTCTGTCCTCGCTTGCCTTGTAGTGGCCTATGTAGATGATTTCCTCGTAGATGTGGATGTGCAGGTCGACAGTTTCTTGCATGGCGAGGCGCTACGCGGCGAGCGCGGCCTCGAGGTGCACATTCTTCGTCGCAACCTCCGGCACCTGCAGGGCCACCAGGGCTTGAAAGAGTTCGTCACCATGTAGGACGATGAGGGTGGCAGGCAATGAGGAGCCTGGGTGCGCGGGCTGGAGCACTACGGCAAGGTCATCCGCGCGCTTCTTGACGGCGGAGAACTTGCGGATGGAGTTGTCCATCATGTCAGTCATGCGAGAGGCAAAGCTGGCGTCGGCGAGGGCTACGATGCCTGCGGTCGCCAGCACCGTCTGGAAACGCTGCATGGTGCGGGCCCGCAGGCTGGTGCCTTGGATGATTTGGCACAGCCGACTGTCACTCGCGTCCATCGCCTCCATAGGTGCTTGTGGCTTCTGGTCACTTGGTCTTGGATTGGAGTGAGCAGTGTTGCGCAGAGACTTGGGAGTAGATGGATTGGAGTGGTGGGGCGCATTATATGAGAGTCCAAACTCTGTTGCCTTCACATCATGCTGGCTCTAGTCTGCTTCTCCAATTAATTCCCTCTGCATGTAGGATGCATCATTGACCGTTCAACGTCTCGGGAACCGCTGCCCTCTTCCTCCTTGGCATTCAAGCACCTATGGACCCATCGACGACGAGGTGCCAATGGTGACTTCGTAAATTTCAAGATGATAGTGTCATGCGTGTGTGCGTTCATAGCGGTGAGTGTATGCACGTGTATATGAGCGCTAGCGTCTGTACTGTGTCAAAAAAACGTAAATGCGTGTCAAAAAGAGACTAGTCAGTATACTCAATATTGTGCACCTCGGAGAGGAAAACAGTAGAACTAGTACGTATTTATTTACGGTGCGGATTCACTCATTTTGCTCCATATGTACTCCGTCTCGGTGTAGTCTAGTCATGTGTTGAAATCTCTAGAAGGGCAAATACTCCTTTCTGGTTTACAGGGCTATACTAGCAAGTAGTTGTACGTACTAGTACAATAGTGGGCTCACATAGCAATTACATCTCATGCAAGAGCTCGGCTATATCGTGCTCAATGTTATGAATCGCAACCTTTGGTTTGTGCCTGGCTCTTCGCCTCTTCGAGAAGACGAACAATGATGTTACTACTACTGCTTCTACAGTGTCGAATCCACTGCTGCATGTTCGTCCACCGCGAGCGGGACGGATAGCTTGTTGTAGAAGTACTACTACTACTAAGCAAAAGCCTGTCCTCGTTTGCGAGCAACCGCGCGCATGGGCGAGGGAGAAGGCGTGTAGTAAAATCAAGCTTCTCCTCGTTCTACGAGTTGATGCGACACATCATAGCACTGGCCCCACATGCTTGCCTCTAAACTGGGCTGAAAGACCCGCAGTGTACAATATATTTGCTGCAACCTCTAACATTTACCCACCACAAATTAAAATATATGTGGCCGTATGCATCGTTCTGATGCAGAGGCCGGGAAGTCCCCCCTTTTCGAAAAAAACAAATTAAAATATATATTCATGTCTTGACCAGATGAGCATGCAAACTACAATGACCAGGGTGACAGGTACGGCCAGAAGACTATTTTAATTTAAAAAAACTTCGAGACGGCCACATATCATGGAGCCGACCCCAACGATTTTAAGCTTACAGGCACGGTACACGCTATCTGGACTACTTTACACATGAAACTACCACACGAGTGTTTGGGCTGAGCTTGGCTCTTCACCTCTTCGGGAAGTTGAACAATGATGGTGTACTACTGCACTCGAGGAGTACTACAGTACGCTTCTGGCCATCTGACACCGATTGAACTGCTGCATATCCATCGCGTGCGGGAGGGAAAGCATGTAGCGAAAGCTTCTCCTAGTCTTGCCACCCACCACGCTCCTGGGCGAGGGAGGGACGCTCCTGTCTTTGCGTGTATGACAGGTGGGCCCAACAGGTGTGTGGCCTACCCGTCATACAGCCAAAGGCAGGTGCAGTTAAGTCCGCGAGGGAGAGGATAATCAAACTTCTCATTGATGTACGAGTTGACGCGACACATCAAAGCACTGCACTCGATATATTTCAATAATTTGAGTTTACCGATGCATTAATTACAACACATGCATGCATGCCGTGACTCTTCTTTTGATAGTACTTGCATGTGTTGATTTAATGCACCTTGAAGTAGTACTCCCTCCGTTCCTAAATTATACTATAAGTCTTTGTAGGGATTCCATTATGAATTACATACGGATGTATATAGATGCATTTTAAGTGTGGATTCATTCATTTTGCTCCGTATGTAGTCCACCTCGTGAAATCTCTATAAAGACTTACTCCCTCCGTTCGGAATTAGGCTGGTCATAGTGGGGAGTAACTTAGACTAGTAACATGCATACGTTACTAGTCTATGTTACTACCTCTATAGTGCATAGTATCATAGATTAGTATCATAGATGGTCCCATTTATTGCCATGCATGACACATACTCCCTCTATTCCTGAATATAAGTCTTTTTAGTGATTCTAATAAGATACTACATACGGAGCATACTGAGTGAATCTACACTCTAAAATATGTCTATATACATTCGTATGTAGTCTCTTATTGAAATCTCTAAAAAGACTTACATTTAGGAATGGAGAAAGTAGTAGCACCATATTTATTATGTTATGGTATCTATCTACCTATGTTACTATAACCATCTCTCTCTTCTTTAATTGTCTGCCACATAAGCATGTTTGCGAGTCCCAAGTGCATGATACTACTTATGTTACTCCCACTATGGCCAGCCTTACTTGTCGCGAAAATGGATGTATCTAGACGTATTTTAGTTTTAGATACATCCATTTCCGAGACAAGTAATTCCGAACGGAGGGAGTATATTTAGGAATGGAGGGAGTATAAAATATGTGACGGTAAGCTTTGTAATACCCCGGCCCAAGTCGAGAGATGGTTGTGCACGAGGAGGGCGAGATCATGCAGACCGAACAGGAACAGGACCCGACGATGGAGCTCTCTAAGGTCTCGATGGACCTCACCGTGCTCCAGTGCCCCTTGTGCCTCTGCCCCTTGACGCCTCTAGTGTATGAGGTTCAAATACACCTCGTCCGTTTGGCTGATTGATCAAGGTGCAGTGATTGATGTGCTGTTAGATTGATTTCTGCAGTGCAAGGGAGGGCACCTGGCCTGCGCGGACTGCCGCGTCGAGCGCCCCGAGAACCAGCAGCAGTGCCAGAAGTGTGAGCGCGGCGGTGGCTTTGACATGCGGAACACAGCGGTTGACTCTGTCATTTCTTCGGTGAGGGTGGAGTGCCCGCATGAAGGCTGTGGGCTCTACGTCACTTACCACAAGCTCGCCGATCACTAGAGCGTGTGTTCGCTCGCACCCTGCAAATGCCCCGTGCCCGTCTGCGGCTACGAAGGCCCGCCGCCGGCGCTCTACCACCACATCAGCACCGCGCATCCCATGCCCGTGCACAGGATCCAGTACGGCAAGGTGCTCTAGCTGCAAGTGCCACTGTCGGAGCCACGGCTCTTGCTATTCGTGGAGGAGGACTGCCGTGCGTTTTTCTTGGTCAGCGGCGTGCTCGACATCGGTGCACCTATCACCGTGTCGGTCGTCTGCATCAGAGAGGGGGCGTCCCCACTGCCGCACTACTTGGCCAAGCTGTGGGCAAACGGCCCGCCGGGGAGGCCAAAGGCAAGACCGACGCTGTCAAGGTGGAAATGGAGGTGACAAGCAGCAAGCATCCCGGCGACGTCGACGTGCAGGAGCTGACCTTCTTGACAGTTCCGCCCAAGCTGCTGGCCAGGGCTAAGCTTGTGTCCCTCCACATTCAGATTGACGAGCTCACGTCCTAAATGTTTTGACAGTTCCTTCTGTTTATCTTAGTAATATGCTAATATAGGGATTACCTTGGTCTACTTTAGCTTAAGAAATGGTGGGTTTTGGTGGTGATGCAGCAATTACTTCGACATCAGATCAGTAATTTCCAATAGTCGAACGGATATTTTGTGTCTGTTGGATATAAAGTTCCTTTGGGTAAGAAGTACTACTTGTCATCAAAATGGATAAAAGGAGATGTATGTAGACGTATTTTAGTTCTAGATATGTCCCTTTTTATCCATTTTGATGACAAGCACTCCCTCCCTTCCACAATACATGCCTTCCATTTGTCAAAATATAGATGTATCTAGACATGTTTTAGTATATAGGTACATCCATGATAGAGCCAATAGGATGGTTGAGAACACTACAATTCGTAGCTACAGATGCGTGTGTGACTCCCAGATGCAGAGGCCGGGGGTCATCATCCTCCTTTTCGAGAAAAACAGTCGCGTGTGTGAGAGGACGAGTGTGTGCGTGCACCTCTTCTCTTCCTGTATAACGTACTACTAAACTCAGAGTACAAGTTTTTGTGGGTGGCACGATGGTGCGTGCGAGAAGTCCCGAGAGATAGGTTTAACTGCTCACAATGGGAGTAACATAAAGTAGAAAGTTGCCGATGTTACTAGTCTATGTTACTACCTCCATAGTGGGTAGTAACATATGAGTGGTATCATGAAAGAGTTCATTAATTAGGCTATAGACTCATTATGCCTTGAAATGTGTGATGTTACAGTAACTAGCTAAGTTACCACAAACCCCTCTCTGCTCATTAATTAGCTGCCACATAAGCAATCTTGTATTGAAATGTGTGATGTTACTAGTTAAGTTACTCCTATTGTGACTAGTCTAATGCGTCTGAAAAAAGGACTAGCCTAGAGCTCGCCACGCGGCTATTCCTGTCGAACGCCCCATTAACCGTAAGATATGTATTACGATCGTGCCAGTTATTGCACGTACAAAGCAGAACTCCCTCCTTTCCGGTTTATGGTGAGTGGTGGAATATTTTTTGTAGTTTACAAAAGCACCTAATTAATGCTCTTGTTTTCTCAAAAAATTATGTTTATCAACGCATTAATTGCAATGCATGCATGCATGCATAAAGTACATGCATTGGTCAATTTTCTCTTAATACTTGCATGCAGTGATTTAATGCACCATGGAATCTGAACATGTGTTGGGGAACAACCAAATTGAGCCTTATAAAATGGAAAAACTAAAATTTTGAGATAAGCCCTATAAAACCGGAAAGGAGGGAGTAGAAAAGAAGTACTCCATCCTGGAATAGTGCCGCACTTCGAAACTAGAACCGTCAATAAATTTTGAGCTTGCGTCTCGTCACATTCCAAATTACTCCACGCCATATTGAATTACAAACCTGTTCACACTGATCACAACCTAAACGGTTTCCCACTTAGGAGCGTATTAGTACCACACTATATTGAATTCCAAACCTATTCACACCGATCACAACCTAAACGGTTTCTCACTTAGGAGCGTGTTATTACTCAGTTATAAATACTAGTATGCCAAGATGACTGCACATTCCTCCTCAACTCCTCATCCACAAAAACAAACAAGTCATTCAGCATCCTCCCCTTGCGTCTGCCATGGCCAGCGTGAGTTCTGGGTCGAGATTGCCACTAGGGAGAGGCGAGCACGAAAGCGGAAGCACGAGAGATGTCCCGCCTCGCTGCGAGAGCAGCCGACATGCCCCGCCGCGCGGAAGTAGCAGCACAGAGGGCCCGCCGCGCCGCCGAAGTAGCACGGAGGTCCCGCCGCGCCGTTGATGCAACAGACTGGTCCGGCCGCGCTGCGGAAGCAGCAGAGATGTCCCACCGCGCCACTAATGTAGCAGAGATGTCCCGCTGCACCGTGGCGGCCTGGGAAAATTTCTCGCGGGCAAGCGACAACTGTTACAGGCGCATGCATGCGATCGTCCATAGCCAGATGGATCAGATCTCCGGCTTGGCGAGGTTGCAGAACGACATGAAAGCCTCATTTGAACAGGCTACCGGCGTCATCCGGCAAATAAGGGTGGGCAATGAGAGGATCCGAGCCGAGCGCGACCTGCTGAGGGAGAAGATCGTCTGAAGTGCAGACCAGCAGGAGGATACCAGTGCCTTGTTGAAGAGGACCGGCGTCATCGTCAAGAAACTTATGGACGAGAATGACATGCTCCGCAACAAGTGCCAAAGGCTGGTGGAGGAATCCATGGATGTTCTCAAGCAGCGTCTTGAGGACACGAAAGAGCTCATCACCGCTCGCCGCGGAGACTAGTTCCCGCGGCCTGCAGCAACGCATCAAGAAAGTAGAGATCAGCGAGCCAGATCCTTGTCTTCCTTCTTCTTTTTCCTTGTGTATTTCGGGCGTAGCCGCATGTGGCTTTTTTAATTATCTTTCTAATTATGTAAGACAATTAATCGTCCTTATCTTTCTATGGAAGATCAATGTTGCGAGGCTGGAATGAAGAAAACTCTTGCTGTGGCGACCTTGGCGTTGCTGTTCTTCTAGTTGCTGCTGGGATTCCTTCAGTTTCCTGGTTTCTTTTGATATAATAATTGGTTTAGGATGTGGATTGTGTCGTTGGTTGTGACATGTTGGGTTCTAGCGCGGATGTTTGGCCTTTGTTGGCCTCTTGGGATGTTGCGATTTCAATCTGGTACTAGTGTCAAAAAGCGTCTTATATTATGGGACGGAGGGAGTAGCTTTTAGTCCTTCGTGTTAGGCTGGAGTTGTGCTGAACTTCTTGTGAATTGTGGTGGTTTTCAGTAATGAAAATCGGAAGGGGCAAGCCCTTCTTTTATAAAAAAAATCGTCCTTATATATTCATCAGTCTTGCTATAAGTCGCAGAAGATGCTATATAGGTCCGTCGGATCTTACATCAAGATCCGTGCTTTCAGATTTTCTTTTTTCTCTCTTAAATCTCAGTCGAGTGAGACATAGCCACGCCATTAAACAGAGGCTCGGGCGCCATTAATGGAGACCTTGGGAGAGAGGTGGACGGCAGATGGAGGTCAAAGGGCTCTCCTCCCGATAAGCACGCGCAGGGGTCTGATCACACGCCTCTCGTACTCAAATAGCTACCTGCACGGCGCCTCCTAGCTAATAAAAAATGGGGATGCGTGGCGGCACGTAAATGGTACTAGTAAGTAGAACGCCCACGGTTTCAATAATACTTGCGTTTCCGACTGTAACGTGACAACACTTGTTCCAAAATGACTTTGTTGATTGTTAATGTGTGCGCCTTTGCAAATCGGACTGCAAATTTACCACAGCATGTTGGTGCCATGTCATGGCACCAAGCCAAGTTTCATTATTTTCATGCGTGTTTTGGATTTACAGGAATTAAAAAACTAAGTTTCCCAATGTTTCCAACCCAGCCACGACGCCCAGAATTTTGAATTTCATTCCCATTTCTTGCATGGAACCTAGAAATTTACTCGAGGACACACATGTGATTTTTCAACCAACTTTGGTGCACTGGAACATGTGCTTGTATTTCAAATTTGAATTATGCACACAAAGGTGACACATTCCCTCCCAGAACCACGAGCCTTCTTGAGAGAAGCTCCGATTTGCAAGAAGCTTATACCAAAATTTGTTCCTATTCGGTCAATTTTTTTTACCACGGCATGGTACTACCATGACATGACACCATGCCAAGTTTCATGATTTTAAAACCAAGTTTCTTAATGTTCTCGACCGAGCCACGATGCCCAGATGTATGAATCTTATTCTCATTTTTTGCACGGTAGTAGAAATTCACCCGTGGACACAAATGTGATTTTTCAACCAACTTTGGTGCACGGGAGCATGTGCTTGTAGTTCAAATTTGAATTATGCACATTAAATGACCAAAAACTCAATTAATGTGTAAATAGCCAAACGAAGCCGGGATAATTCCAAAATTTAGTAGGGCACTCATGTAGTTCTATGTTGCCTTTGTAAATAAACTCAAGGGGGACAACGTATATCGTTTCGCACTCAAAGGTGACACGTTCCCTCTTAGAACCACGAGCCTTCTTGAGAGAAGCTTTGGTTTGCAAGAAGCTTATACCAAAATCCGTTCCTATTCGGCCATTTTTATTACCACAACATGGTAGTACCATGACATGACGTCCATGCCAAGTTTCATGATTTTCAGACGTGTTTTGGACTTACAAGAATTTTAAAACCAAGTTTCTCAATGTTCTCGGCCGAGCCACGAAGCCCAGATGTTTTAATTTTATTCTCATTTCTTGCATGGGACCTAGAAATTCACCTGAGGACACAAATGTGATTTTTCAACCAAGTTTGGTGCACGAGAGCATGTGCTTGTAGTTCAAATTTGACTTATGCACATTAAATGACCAGAAACTCAATTAATGTATAAAAAACGACAAACGAACCCGGAATAATTCCAAAATTTAACATGGCACTAATGTAGTTCTATGTTGCTTTTGTTAAGAAACTCAAGGGCGGGGGGGGGGGGGGCAGCGTATATCGTTTCACACTCAAAGGTGGCACGTTCCCTCTTAGAACCACGAGCTTCCAAATCGGCCCAGTTTTTTTTACCACAACATGTTAGTTCCATGACATGACACCATGCCAAGTTTCATGATTTCCAGCTGAGTTTTGGATTTACATGAATTTAAAATCTAAGTTTCTCGATGTTCTCGGCAGAGTCATGACGCCCAGATGTTTGAATTTCATTCTCATTTCTTCCATGGGACCTAGAAATTCAACCAAGCACACACATGTGATTTTTCAACCCACTTTGGTGCACCGGAGCATGTGCATGCAATACATATTTAGATTATGCACATTAAAAGTCCAGAAACTCAATTAATGTATAAAAAGGCCAAATGAACCCAAAAAAATTCCAAAAATTTAACAGGGCACTCATATAGTTCTATGTTGCCTCTGTAAATAAAATCAGGGGGTGGCAGTGTATATCATTTCACACACAAAGGTGACATGTTCCCTCTCGGAACCACAAGGCTTGTTGAGAGAATCTCCGGTTTTGCAAGAGGCTTATAACAAAACTTGTCCCAATTCAGCCAAAAATTATACGTATGAAAACAGGATTTAGATTATCCTGAACATCTCGCTACCTAGACCAATAATGTACTATGATTTGAATTCAACATAAAATGGATACAAATATTTGAATTGGAGAGCATATGGTACATGTAGTTCATAGTGAAATATGATTACTCCTATATGCATGTCCTTTTGTTATCAAGATAATATTTAAATTATTGTATAACTTGACAACAATCGTATTCAAATAAGGAAAATTGATTCAAATTTAGTCCATATGGTAGACGACAATATATATGTTCACATGGTGGAGTAAAATGTTCATATATGATGGAAGATCAAAATGTACGACTCAATCAATTATAAACCGCAAGGTCACCTAATGATATATTTGAATTCAACATAACGTGGAATCAAAAATTGAAATTCGAGATCATGGCATCTGTAATCATATAAAAAGGCACATTAATCTTTCTTTGGTGGGAATTGTTTTGTTTTTTGTTGTTGTTGAGGGAAGCGCGAATCGATTTGGTACTGTGCAGGGTAATCTTGTTCTCCCGATTTTTTTTACATTTTTCTTGTAGTTTTTTCAATGGCATCTATAACAATATAGTAAAAGGGGACATGACTCTCTTGTGTCTTGTATGATTTTTTTTACACGTTAAATTTGTTCTGCCGAACAAGGAATCCGCACCTTGTTATCCCGAAATTTTCAAGCTCGAGTATCTTTTGTCTCACCTGCTTTGAAACTCCCGCTTCTTCAACCCGCACCGCGCCTTGTTATCCCGAAATTTGGACGCGCGCGAGAACTCCCTCCTCATCCGAAATCGCTCCCGCAGCCCAGACACGCGAAATCCCCCTTCTACCCCTCAGCCGGAAATGAAGCTCCACGTCGCGGTGTCAAAACCGGTGGGGGTACGCTGGTAACTTACCCTACATTTCAGACAAGCGCGTCCCAAAGCTTGGCTCCCCCTCCCCCTCCCCCCCCAATTCGTACACCGAGGCCGCCAAAACCCACGAAACCCCATGCTCTTCCATCGGCCTCCCAACCGCCGCCCGGCCGGAGACTCTTCCCCGACTATGTCGTCCACTGCAACAGCTCACCGTCCCTCATCCACCGCATCGGATGAGGATCCGTTGTCGATCTCGTCGTCCCGCCGGATCAGCCACCCCGTCCTCCACCTCCAAGGAGCTACCCCGACATTCGCCTCGTCTATTGCGCCACCTCAATCCCCACAGCGCCGTCTTGACCTGCCCCACCAGAACCGCAACACCCTCACCATTTCCTCCGATGAAGCTGAGGCCAACTCGGCGCCACCAAGGAGGTTCTGCACTCACCGCTGCATTTTATCTTTTATTCGATCTCACGGGGCTTCCGGTGCTCAATACCGAGCAGACATGGCGTCTCCATCGATGGTGCAGTCACCGACCACATCATCCACGGCATCTCTCCCCCATGTCGTTGCTTCCTCGGCGGCGATTTCCACAACGGCACTTGCTGCAGCTGCTCTGGCTCTCGCTCGCGCTGCGGCTCTATTCTTGCTATCGGTCGCGCTGCTGCACTGCTCCTGCTTTCGTTCGTGCTGCTGCTCTGCTCTTGCTCTTGCTCTCGCTTGCGCTGTTGCTGATGCACGACCTCCGGCAGCTACAGGAGATGCTACTTTAGCACTCGCTCGCGGTGCTACTGCACGACTTGCTCTCTGCTAGTGTGTTTCCTGCTCGAGCGTCTGCTGATTTAGATCACTGCTTCTCTGCTACTAGTGCTCGAATGCCCTAAACTGTTGGAAATATGCCCTAGAGGCAATAATAAAATCGTTATTATTATATTTGCTTGTTCATGATAATTGTCTATTGTTCATGCTATAATTGTATTAACTAGAAACCGTATTACATGTGTGAATACATAGACCACAACATGTCCCTAGTGAGCCTCTAGTTGACTAGCTCGTTGATCAATAGATGGTTATGGTTTCCTGACCATGGACATTGGATGTCATTGATAACGGGATCACATCATTAGGAGAATGATGTGATGGACAAGACCCAATCCTAAGCATAGCACAAGATCGTGTAGTTCGTTTGCTAAAGCTTTTCTAATGTCAAGTATCATCTCCTTAGACCATGAGATTGTGTAACTCTCTGATACCGTAGGAGTGCTTTGGGTGTACCAAACGTCACAACGTAACTGGGTGACTATGAAGGTGCACTGCAGGTATCTCCGAAAGTGTTTGTTGGGTTGGCACGAATCGAAACTGGGATTTGTCACTCCGTATGACGGAGAGGTATCTCTGGGCCCACTCGGTATTGCATCATCATAATGAGCTCATTGTGACTAAGTAGTTAGTCATCGGATCATGCATTACAAAACGAGTAAAGTGACTTGCCGGTAACGAGATTGAATGAGGTATTGGGATACCGACGATCGATCTCGGGCAAGTAACATACCGATTGACAAAGGGAATTCTATACGGGATTGATTGAATCCTTGACATCGTGGTTCATCCAATGAAATCATCGTGGAACATGTGGGAGCCAACATGGGTGTCCAGATCTTGCTGTTGGTTATTGGCCAGAGAGCTGTCTCGGTCATGTCTGCATGATTCCCGAACCCGTAGGGTCTACACACTTAAGGTTCGATGACGCTAGGGTTATAAAGGAAGTTTGTATGTGGTTACCGAATGTTGTTCGGAGTCCCGAATGAGATCCGGACGTCACGAGGAGTTCCGGAATGGTCCGGAGGTAAAGATTTATATATGGGAAGTCCAGTTTCATTCACCGGAATAGTTCGGGGGTTATCGGTATTGTACCGGGACCACCGAAAGGTGTTCGGAGGTCCACCGGGTGGGGACACCTGCCCTGGGGGCGCTTGATGGGCTGAATATGGGAGGGAACCAGCCCTAGTGGGCTAGTGCGCCCCTCCCCAAGGGCCCAAGGCGCCTAGGGTTGAAAACCCTCGGGGAGGGGGCGCCTCCACCTTGCTTGGGGGGCAAGCCTCCCCTCCTAACCGCCACGCTTCCCCTCTAGATGGGATCTGGAGGGGGCTGGCCCCCTCTCCCCTTCCCCTATATATAGTGGGGGTTTTGGGGCTGCCAAGGACATGAGTTTCCCTCTCTCCTAGCGCAGCCCTACCCCTCTCCCTCCTCGTCTCTCGCAGTGCTTGGCGAAGCCCTGCTGGAGTGCCACGCTACTCCATCACCACCACGCCATTGTGCTGCTGCTGGACGGAGTCTTCCCCAACCTCTCCCTCTCTCCTTGCTGGATCAAGGCACGGGAGACATCACCGGACTGCACGTGTGTTGAACGCGGAGGCACCGTTCTTTGGTGCTTAGATCAGATTCGACCGCGATCTGAATCGCTTCGTGAACGACTCCACCGATCGCGTTCTTGTAACGCTTCCGCATCGCGATCTTCAAGGGTATGAAGATGCACTCCCCTCTCTCTCGTTGATAGTATCTCCATAGATTGATCTTGGTGATGTGTAGAAAATTTTGAATTTCCACTATGTTCCCCAACAGTGGCATCATGAGCTAGGTCTATTGCGTAGATTCTATGCACGAGTAGAACACAAGTTGTTGTGAGCGTTGATTTTTTTCAATATGCTTACCGTTACTAGTCCTATCTTGTTTCGACGGTATTGTGGGATGAAGCGGCCTAGACCGACCTTACACATACACTTACATGAGACAGGTTCCACCGACTGACATGCACTTGTTGCATAAGGTGGCTAGCGGGTGCCAGTCTCTCCCACTTTAGTCGGATCGGATTCGATGAAAAGGGTCCTTATGAATGGTAAATAGCAATTGGAATATCACGTTGTGGTTTTGGCGTAGGTAAGAAACATTCTTGCTAGAAACCTATAGCAGCCACGTAAAAACTTGCAACAACAATTAGAGGACGTCTAACTTGTTTTTGCAGCATATGCCGTGTGATGTGATATGGCCAAGAAGGATGTGATGAATGAAATATATGTGATGTATGAGATTGATCATATTCTTGTAATAGGAATCACGACTTGCATGTTGATGAGTATGACAACCGGCAGGAGCCATAGGAGTTATCTTTATTTATTGTATGACCTGCGTGTCACTAAATAACGCCATGTAATTACTTTACTTCATTGCTAAACCGTTAGCCATATTAGTAGAAGTAATAGTTGGCAAGACAACTTCATGGAGACATGATGATGGAGATCATGGTGTCATGCCGGTGACGATGATGATCATGGAGCCCCGAAGATGGAGATCAAAAGGAGCAAATCGATATTGGCCATATCATGTCACTATTTGATTGCATGTGATGTTTATCATGTTTATGCATCTTATTTGCTTAGAACGACGGTAGTAAATAAGATGATCCCTCATAATAATTACAAGAAAGTGCTCCCCCTCACCGTGCACTGTTGTGAAAGTTCATTGTTTCGAAGCACCACGTGATGATCGGGTGTGATAGATTCTAACGTTCACATACAATGGGTGTAAGCCAGATTTACACACGCGAAACACTTAGGTTGACTTGACGAGCCTAGCATGTACAAACATGGCCTCGGAACACAAGAGACCGAAAGGTCGAACATGAGTCGTATAGTGGATACGATCAACATGAAGATGTTCACCGATGATGACTAGTCCGTCTCACGTGATGATCAGACACGGCCGAGTTGACTCGGATCATGTATCACTTAGATGACTAGAGGGATGTCTATCTGAGTGGGAGTTCATAAGATGAACTTAATTATCCTGAACATAGTCAAAAGGTCTTTGCAAATTATGTCGTAGCCTACGCTTTAGTTCTACTGTTTAAGATATGTTCCTAGAGAAAATTTAGTTGAAAGTTGACAGTAGCAATTATGCGGACTGGGTCCGTATACTGAGGATTGTCCTCATTGCTGCACAGAAGGCTTATGTCCTTAATGCACCACTCGGTGTGCTGAACCTCGAGTGTCATTTGTGGATGTTGCGAACATCTGACATACACGTTTTGATGACTACGTGATAGTTCAGTGTGTAATGTTAAACGGTTTAGAATAGAGGCACCAAAGACATTTTGAAACGTCGCAGAACATATGAGATGTTCCAAGAGCTGAAATTAGGATTTCTGGCTTGTGCCCACGTCAAGAGGTATGAGACCTCCGACAAGTTTCCTAACCTGCAAACTAAGGGAGAAAAGCTTAATCATTGAGTACTACAATCACTTGAAATCGAGTGGGAGTTAATCTTCCAGATGAGATAGTGATGGTTCTCCATAGTCACTGCCACCAAGCTATTAGAGCTTCGTGATGAACTATAAATTATCAGGGATAGACATGATGATCCTTGAGCAATTCGCGATGTTTGACACCACAAAAGTAGAAATCGAGTAGGAGCATCAATTGTTGATGGTTAGTAAAACCACTAGTTTCAAGAAGGGCAAGGGCAAGAAGGGATACTTCATGAAACGGCAAATCAGTTGCTGCTCTAGTGAAGAAACCCAGGGTTGAGCCCAAATCCGAGACTAAGTGCTTCTGTAATGAGAGGAACGGTCACTAAAGCAGAACTACCCTAGATACTTGGTAGATGAGAAGGCTGGCAAGGTTGATAGAAGTATATTGGATATACATTATATTAATGTGTACTTTACTAGTACTCCTAGTAGCACCAGGGTAATAGATACCGGTTCGGTTGCTAATTGTTAGTAACTCGAAATAAAAGGCTACGGAATAAACGGAGACTAGCTAAAGGTGAGATGACGATGTGTATTGGAAGTGTTTCCAACGTGGATGTGTGATCAATCATCGCCTACTCCCTCTACCATAGAGATTGGTGTTAAACCTAAATAATTGTTATTTGGTGTTTGCGTTGAGCATAGACATGATTGGATTGTGTTTATCGCAATACGGTTATTCATTTAAGGAGAATAATGGTTACTCTATTTATTTGAATAATACCTTCAATGGTCTTGCACCTAAAATGAGTTTATTGAATCTCGATCGTTGTGATACACATGTTCGTGCCAAAAGATATAATATAGTAATGATAGTACCACATACTTGTGGCACTGCCACTTGAGTCATATTGGTATAAAACGCATGAAGAAGCTCCATATTGATGGATCTTTCGACTCACTCGTTTTTGAAAAGATTGAGACATGCGAACCACGTCTATTGGTATATACGCATGAAGAAACTCCATGCGGATGGATCGTTTGGACTCACTTGATTTTGGATCACTTGAGACATGCAAATCATACCACATGGGCAAGATGACTGAAAGGCCTCGTTTTCAGTGAGATGGAACAAGAAAGCAACTTGTTGGAAGTAATACATTTTGATGTGTGCGGTCCAATGAGTGCTAAGGCACGCAGTGGACATCGTTATGTTCTTACTTCACAGATGATTTGAGTAGATGCTAAGTATATTTACTTGATGAAACACAAGTCTGAATTATTGAAAGGTTCAAGTAATTTCAGAGTGAAGTTGAAGATCGTCGTGACAAGAGGACAAAATGTCTATGATATGATCATAGAGATGAATATCTGAGTTACGAGTTTGGCACACAATTAAGACACTGTGGAAATTGTTTCATATATAATACCGCCTAGAACACCATAGTATGATGGTGTGTCCAAACATCATAAATGCACCCTATTGGATATGGTGCATACCATGATGTCTCTTATCGAATTACCACTATTGTTTATGGGTTAGGCATTAGAGACAATCGCATTCACTTTAAATAGGGTGCCACGGAATTCCATTGAGACGACACCGTATGAACTATGGTTTAGAGAAACCTGAGTTGTCATTTCTTAAAAGTTTGGGCTGCGATGCTTATGTGAAAAAGTATCAAGCTGATAAGCTCGAACCCAAGGCGGATAAATGCATCTTCATAGGACACCCAAAAATAGTTGGGTATACCTCCTGTCTTAGTTCTGGAAGCAAAAGGGATTGTTTCTAGAATTTGGTCCTTTCTCGAGGAAAAGTTTCTCTCGAAAGAAATGAGTGGGAGGATGGTGGAGACTTGATGAGGTTATTGAACCATCACTTCAACTAGTGTGTAGCAAGGCACAGGAAGTTGTTCCTATGGAGCCTACACCAATTGAAGTGGAAGCTGATGATAGTGATCATGAAACTTCGGATCAAGTCACTACCGTACCTCGTAGGGTGACAAGGATGCGTACTACTTCAGAGTGGTACAGTAATCTTGTCTTGAAGGTCATGTTGCTAGAGAACAATGAACCTACGAGCTATGGAGAAGCGATGGTGGGCCCGGATTCCAACAAATGGCTCGAGGCCATAAAATCCAAGAGAGGATCCATGTATGAAAACAAAGTGTAGACTTTGGAAGAACTACTTGATGGTCGTAAGGCTGTTGGATACAGATGGATTCTAAAAGGGAAGACAGACAATGATGGTATGTGTCACCATTAAGAAAGCTTGACTTGTTGTTAGGATGTTTTCCGACAAGTTCAAGGAGTTGACTGCGTGAGACTTTCTCACTCGTAGCGATGCTAAGAGTCTGTTGGAATTATATTAGCATTTACTGCATTATTTATGAAATCTTGCAGATAGGATGTCAAAACATTGTTTCCTCAACGATTTTCTTGAGGAAAGGTTGTATGTGATACAAGCAGAAGGTTTTGACAATCCTGAAAGATGCTAACAAGTATGCAAAGCTCCAGCAATCCTTCTATGGACTGGAGTAAGCGTCTCGGAGTTGGAATATACGCTTTGATGAGATGATCAAAGATTTTGGGTTTATACAAAGTTTTATGAGAAACTTGTATTTCCAAAGAAGTGAGTGGGAGCACTATAGAATTTCTGATGAGTATATGTTGTTGACATATTGTTGATCAGAACTGATGCAGAGTTTCTGGAAAGCATATAGGGTTATTTGAAAAGTGTTTTTCAGTGGAAAACCTGGATTAAGCTACTTGAACATTGAGCATCAAGATCTATAAGGATAGATCAAAATCGCTTAATAGTACTTTCAAATGAATACATACTGTGACAAGATTTTGAAGGAGTTCAAAATAGATCGACAAAGAAGGAGTTCTTGGGTGTGTTATAAGGTGTGAGTATTGAGTAAGACTCAAGACCTGACCACGGCAGAAAAGAGAGAAAGGACGAAGGTCGTCCCCTATGCTTTAGACGTAGGCTCTAAAATATGCTATGCTGTGTACCGCACCTGAAGTGTGCCTTGGCATAAGTCAGTCAAGGGGTACAAGAGTGATCCAGGAATGAATCACAGGACAGTGGTCAGACTTATCCTTAGTAACTAATGGACTAAGAAATTTTCTCGATTATGGAGGTGGTAAAAGAGTTCGTCGTAAAGGGTTACGTCGATGCAAACTTTGACACTGATCCGGATGATTCTGAGTAGTAAACCGGATTCGTATAGTAGAACAGTTGTTTGGAATAGCTCCAAATAGAGCGTGGAAGCTGTAGTATGACATAGAGATTTGTAAAACACACACGGATCTGAAAGATTCAGACCCGTTGACAGATTACCTCTCTCACAAGTGAGATATGATCAAACACCATGGGTGTTGGATTCATTACAATCACATAGTGACGTGAACTAGATTATTGACTCTAGTGCAAGTGGGAGACTGTTGGAAATATGCCTTAGAGGCAATAATAAAATGGTTATTATTATATTTCCTTGTTCATGATAATTGTCTATTGTTCATGCTATAATTGTATTAACTGGAAACCGTAATACATGTGTGAATACATAGACCACAACATGTCCCTAGTGAGCCTCTAGTTGACTAGCTCGTTGATCAATAGATGGTTATGGTTTCCTGACCATGTACATTGGATGTCATTGATAACGGGATCACATCATTAGGAGAATGATGTGATGGACAAGACCCAATCCTAAGCATAGCACAAGATCGTGTAGTTCGCTTGCTAAAGCTTTTCTAATGTCAAGTATCATTTCCTTAGACCATGAGATTGTGTAACTCCCTCATACCGTAGGAGTGCTTTGGGTGTACCAAACTTCACAACGTAATTGGGTGACTATAAAGGTGCACTACAGGTATCTCAAAAAGTGTTTGTTGGGTTGGCACGAATCGAGACTGGGATTTGTCACTCCGTATGACAAAGAGGTATCTCTGGGCCCACTCGGTATTGCATCATCATAATGAGCTCAATGTGACTAAGTAGTTAGTCATGGGATCATGCATTACGGAATGAGTAAAGTGACTTGCCGGTAATGAGATTGAACGAGGTATTGGGATACCGACGATCGAATCTCAGGCAAGTAACATACCGATTGACAAAGGGAATTCTATACGGGATTGCTTGAATCCTTGACATCGTGGTTCATCCGATGAAATCATCGTGGAACATGTGGGAGCCAACATGGGTATCCAGATCCCGCTGTTGGTTATTGGCCCGAGAGCTGTCTCGGTCATGTCTGCATGATTCCCGAACCCGTAGGGTCTACACACTTAAGGTTCGATGACGCTAGGGTTATAAAGGAAGTTTGTATGTGGTTACCGAATGTTGTTCGGAGTCCCCAATGAGATCCCGGACGTCACGAGGAGTTCCAGAAAGGTCCGGAGGTAAAGATTTATATATGGGAAGTCCAGTTTCAGTCACCGGAATAGTTCGGGGGTTATCGGTATTGTACCGGGACCACCGAAAGGTGTCCGGAGGTCCACCGGGTGGGGCCACCTGCCCCGGGGGGGCTTGATGGGCTGAATATGGGAGGGAACCAGCCCTAGTGGGCTGGTGCACCCCTCCCCAAGGGCCCAAGGCGCCTAGGGTTGAAAACCCTAGGGGAGGGGGCGCCTCCACCTTGCTTGAGGGGCAAGCCTCCCCTCCTGGCCGCCACCCCTCCCCTCTAGATGGGATCTGGAGGGGGCCGGCCCCCTCTCCCCTTCCCCTATATATAGTGGGGGTTTTGGGGCTTCTAAGGACATGAGTTTCTCTCTCTCCTGGCGCAGCCCTACCCCTCTCCCTCCTCGTCTCTCGCAGTGCTTGGCGAAGCCCTGCTGGAGGGCCACACTCCTCCATCACCACCACGCCGTTGTGCTGCTGCTGGACGGAGTCTTCCCCAACCTCTCCCTCTCTCCTTGCTAGATCAAGGCACGGGAGACGTCACCGGGCACCCCGTGTGTTGAACATGGCGGCATCGTTCTTCGGTGCTTAGATCGGATTCGGCCGCGATCTGAATCGCTTCGTGAACGACTCCACCGACCGCATTCTTGTAACGCTTCCGCATCGCGATCTTCAAGGGTATGAAGATGCACTCCCCTCTCTCTCGTTGCTAGTATCTCCATAGATTGATCTTGGTGATGCGTAGAAAATTTTGAATTTCCGCTACGTTCCCCAACATAAACATCTATTGCAACGCTCTGTTACTAGTTCAATCAGTTTCGACAGTAAAATTCAGTTTCGACTGTGAAGTTCATTTTCTTCAGTTAAGTTCAGAGTGAACAGTACTTACAACATCTGTCAGAGCGGCCATGGCGCGGCTGATGAGTTTTACATCTAGCACTTTCTGGTGATGTATTTTTCATCATCTATTGCAGATGATATTAGGGTCCCACTTCAGATTAAAGTTGTCTGTCTTGTCATGCTTCAGCCTCGTCACCGTACACCTTAGCGGAGCTGCTCCAACGACGGAACCGTCCATCACAGCGGAGCAGTACCCTCGGCGCCATTTCCAGAGGCCTCGGATCTTCTTCCCCGCCTCCGACAGTCACACTAGCATCATCACCATCCTCCACGTCCAACCCAATGATGCTGAGGTCCACAAGGCTATGCCAAATAGGTTGTACACTACTTGCATCACTTTGTTTCTCCATTCCTCTGTTTTTCCAATTCATGTGAGCCAAACACCCAGGTTGACTGAAATCCTATGTTTCCAAATGCTCTATTTTGCACGTGCATTCCTATCCTATTCCTGTGTTTTCCTGTCCCTGCGTTTATAGCATCCTCCAATTCTAAGGAGCCCTTACAGATTTACTTCATTTTCAGATTGGCGTCAAAGAAAACTCTGTGTGTTATGTCCTGCTCCTGCCGTGCCGTCATCCACCCCACCTGAGGTGCACCATCGACAGAAGCGTTCACTATAGCAGAGATCCCCCCTGCGGACTTTCTTTCACCGCCTCAGATCATCTTCCCCGTTGCCGACAGCCACGCCAACTGCATTACCATCATCAACTGAGCATATGAACCTGAGGACTACAAAGTTTCGGAAGAGAGGTTGCAGTCTTTCGTGTTTGCTTACGTTATACATCGGTTATTATTACCTGCTACTTTATCATTCAATCTTGAGTTTTGAATTGCCCATGGGTCTCATATCGAGCCAGCAACGAATAGTATCTGTTTACTATCTGGTTCATCTGGGGTCTTCTTTGTGGTTCATGTTGGGTGGGCAACAAACAATAGATGATCCATTGTCTATCTTTTTAAACTGAAGCTATAATCTACCTGCTATCATTAGTTTTGGATCCATCCACTCGTTTGCTACCATCAGTCTTGATTTTTGCATGCACCCCTTAGGCCTTACAAAATCTAACTATTTTTTTTTATTATGCATGTCAGATATTGTACTGAACATGTAGAGAAAGAGAGAAGACCGTTGCGTGCGAATATAATGTCATGCAGACGCTGCTCCATGGTGGGCGAAGTGCCCCCCCCCCTCTCCTGCATTTCCAGATTGTATTCCAGAGGTAGATAACTGTTGAGATGGAGATTCAGAAGGAGCTGACCATGCCTGTTTACCACCTGAGGTGTTTTCTCTAACCTGGCATGCTGATGTTGGTCATATCATGCATATAGCGCCTTGCATTGCTTACATTATACATCTTATATGTCATCAACTTAGTTTAGATTTGCTTTGTGTGAATGCCACCTGTTTGGTTTCTATATCATATCTTCATTATTCCTTAATATTTGTCTTTTTAGAGATTTTAACAAGTGACTACATACGAAACAAAATGAGTGAATCTACACTCTAAAATATGTCTATATACATCCGTATGTGGTAGTCCATTTGAAATCTCTAAAAAGACAAATATTTAGGAACGGAGGGAGTATATGGGAATTATGCAATGCCATCTTCTTTAGCCAGGCATCATATACGTGAATCATGCAATGCCATCCTGTTTAGCCAGTCATCGTATATGTGAATTGTATCGTGCCATATTTTTTCCCATAATGTATTCCATTTGTCAACAATGTTTATACATTCATCTACTCTTCCTGTGCATCAGCCATTTGAGTCGGTGATGGGAAAATCTGGAGTGAAAACAAGGTCTTCTGAGCAGTCAGTGCTACTTGTCGATGCAGATTTCTTGCTGGTTACAGATAGCTCCTCAGAGGAGGATTCAGAGAGAGATGACTAGTCGTATCCCCGAGGTGCATGCTCTAACTTGGCTGGGATATATTGCTCATATCATGCATATGGTGTCTTGCATTGTCATGCCATCTGCTTAGATTAGACATGCTTTGTGTGAATGCCTCCCGTTTGCTTTCTATATCAGATATGTGAATTATGCAATGCCATGTTTTTCAGCCAGTTATCATATATGTGAATTACACACCGCCATGGAGCCATGCATCATTTATGTGAATTATCTCATGCCATCTTTTTTATTACGTATTCCATTTGTCGACAGTCTGTGTATATAGAACTACTCTTCATGTGTATCAGCTATTTGAGCCGGTTATGGAAAAATCTGGAGTGAAAACAAGGTCTTCAGAGCAGGCAATGGTACCTGTTGAAGCATATATCTCGATGGTTACAGGGAGCTCCTCACAGGAGGATTCAGAGATAGATGACCAGTCCTATAACCCACCTGAGGTGGATGCTCTAAGTTGCAATGTTCATATTTCTCATATGATGCATATGGTGTCTTGCATTGCTTAGTTTAGACATCATATCACTACAAAAAAATACACTTCCGTGATGATACGTGTTTGTCACAGTAGGTCGCGTTTTTTGTCATGCATGTACATCCATGACAAATTTATGACAGAATCAAGACAGTCATACCTATGTTGTCGTAGAAGTGTTCCATGACATTACCAAAATTATCATCATGGAAGTGTCCACTTCCATGACGATAAATCGCGCGTCACAGAAGTGCTTTCGTCAAGGGTGACCAACACGTGGCATCCACCGTAACGAAACGCCGTTAAGCTATCGGGTCGGATTTTGGATCTGATAACCCGTTAACAGCCCCGACTAATGGGAAATTTCCACGTGTAAAATTCTGATTGGCCAACTGGGCCCATAACGGCCCGTTCTACATTTCGGCCTGCTGAAGGCCCGTCGACAACTAGTGAAAATTGAGGCCCAACATGCATTTTGGCCTGCTAAAGGCCCGTGGTTTCATCTCGCCATAAACAGCCAAGACAATATTCAACGTTAATGGCCCAACGCTACCTAGGCCAAACTAAGCGCTGGGTCGACAAAAGGCCCAACTAAAATATAGGTCGGTGTAAGTTTGGGCCTGGCGCAATGTGTGAAGGCCCCAATCATTCGGGCCCAAGAAAGACGCAGGCAGGCCCAATTGTGGCCCGCTAAAACCTCGCCCGTTATCGAATGTTTCGGCCCGGTTGACTACATCTGAATTTTTTTCCAGATAACGAATGATGGCAGTAACTAGTAGGAATTAAGAACAAACCTTATTTATACAATAAAGAAATTACGGCATAGTAACTAAGAATAAACCTACACTATATAATAAAGGATTTAAGGTATATTACATCCACTGGGCATCGAAGTTCGCCACCTGTGATCATAAAGCGCCACGAAGAAGCAGATTACAAAAACTGGGCACCATTGCAGCGTAACAAAATAATACTGAACCAAGACCACTTCCAAGACAGTTCAAGAAAGGTTAGCCTTTATGGGGAAACTGCTGCAAGCTATCGAGCAAGGCTGTGAGACCGGCCTAGCATGTCGGTCATAGCTTCCAGGTGTAGCTGTTCAGCGATGAGGTTCTCATTGGTGTTCTCCGCAATCTTTCTTAGAGATAGGACTTCAAGTCGAAGTTGCAGAATGCCTTTCTGCTAGAACTTGGGACTGAAGAAGTCGAACTGATTCAGACAACGAATTCTATGAGCTTGCCTGATTGTTAGTCTCAAGTAACTTGAACACTGCATCAAGACAAGACTTTGGGGTTGTCTCGCTATCTTCACGATGTTTTGCCTTCTTTCCTGCAATATATGTTGGGTTTGTCTCACAGCCTTCAGCAGACTTGTGCATGCCATCAGGCATATCGCCTTGAAACAAAGCCGAGAGATGACAGGTTTTGCACGTGTATAAACAAAGATGATAACTGTTCTGTCAATTCTATCCAATTTCAAATTAGAAAATAAAGAGTAAGTTCAAAATATCAATAGCATAATTTGGCATTGTTCATAAAGGGAGCTTCACCACACTCTTGGATTACCATGTCAACATAACAAGCATAGATGAAGGGCAAAGAAAATCATTGTATCTATTTTGGATAATGTGCATGGCATGTTGTTCATATCATCACCACATCAAGAAGATAAAACAGAGATGACAAGGTGCAAATGTGGGCTGCTTCACCACACATCGGATTATAGATCCACAAAACCAAGCATACATATAGGGAGTATTAAGTAATGTGCATGGTATGAATAAGAAATTTGGTTTTACAAGTAAAACTTAGAACTTACGGTTCTTACTTAACATGCATTTTGGTAGAAACAACAAACTAAACAAAGAAGAAACGATAGGGAGTATGAGCAAATTAAACAGCATTTGAGGATAAAGGCTTTAGAAGGACTGACTTACATTAACAGTTAACACCGGCTTTTTAATGCCCTTCTCCATGTCAAGGGAAGGATAACTCAAGAATTTCAGCTCAGAATCTTCTTCATAAGCATTTCCTGTACTCTACATTTTGTAGAGAGTAATTATAGATATGATAATACTAGAAGGGATAGAGGATAATGAAGATAAGATGCAGATTGATGCCACATAATCAACTACCAATCCCTGGAAGTACAAGCGTTACAGGACAAAATGTACTGACAAGAGCAATGGGCTACACTTCTGCAGTGGCATTGTCTATGTATTCTACTTGTTGGTAAGGTTAAATATAGATCTGATCTTTTTTAGTAAATGGTGAGTGAGGGAGATAAGATGCAGAATGCTACAAAATGAACCAATCCCTCTTCCCATAATACAAGAGTGTTCGAACACCGTGTCTTGTATAAAACGTTCTTATATTATGGGACGGAGGGAGTAGCTGTTAATGTAAGTACAGTGATAGACCACATTCAGTCCTTACAAGAGGACTACAGAGCTAAACCTCTTCAAAAGCATTGGGTTGATTCTAAATTTGTGTAAGAGTCCATACGGATCTTATAATGTCCACCAAATGGACAATTATGAGGCTAACATGTGCAGTGATGCTACATAATCAAACAGCTATGAAAGTAAGTATGGTCATACAGGGCAAGAGGTACTCACGAGAGCAATGCAGTGTGCAGTATAGTTGCGAGATTCTGTGGTCCCTTGAGAACGAATGTTCTTACGCTAACAGGGCCAGAAGTGAGACATTAAGGCAAATGCAGAAATGTAGTTCAAATTGTGATGTGATATCATAGACAGTACCTTACGCTGCAGCTGAGACCAATGTGTAACAAGATTATTCCAGTCACTGTCGGATAAATGTAGCACCGGAGACTTTACGGAAATTTCGTTCAGAGGCTTGCCATCGAAGTGTGCTTGCCTCAGGTAGGAACGATACTTCATCAACGAGAGCTTGAAAAGCTCAACCAACTCTTGCTCGTCATCACAATCCAGTTTGCTCCTCGCCTATTTAAAAGAATGAAATCTTGTGTCTTCTGTCAGCAGAAACATATGTAGTAATGACCATGAATAACATTAGTACATTACTTATGCGTAAGTTGCGGAGGAAGACTGGAAATTGTTCGTGTTCATGTATAATCTTTCCATGAAGGAAAGATGCGCACAAAGTTCCTGACAACAACATAACCTTCATCTTCTAAAGCGGGAAGAAATGGAACAGAGTCCTATTTGCTGCAATTGGGGCTCTCTACGTTCGAAAAGGATTTGGCAACCGGATTTGGTGTACTCTTTGCTGGAATGGGGTTTTATGTCAGCATACTGGTGCTATGTCAATTGGCATAATCATACTATTTGCTGCAGTTGGGGTCTGCTGAGTTGGGGCATCAGAAATGACCAGTGTAGTAGGGCTAGAGTCTGCTAGAGTTGGGGTATTCTGTGGGTCAGGTGATATTGCAACTACACCTAATGGGCAATTTGATTTATCAGGTGCCACTACCTTTTCCAAATACTTTGCTTGTGCTCCTCCACGATCAGCAATCGCCCTCTTCCTTTTGAACGTCTGATACGCAAGAACAGCATTTGAATGGATAAATATGGTATGATGACAGATGGAATATGTACTAAAAATGGATAGGCAGGGCGTATTCACATACACGATGTGTAAACTAAGCTAATGACAGTTCAACAAAGTAGAAGCAATGCAAAGCATCAGTTGCAAGATATGTGTGAGCAATGTAACCTTGGAAAGTTAGAGCAAGTACCTTGATGGGTGAATAAGATAGGGCATCTTCCTCTGACTCCTCCACTAGGGAGGTACATTGACTTAGGTCTCCCTCTAGCTCAGAATCACTGTTAGGATCATATTCTGAGCATGAATCTATAGGTGGAGAGCGTTTGCATTGCATTGCATCCAGACTTGATTTCAGTCCCTTGATGCCAAGTTTGACAGCCATGGCATTGTTCTGCTTTATTCTTTTCATGCGCGCAAGCTCATAATCATTATGATGCTGTTCAGAATTTGAGATTCATGAAAACATAAAAAGTAGTCAGATTATCTATGGAATGCATTGCAGATTCAACTCGGAGAGTGTCTCCCTATAAACCCCTACATATGCAAAGTTCACCTCCCCAACCATGCTGACCAGACCACACACAGAAATACAAACCCCTCATGTCTCTATAACAGGCAGGCACACATTTCAAAACTGAAGTAGGAACATTAGAATCATACGAAATTCGTATTTGAACAAATAAACTAAGCAATTATGAGTGGCGTAATGTTTAGCTTCAGGGATGGAGGTGTTGGTAGTGCGACACAAAGCAAGTAGGAAGATTGTATTCCATGTAAAAGATCGAATCCTATGTAAAAGCTGGAAATGACACTTTCTTTCTATACAATGCAGTGTTCCTTACCCACACATGATGGAACAGATCACATAGAGAAATACTATTCACTCAGGTCTACGGTTCCAGTATTTAGAAACAGGGTGGTCCACCCTAAAAGAATATTGACAACAAATATGACAAGGCAAGCATAGATGTAGTGAATCAATCATTTACTTGTGAGCTTATTAGGACAAGTATGCAGAATTGTAACTGCAGTAAGAGATCGTCCAAAATCTGAATGAAGAAGTTTGTCTAGCACTTACCGTTTGCAACTAATCGACGTGAATAATTGGATATTATATCGAATGAGTAAGAAAGACAAGTAAAATTGTCAACAAACCTGGCTTGCAGTAGTAATCTGGGTCAATGTCACTACGACCAACAATCCAAAATGTCTAGTTTCTGTTCCGAGGGCCGGAATTTTGAAAACCCTGTGAACTTTAGAGGTGCTAAAGATTACCGAAATACATCTGAACCATTAAATGTAGGTAGCACTGAGCACACAACAAACCCTAATGACAGTCCTTCCTAATGAGTAATGAATCAATTAGAAAATTGGTGATGAGGAGTGGCTGCTGAGTGTTGAGGACGTATCTCAGGATAAATCGGGTTGGCTTGGTGGGTGCTGCATGCCTGAGCCCTGAACGGACTGGGAAGGTAGGACAGCGGCGCGCCCGGGCAGCGGTGACGCTGTTGGGCGAGCGGCTCCTGGCCTCCTATTAGTCCGGCGTCTCCTCCTAGAGTCATGCCGTCCAGGGACGGCAAGTCGCCGGCGAGGCAGGCGGCTGGGGGCGAGTAGAGATCGGAAGCGCGCAACAGAATAGAGGGGAATCAGGGCCTGGGACGACCCAAAATGCCAGGGTGGGCCGGCCCACTGTGGGCACCCTGTAGAGATACACACCCGAGCGGCCAACATGCATTTTCAAAACTGATTTAGGGACATTTAGCTGACCAATTAAACAACTCTGTTTTAATAATATCAGATTCATATTTGAACATCTAAGCTTGTTTAGCTTGATGCGTGGAGCAGTGTTATTATGACACGAAGCACGTATTCTGATCGTATAGTGATCATAAAAGGGGGAAACTCTAAGCATATTTTTTTACCAAAAGAGGGTTTCCTCTCCGATTTCTATTAAAGAAACCACCACGGAACCAACATGATCAATTAAACCTAAGCATGATCAATTAAACTGTATTATGGCTGTGCCATGGCAGATTTGAAGCTGCAAACCAGAGAAGTGATATTTAGCATCCATTGTTTGCTTCGAACTAAGAACTAAATTCTAAGAGCTGAAAAGAAAGAAGAGTAACCAAGTTAGGATCTATTTTCTGGTTGAGATCAAAAAGTTGAGGAGATATGAAATACCACCTCTCTTGCGGCACCGTGTAGGCATCGGGGGTGCGATGGCTGTCGGTGGCGTTGAAGCAGATCTGCGACGGTAGACGGGTGCATCGGGGGATAAGTCCCGTTGCGGTGGAAGAGAAGGTCGTGTGAGCGGCCCCGGCAAAGAGGACGACGACGCCGATCAAGCGAGAGGACGCGATGCAAGGCTATTGGTCCGTTGCCATGGATGAGAAACGTCCATCTCTAGTAGTGGACGGCGCGGTCTTGGTAGGCGCTCCGGCGTGGTGGAGGACGGTGGCGATGGATGTGGTGGAGGACGGCGGTGATGGATGGGGTGGCGGACGGAGGCTGGTGTGGGGATGGGGTGTTCTAGCGCGGATGGTGTATGAATGGGAAAATGGAGGGAGAGGTATGGGTAACCATGTTTTTGGGACGCGCCTGTCTGAAATATGGGAAAGTTACGAACTTAGCCCCCGTTTAAAATTTGGACGTCTCGTCGGTTGGGGATAGGACGGTAATCTCGCATCTCGCCAATATTTGCCCAGAGCAATTTCGGGCAAGGAGAGGGTGGTTGGCGCCCATGGTTGGCGCCCACGGTGTATGAACGGGGCTGATAGGTAGGGCGGTTGTGTCACGTCGGAGTGAAGTTACAAACCTGCCCCTATTGAAAATATTTTCCTACATCGATTTCGGCCGAGTCGAGTTTGTTTTGCCGCCCACCGTGTATGAATGGGAATGGAGGGAGAAACAGAGGTCTTTTGGATGAGCTTGAATCAAATGTGTTTTGCCGCCCATGTTTGATGCCCACCGTGTCGGAATGGGCTCAGAGGCGGCCATGTCACGTCTAATTGAAGTTACTAACCTACCCCTATTTAGAGAAGTGGAAATCGGGCCGATGGATTGTCTGTGTAATGAGTAGACAGTAATTTCCATCTCCCAAACACTTGGCTTCGGGCAGCCGACGTGGGAGTGGACATTTTGCTGCTTCTTTCGAATTTTGGGACAATAAGCATCCACGTTTACCCTGGCAATTAAATTTGAATCCATTTTGTATTCCTATATGAATCTTTATAAATCATTCTATGTGTTTTTATATATCTTCAAAAGGATGACAAAGATGTATTCCACTGTCATATATGAATATGGTTTACAAATGCCGATACTCAAATTCAGAAACTAGTATCCAGTTTAAGGTGAATTCGAATATTTGGAACACTTCATGTCCAACTCAAATGTCACATGCATCATAATGTGTACTCCCATTTAGATATGTACATAAGCGATGTATCAAGATTCAAATACCGAGTCAATCAACCAAGAATGTACAGAACTAACAGACATATAAACACTTATAGAGTATATGGATCAATAATATCAACTAACATACATAAGCCAGGCCGCTGTACTTTTTTTGGCTACAACAACATCTTTTTTTAGCCAGAATCTTGGCCCTTTACGATGTGTGCCACTTATGGTCCATTTATACTACTACTATTGCTGAATGCACATTCAGCCCGATTGGCATATTTGTAGGTCTGGCACAGCAATCCAAATGAAATGTCTCCGAGTCTTATCAATTAACACAGACTTGTGCTCAAATAAAATTACAAACCAAAAAACAAAAAAAACAATTACTACATGATCTCTAAAACAAATGGTTTGATTGATTACATGAACAGACAACACAAAGGTTATTCAACTATGGAAAGAACATTTCACCTATGATTTACCAAGTAGGAATTTAATTTCCTTTTTTTCCTTCAGGACCTTAACAATCTGGTTAGTCTCAGCTTGCTTCGTTTTGAAATCCACCAAATATTTAATGGTTGTCTTGAGTACTGCTTGTGATTGTGCTGTTTGCTTCCTCAACATGTCAACTTTATCTCTAAGTGCAGAAGCATAATCTCTTTCTACCACTAGTTTAGCCTCTAGAGCATCAGCAGTTGGCAATTCATAATGCATGATTTGGCCGGTGCCACTGTTGTGGGATGATGCAACGTCCATGGGGACCTCGCTCTTTGATCTTGGGCTAACCTGTTTTGCCATTAAAGTTCCGACTGGATTCAGAAAAGTTGAAGTTAGCAAAACATCTCAACTGGGAGTTATAACAGCAAACTAGTTAAACAAACAAGGAATTAAAGAGTTTCAATTGGATGCTGAAAAGTATATTAACATCATTGTAACCCGCTATTGCAGCAGCAAAGCAGTTAAACAAACAAGTAGATATTTAAGTTAAGGCAAACAGGTAATTCTTAACAGTAAGTATCAAACACATAGATAGGCGCAGTCTACAATATGATTAACAGGCTGTGCCATTATGTAATCAGTAGCAAACTAAATTAAGCCAAGCAACGTAATTGAACAATTTTGCAATAAGTGGCTAACTAAAATTTCGAGAAGCAGGTAACTGAACTTACGCTAGTTCTTTGTACATGCACACTGCAACTTCTTTTTCGCTTACAAGGTTGTACAAAGGAGTCCATGGCATCAATTGCTTGGATACGCAGTCCCAATAGTTCTTTCTTCCCACACTGCATGGGTAAGTCGAATGGTTAATCTGGTAAGATGGTGCGTCCTTGATATGTTATATGAGGACGTGTAGTCAGACTAGTAGTAGCCAAACACATCATACTGACTTTTTCTGTATATTTCATGCGATTACTTTTGGCACATCGAGATCTAAGCAATCTACAATAGGATGAAAAGACTGGCATCCTTCACATTATTGGTGAACTCAGTTCATAGAAACAAGCAATTCAACCATTCTGTGGGTAAATCAAAAGTGCCACTGGAATATTTTTCACTATCCAATCATACACACAAAAAGGGGCGATGCCACCATAGGGGCTGGTATGGGCGGCCGCCTCAGGTGGCTGGAAAGTGTGCACCTAGTTTGAGTTGTCCAGGTTGGCCCACACTAGTTTTGTTCGTCCCAACGCACGAGCAGGCAATGTAAAAAATGAAGAAAAATGTTTCAATTTGGATGGGCCAATAACATAAGTGCAAGGCAGGCCCTATAGTAGGCTCGCGGCCCAAATGAGCGCCTCCCATATCGATCGACAGCAGGAAAATCCCAATTCATTCGCTCCAGCCTCCACCGTTCGCTCCTAACCTAGCCGCCGCCGACAGATCGACACAGACTTCCTCGCACCCTCGTTGGAGGGCGGTCGTCAGGCTTCAAGCGAACGGAAGGACAAGAAGATGAAGATCCAACCCTGGGTGTAGCCTGCGTGGGAGGCAGCGGCGGCAACACGGGCATGGCATCGAGCTTGCGCAAATGGACAGTCGCAGCTTGCAAGAGTAGCATGTGCAACGAGCAGGTACATCACATCCCTGATTATATCTAATTCAACTCTTCAATTTCTGGCCAATAGTTAAACCTGACAGTGTTGTAAAACTGCTTGTATGTAGGGAATCTATGAGAAAATGAAACCACTTTCTACTTATTTTATAACTCCCCCAATCAATACTGAACTGACTGAATCTGATCTATCTAATAAAGTTTCCGGTGCAAACATACTGAAAGTGCAACTATCCCTAGGTGGTTTTGGTAATTCATAACAACATATAGCTCATTGAGCTAATGCTATTCCAAGACTAATATTTCAGGAAAGCTCAATGAATGGCATGGCATGGATGATGAAAGTGGATCCCTCAAAATACTAATGACAAAGGATTGGCTCAAGCTCAAAAGCTCAAGACTCTTCATTTTATATTTTAGTGATCCAAGATCACAATGAGTCTATAGGAAAAGCCAATACTATCAAGGAGGGATGAGGTGTTGCTTAATGAGCCTCTTGCTTCATGTGCTTGGTGATATGCTCCAAAACCCTCAGCTACTTTCTCACATCCACAAATGACGTAAACCTAAAGCCAAAATCAGTCACACCAATTCTTTTTATCCGGCGCCACCGAGTTCAAATGTCATAGCCACTGCCACAAACCCTAGGCAAATCGGTCTTACCGATAGGGATCTCGGTCTCACCGAGATGGGATTGTAATCTCTCTGTTTCCCTTCGTAACATTTCGGTCTAACCGAAGTGAGCGATCGGTCCCACCGAGATTGCAATGTAAACTCTGTGTTTCCCTTTTGTAACATTTCAATCTCACCAAAAAGAGCAAATCGGTCCCACCGAGTTTACCTGACCAACTCTCTGGAAAGCTTATTACCAAAATCGGTCTCACCGAGTTTGTGTAATCGATCTTACCAAGATTACGTTATGCCCTAACCCTAACCGAATCGGTCCTACCGAGTTGCATGTCAGTCGCACCAAAAATCCTAATGGTCGCTAGGTTTACTATATCGGTCCGACCGAGTCTGTTGAATCGGTCCCACCGAGTTTGATAATTGTGTGTAATGGTTAGATTTTGTGTGGAGGCTATATATACCCCTCCACCTCCTCTTCTTTCGTGGAGAGAGCCATCAGAACAAACCTACACTTCCAACTTACCATTTCTGAGAGAGAACTACCTACTCATGTGTTGAGACCAAGATATTCCATTCCTACCATATGAATCTTGATCTCTAGCCTTCCCCAAGTTGCTTTCCACTCCAATCTTCTTTCCACCAGATCCAAATCCTATGAGAGAGAGTTGAGTGTTGGGGAGACTATCATTTGAAGCACAAGAGCAAGGAGTTCATCATCAACGTGCCATTTGTTACTTCTTGGAGACTGGTGTCTCCTAGATTGGCTAGGTGTCACTTGGGAGCCTCCGACAAGATTGTGGAGTTGAACCAAGGAGTTTGTAAGGGCAAGGAGATCGCCTACTTCGTGAAGATCTACCACTAGTGAGGCAAGTCCTTCGTGGGTGACGGCCATGGTAGCATAGACAAGGTTGCTTCTTCGTGGACCCTTCATGGGTGGAGCCCTCCGTGGACTCACGCAACCGTTACCCTTCGTGGGTTGAAGTCTCCATCAACATGGATGTACGATAGCACCACCTATCGGAACCACGCCAAAAACATCCGTGTCTCCAATTGCGTTTGAATCCTCCAAACCCTTCCGTTTACTTTCTTGCAAGTTGCATGCTTTAATTTCCGCTGCCTACATACTCTTTGCATGCTTGCTTGAATTGGTTGATGATTGCTTGACTTGTCCTAAGATAGCTAAAATCTGTGAAACTCTAAAATTGGGAAAAGGTTAAGTTTTTAATTGGTCAAGTAGTCTAATCACCCCCTAGACATAGTTCAAGGTCCTACAAGTGGTATCAGAGCTTTGGTCTCCATTTTCTTTGATTTCCATAGCTTTTGGTGGTCATAGCCTTGGTTTCACAACCTAGGAGAGTATGGCGTCTAGCGAGGGAAATTATCACCGTAGAGGTCCTTACTTTGATGGTACTAATTTTGCTAGTTGGAAGCATAAGATAAAAATGCATATTCTCCGACATAACCCCGCCGTTTGGGCAATTATTTGTATTGGCTTGCAAGGTGAATTCTTTGATGGGAGAGAACCGAACCGTGAAGCTAATGCGGAAGAATTGAAGATGCTGCAATACAACAATCAAGCTTGTGATATCATCTTCAACGGATTGTGCCCCGAAGAATTCAACAAAATCAGCCGTCTTGAGAACGCAAAGGAAATTTGGGATACTTTGATTGATATGCATGAAGGTACCGACTCCGTCAAGGAATCCAAGTTGGATGTGCTCCAAAGTCAGCTT
The DNA here is from genome assembly GCA_021437245.1 of Aegilops speltoides. Lineage (NCBI taxonomy): Eukaryota > Viridiplantae > Streptophyta > Magnoliopsida > Poales > Poaceae > Aegilops > Aegilops speltoides. The sequence continues at coordinate 326,121,621 of CM038142.1, read as the reverse complement.
GACAAGTTCAAAATGAAGGATGGTGAAGGTGTCGCTGAAATGTACTCTAGGCTTGCTCTTATCACAAATGAGATTGCCGGCTTAGGGAGTGAAGAGATGACCGACAAATTTATCATCAAGAAGATCCTAAGAGCATTGGATGGAAAGTATGATATCGTGTGCACATTGATCCAAATGATGCCAAACTACAAAGATCTCAAGCTAACGGAAGTCATTGGAAGAATTGTTGCTCACGAGATGTGACAAGGAGGAACTTCACAACAAGTCAAGTGGTGCTTACAAAGCCTCAAGTGAAGCCCCCACATCATCAAGTGAGAAACAAACCTTCAATGAAGAATTGAGCTTAATGGTGAAGAACTTCAACAAATTCTACAAGAGTAGAAGCAAAGAAAGAAGCTCCAAGTCAAGGTCTTACAATGACAAAAGATCTTCTAGTCGAGAGCGCAATTGCTACAATTGTGGGAGACCCGGACACTATTCCAATGAGTGTACGGCACCCTACAAAAGAAGAGAAGATTCTCCAAAAATAAGAAGCAAAAGAGAAGAATTACCACCGAGAGAGAAGGAGTAGAGATGATCGTTATGAACGAAGACCCTCACGGAGAAGCAAGGATTCGGAACGAAGGACAAGCCATCAAGGAGCTACACAAAACGAAGACATGAAGCTCATGTTGGTGAATGGGTATCCGGCTCCGACTCCGACAATCACTCCGAGAGAAGCTATCACTCCGACTCCGAATATACTCAAGATGAAGGTGTTGCCGGTCTAGCACTTGTGTCAACCAACTCCTACGAAATATTTGATTCACTAAATGAAGGAATTGGAAGATGCTTCATGGCCAAAGGTCTAAAGGTAACACATCCTTAGTACGTTGATTTCAATAGTGATGAAGATGACTTGCTTGTGGATGATGATTTACTTGTTGACAACTCTAGTGATGAATACTATGATGAAATGTCAATTAATCATGCTAATCAAGATAAAACAAATGACAATGATAAGGAGAAGATTGAGCTTCTAACTAAAGAACTAAACACTCTTAAGTTGGCTCATGAAACTATCTTCGAAGATCATCGAGAACTTTTAAGGGCTCATGAGAAGTTACGCTTTGAAAAGCTCAATCTTGAGCAAGAGCATGAGTTCTTAAAACAATCAATGATGATCTCCGTAAGAAAAGTTCTTCTTACATTGCCAAGCGTTTACTCTTATCTACTTACATGCCTCAAGTCAAGTCTAGTAACAAGTACAAGAAAGATCCTTCCTCTAGTAGTAACAATAACAATGTCAAATCCATTATTGTCGCTTATAGTAGTTCTCTTGATTCCACTAATGATTCTCTTAGCCAAGTTACACTTGAGCAAGAAAATAGCTTATTGATGGGAATTATAGAGAAAGGTGTTTACAAGAGCCTTGACGGGAGTAAGCAATTCGAGGAAATTGTACGCAAGCAAGGAAGGCACCGGAAGAATCAAGGTGTTGGTTTCGAACGAAACTTCAATGCCAATGGAGTTGAGTGGGAAGAAGATCAATACCCCAAGATGAAGTTTGTTCCTCAACAAGAGAAGTATGATCCTACTTCCTTCAAAGGAACACAAGCACAAGATGATCTTCCACCACAAGACCACAAGAACAAAGGCAAGGACAAGCTTCAAGAAGAGATTGATGCATTTGAAGAAGCACATAAGGCCTCGTTCAAGTGGGTTCCCAAGACTACGTCAAGTTCTACTTCATCAAGTACAACTACAACTCCAAGGATTCCCATCAAGATGATGTGGATCCCGAAGAAGAAGAACTAGAGAGTTCTTGAGGGTGACTCCACCAACATTCTTCACTCATATCATTATGGCAAGAACAAGTGCAATCAACTTCCACATCTTGCACTAGTTCAAGGAGTCACAAACCCTCATGTTGGTAAGGCAAGGGACAAGGTAACCTAATGATTTCATGGACATTATCTTGTGTATGCATCACTCTATGTCCATGGATATTCTTGTTTGTTCCTTGTGGGACTAACCCATGTAGGTAAGTTGAAAGTGCAACTCACTCCAAAGGATTGCTCCAAATGATCTACATCAACATTGAGCACCACATCTTCAACACCTACATGAAGTCATCATCGACAAAACCCAAGGTTAGTTCATCCCTCTAAAAGGGGATCTCACATCTAGGGGGAGCTTAACTCTAAGAATTGAGTCAAAGCAACTCTAATGGTGTGAACACATCAATGCATTATGCAAAAGTGGTAACCCCACTTGAGCTTAAACGATGAGTATGACCTATGATCAAATTTTTTTCATTTGACTCCTAAGTCAATATACTCATATATAGATGATCTAGTCATCGCCAATTGTTTGATAGATGCTAGAATTGGTTGTGCATGTTTTGCCACATATTTCATTTGCCATCTTATTGTGTGAGCATGTTGGTGCATATTTCACTCATTTAAGGACATCCACTTCTTGTTTTGATTGATTGGCTTCTTTTTCTTTTTGCCAAGTGGATGGACAAGAATGCCTAAGAACCTTCTCTAGCTATCCATGCTTTTCTCGTCTTAAACTCTATTAATGCTACATCACAAAATTTGATCAAGTCAGATTCGAACCACTCTGTGTGAGGAGCACTCGGAGTCCCGGATTCGTCATAGACTTAAACTTCCAAAACTTCTTTGTGATTCTCGGTCTGAATGATTCCTCCATTTCGATCCTACCGAGATCACTAAGTCGATCTAGGTTTTCAGTCTCGGTGTAACCGATTTGAACTTTTCGGTCACACCGAGTTGCAGAATCAGACATTATGCATCTCGGTGCCACCGAGTTGTTCCACTCAGTCACACCGAGAGGGTCGGGCTATATATAGTCACGGGCAAAAATTTGGAAATTTCTCCGAACCTCTTCGCCCGCGCAATAGCTCGCTCTGCCATCAGGGTCTCTGGATCGTCTCCTTGTCGCCATCCACCTCCTGTCGCTGGTCTCCGCCGCCGTCAATGGATTTCACCCCCGCCGTTGCCGCCATAGCGAGTTCATCGCCAAGCTAGGGTATGTACTCGATCACTGTGCTATCCTCGTCCGATTCCTAGCACATTGTGTTCTTAATGATTCTTGCCACGATTGAAACACTCCTATCCAGTCAATGCAATCCGTAGATTAGATGAGATTTGAAAATTTAGGGTTAGGTTTCCGCCAAAACCATCTCGGACCCACCGAGTTGAAAAACTCGGTCCCACCGATTTGGCTAACGCCATTGCACTAGTAACCCTCGATCTGACTGAGAATTGCTAATCGGTGAGATCGATTTTAGGACTTTGTGAAACCCTAGCAGTCTCGGTGCCACCGAACTGTGACTCGGTCCAACCGAGTTCATCAGTTTAGGTTCCAAAACTGCTTCGGTATCACCGAGTTTGAAAGTCGGTTGATCCAAAATGCTTTCTGTGGAAAACTAAAACTGAATTTTTGAATCATTCTTTTGCAAAAATCTCTGCATTTTGTGATGCTCATCCACTCTATGTCATCTATAACTCTTCACAGGGTCAGCAGTCAGTGTTTGCAGCATGTCAGACCAAAGTGACAGCCAGAACAGATCAGAAGAGCATATTCACATGAGTGAGGGCACTAGTCCCTCAAGTTCTTCAGATGATGGCAGCAGAAGCACTCCTAGCAGTTTGCCTAAGGCAGCCACAAGAGCCAGAAGGAAGAGAACCTCAGACTCTGAGGATGAGGACTATGTGGCAGCTGAAGATGAGGCTATCTCCAAGAAGGTAGTGCTCAAAAAGGAGTATGCCTCAGCACATAACACTAAACCTGGACTCAATAGGAGGGTTCCTGCCCAGAGGACACCTATGTTGAAAGTCAGAGGATCTACTCAAGTGCCAGAAAAGTCTGAACCCAAAGAGGCACCTGCAAAGAGAGTCACAACTTCCAAACCCAAGAAAGTTCCCACTGGAGAAACTATGAAGTTTACAATTGAATCAGAAGATGAAGCTGCTCAGGATAAGAAGAAGAAGAGAGCCAGAACCACTACTGCCCAGGTTCTTGGAAAACCCTCAATGAGGAGAGACTCTGAAGAGGAAGAAGAGGTTGCTACACCAGCACCCAAGGCACAAAAGCTTATGGGTGATGCTATTAGATCAGGGGCTGCAACATCAAAGCCCAAGGACGCACCCAAAGCTGCCCCCAAGGCCAAGCTTGCACCAAAGAGGAATACCAGGAGTATTCCAGCTGCTGAGAAGAACAAGGCCCCAGTGCCTAACATTGCTGATGAGGAAGATGAAGAAGGACAAGTCCTGAGGAAGCTCAAGCCCAAGATACCAGACCACAATGATGCCCATCCTGTGGCTGATGACATGAACATCAGAAGAGACTCAGGGTTGAGGCTATGGAGGATGACAGATCCATATGCCACAAGGAGAAGAACTGATGTTGATTACAGGTTCCATACAAAGGAACAACAGGACTTCTATGAGACAATCTTGTTGGACAAGAAGCCCATAGTGTGTGATATGAGGTGGGTCGACTGGACCTACATGAAAGACAATGAAGAACACTATCATGGAGTGCAAGACAGTTTTGTTGCTTGTGGAGTTGCAGATTTTGTTGGGCAAAAGCTCACCAACTGGAATGATGAACTCATTATGCAATTCTACTCCACAGCACACTTCTATCCAGATGGGAGGATAGTTTGGATGTCTGAAGGTACAAGGTACCAGTCAACAGTTGAGGAATGGGCAAAACTGATCAATGCCCCAAAGGAGAGTGAACATGACTTGGATATCTATGTCAAGAAGAAGATGGACCACAATTCCATGGCACACATGTACAAGGAGATCCCAGACAAAGCTGTTGAGACACATAAGTTTGGGTCAGTCCACTTTCTTCTGTCAGGGCTGCCAACTATCAACTGGATCCTAAGGCACACTCTGTTGCCTAAGTCTGGAGACCACAACATGATTAGAGGGCATGCAATCAACATGTTGAATTTGTTTGATGTGCCACAGAAATTCAAGGTCATGAGCCTTATGGTAGAGACCATTAAGAGGACTGCAGCAGACTGTAAGAGGAGTTGTGGATATGCCCCTCAGATTCGTGGAGTTGATTAACTCAAAGATGGGCACAGGCAAATATCTATTGGATAAGGAACATTTTCCTCTCTATCCAGACTTTGAGGACAATCAGGTTGTCATGAATAAGAATGAACCATCATCAGTACAAGCTCAAGAGAAGAAGGAGAAGGCAAGGAAGGAGAAGGCTGCCAAGATGCCAACTCAAGAGGAGGCATCTGAATATTTCTTGAAGAACAAGCAGGAGCAGCTTGGTTACATGATAGCATCAACTCTGAGGATTGAGAAGGGATTGGCCACCCTCACTCGAAATCAGGAGAGCTTGGAAAGAATCATGGAACTAAAATTCCATGATCTAGATGTCAAAGTAACTGAGATTCAATCAGTTGTAGAGCAGCTCCAGGATGACATGCAGGAGAGGTAGGGCAAGACTACCACTAATATATTTGCCAGAGTGCCTAGAGCTCAGAGGTCAACTGCTGTGCCTGTGACAGACACCAGAGCCACATCATCTGCACCAGCTACAGCTCCTACAGCTCGAGTGCAACCAGCTCCAGCATCAACTCCTCCAGCACCCTCTACTTCAACTGAAGCCTTCGTTCTTGGAGTTTTTGGACACCACCACCTGAAGATCAAGCCTGAGAGTCGATCTAGCACTATGCATTTTCTATGAACTTTTTGGTAACTTGTTGCCAAAGGGGGAGAAAATGTATAGATCATAGGCTTCGAGAGAGAGTGTGTTGCTTTTGTTCTCTCTTGATTTGGTGGTTAAACTTTGTTTGTTTTTTATCACTTGAGATACTATGCTGTTTTGTGAGACATTGATGATCATGTGTTTGATCATAAGCTACACTTATGCTTGTTTGATGATATTATCTTACCTATCCTTATGTGATCATTCACTTTGCTTGGTGATGAGTGCATGTATTTAATCTTTATCATTTTGAGCGTTCACCAAGATGTATGTGACATGGAAGAGTAACCCATGAGCCTAATTCCTTGTGCATTTGCAGTCCAAAGCAAATCTTAAACTATGCACAAATTTAGGGGGAGCTCTTGCTTATCACATACTTCTCAAAGCAATGATGTCATTCAATCTTATTATCATTTGTCGAAGCTTTGATCTATATGTTGTCATCAATTACCAAAAAGGGGGAGATTGAAAGTGCAACTATCGCTAGGTGGTTTTGGTAATTCATAGCAACATATAGCTCATTGAGCTAATGCTATTCCAAGACTATTATTTCAGGAAAGCTCAATCAATGGCATGGCATGGATGATAAAAGTGGATCCCTCAAAATACTAATGACAAAGGATTGGCTCAAGCTCAAAAGCTCAAGACTCTTCATTTTATATTTTAGTGATCCAAGATCACATTGAGTGTATAGGATCCGCCACGCCCTCCGCCGCCAGCGCCGCCGCCGCCGCCTCCGTCGCCGCCTTGGCAGCCGCCGCCAAGGCGTCCCTGCGTCTCTCCTCGCTGCTGCTGTCGCCGTCGGCCGCGCCCGGTCGCGCCGCCAAGGCCCGGCGACCGTGCCGCCCAGCGGCTCCTGCTCCGGCCTCCCCGACTCGGCCTGCCCGCCTCGCCTCCGCCCTCCGACCGGCAGCAGCGCTTCCGATCTCCGGCGACCTCGACCTCGGCATCCGTGATGGTCCGCCAGATCCGATCGATCCGTTGACTTCCCCGCTTTTCTCCAAGTCCTAAATTGCTGTTAAATTGTTGCATGTTAACCGCATCACATCTTCGCATCTGTTGCTCCGTTTCGTGCGTATAATATGTCAAATTGTTCGTCTCGACGAGTACTTCATTTCATTCCATTGCATCATTTTCATTTGAACTCATCTTTATGCCCTAAATGCTGTTGGAAGAGTGCATGTTGATGTTAATCTGCTGAAACTGTTATAACTTGCTCATTTAACATTTTCGCCATGATTGATGTGTGCATCCTATGAGGTTGATGTCTACATGTGTTTTGATCTATGCCATGTCATTTTTCCAGGGGTGTACGCCATGTATTTTAGTGATCAATGTGGTGACTAGCACAAGCATGCAAACTAGGCTTCGTGATATTGCTGATTTTAGTCCCAGTTCTGCTGTTATTTTGATGCCATGTAAACTTGATGCTACAGAGAGATCCATGCATATTTAGAGATACTTTAGTAAGGGTGTTTTAAACATATGGTTGTTGTCTATCCATTCATGCCCTTGTTTGAAATTATGGGGTAGTCTAGCATGTCATTTTTGTGCTCTACTTTTGCTTCAAAATGTTTCCTGGCAGATTGTTTACTTGTTATTCAATTTAGCCAAGGTTGCTATAGTTGATCCTTGCATGCTATGGACTTGTTCTTGCCTTGGTTGGTTAAACAAACATGCCTTCTTGATGATGCTATGCTTATCTTGTCATGCAATGACTTGTGGTGAGTGAATCGAGCTTGTTAAGTAGTGTACTTGCTGTTACTGTTTTGCTAGACAGATTCTGTTATATTTTGTTGCTATGTTAACATGCTTCTACTAATCATTCTATGCATAATCTGGAGATGTCCTATAAACATGTTTTGATCTACATGTCATGCTCTATCCATCCATGCCCTTGGTTGCAATTATAGCCTGCTGGGACATGTTGTTATCTTGCTCCAAAGTTTGCTAAATGATGTTGCTGTCAGCCTGTTTACATTAAGTTCAGTTGTTTCCATGTGTTTTCCTAGTGATCCATGAACCCTATGAACTTGTTCTTGCCATTTATAGCTTCACAAACATGCCTTCTTACTGTTGGTTGCCTTGCCATGCCATGTATTGCTCTGTAGTGAGTGGTTCAAGCTCACCAACATGCCTACTTATTATTGTTCCTGCCATGTATGAATCTGTAATATAACTTGCCATGTTTACATGGGTGCCATCATATTTTCTGTGCCCTTTTGGCTTATAGTCAGTAAGGGACTTTTGATCTATGCTTTTAGTAGATTCATGCCATGCCTTTGTTTGCCATGATATGTTCCTGTAACATGTTGTTTGCTTGCTCTAAACATTGCAACCTGATGTTATTTCTGCTAAAGTCTGAAACTGTTATTATTTGCAATCTTCCCATGTCCTTTTGAGCATGTTCTAGTTGTTTCTGGAGATAGCTCAGTGTTCATGTTTTGTAGTGCTTTACCTGTACTTCATGCCCATGCCTTTTGTTATTATGTTGGGGTGCTGTAGCATGTTGTTTTGGTGCTTGCAATATGCCTAGTTGCTGTTTTGGACAGATTGTTGCTATGACTTGTATAGTGTGCAAGTGTTGAACCGTTGCTCCGTTTTGAGTGTGCTCTATATGAAACTTGCTTGATTTTGCATGTAGCTTCATATTATCATGTTGCATCCTTGTTTTGGTGTGTTTGCTTGATGTTTGTATGCATTTTGCATCAATGCCATGTTTAACTTGTTTTGCTCATATCTCCTAGGCCGTAGCTCCAAATCTAATGAACTTTATATGTAACTTGACTAGAATCTCGTGTAGATCATCTTGGTGCATCTTAACTTGCTGTTTAACAACTTAAACATAAGGTTTATTCAGTTCTGGACCAATTTCGAAATTTGCATATGAGGACTTACCGGAATTGTTATATGTTGTTTCCGGCCTCATTTAAACTTGCCTCGATGTGTTGTTCTTATTTGCATCTTCTCTTGCCATGAGTAGCTTCATGTAGCTTTGTCACGCATCATGCTTGTTGTGCATCATGTCTTATCTATGTGTGGTGTGTTTACCTATGTTGTGTGCTCCTTCTTGTTAGTTCCTGTTTTGTTGCGATCGTGAGGATTCGTTCGTCTACGGTTGGTTCGCCTTCGTGGCTTCATCTTCTTCATGGACTCGTTCTTCTTCCTTGCGGGATTTCAGGCAAGATGACCGCTACCCTGGATCTCCCTACTATCATTGCTATGCTAGTTGCTTCGTTCTATCGCTATGCTGCGCTACCTATTACCTGTTTATCAAGCCCTCCCAAATTGCCATGAACCTCTAACCTTTGACACCATTCCTAGCAAACCGTTGTTTGGCTATGTTACCGCTTTGCTCAGCCCCTCTTATAGTGTTGCTAGCTGCAGGTGAAGTTGAAGATTTCTCCATGGTGGACAGGGTTATGTTGGGATATCACAATATCTCTTATATTATTAATGCATCTATATATTTGGTAAAGGGTGGAAGGCTCGGCCTTATGCCCGGTGTTTTGTTCCACTCTTGCCGCCCTAGTTTCCGTCATACCGTGTTATGTTCCCGGATTTTATGCTCCTAACGCGGTCGGGTGATTTATGGGACCCCCGACAGTTCGCTTTGAATAAAACTTGTCCAAAGAAGGCCCAACCTTGGTTTTACCATTTGCCTCACCACCACCTACTTTTTCCCTTGGGAGTCGCTCTCGAGGGTCATCTTTATTTTAGCCCCGGGCCAGTGCTTGTCTAAGTGCTGGTCTCGAACCGGCAGATCAGGGGCCCCTCGGGCAACTCGAGGTCTGGTTTTACTCGAGGGTGACCTATCCGGTGTTGCCTCGAGAACGAGATATGTGCAGCTCCTATCGGGATTGTCGGCGATCGGGCGGCTTTGCTGGTCTTGTTTTACCATTGTCGAAATGTCTTGTAAACCGGATTCCGAGACTGATCGGGTCTTCCGGAGAAGGTCTATTCTTCGTTGATCGCGAGAGCTTGTCATGGGCTTGTTGGGACACCCCGCAGGTTTAAACTTTCGAGAGACGTGCCCGCGGTTATGTGGCAGATGGGAATTTGTTAATGTCCGGTTGTAGATAACTTGACACCAGATCCGAATTAAAACGCATCAACCGCGTGTGTAGCCGTGATGGTCTCTTTTCGGCGGAGTCCGGGAAGTGAACACAGTTTCTGTGTTATGTTTGACGTAAGTAGGTGTTCAGGATCACCTCTTGATCATTGCTAGCTTCACGACCATTCCTTTGCTCCTCTTCTCGCTCTCATTTGCGTATGTTAGCCACCATATCATGCTTAGTCGCTGCTGCAACCTCACCACTTTACCCCTTCCTTTCCCATTAAGCTTTGCTAGTCTTGATACCCATAGTAATGGGATTGCTGAGTCCTCGTGGCTCACAGATTACTACAACAACAGTTGCAGGTACAGGTTATGCGATGATCTTGACGTGAGAGCGATGTTGCTTGTTTTGGAGTTTCTTCTCTGCTTCTTCGATCAGGGGATAGGTTCCAGGTCGGCAGCCTGGGCTAGCAAGGTGGATGTCGTTTGAGCTTCTGTTTGTGTTTCATCCGTAGTCGGATGTTGATCTTATGTAATATGATCACTACTGGAAACTGGGAATTTGCCATCAGCCAGCTCTTTGCCATCTGCCAGCTGATGGCAAAGAACGTCTTTGCCATCTGCTTATAAAAAACAGATGGCAAAGAACCTGACAGACGGCAAAGTACATGGTTGGCATCACCATTTTTGCCATCCGGCGGCAGATGGCAATATCTTTGCCATCCGCCAAACAGATGGAAAATAATCTTTGTCATCTACCAACAGATGGCAAAGAGGTGGGCAGGGTCGAGTGTCAGAACGGCTCTGTCAACCCACCTCTTTGTTATCCGCCAGCCAGATGGCAAAGAATCTTTCCATCTGTTGGCGGATAGCAAAGAAGGGTGGGTCCAATGGATAACGACGCAGAACGGCCCAAGAGCCCCACCTCTTGCCATCTCGCCAATGGATGGCAAAGGCCCATATCTTGCCATTAGCCGGCGGGCCGGCAGATGGCAAAGAGGTCCTCCTCTAGCAAGCCATCTCCCAGCCCGCCCTCCCTCTCTCTCTTCCAGCCCGCCCCACCCTCTCTCTCTCTCCCCACCTCACCCACCCACCACTTGTGTAAAAACGCCTGCCCAGATTTACTGCAGACCAGGCACCACGACCCAATCGCACCCAGCACCACGACCCAGGCGCCCAGGGCCGACCACCGCCCAGCCAAGACCGCCCGCCCGCCCTCCCCGCCACCGCAGCCTCCCCGCCCTCCCGCCCCTACCCGCCACCGCAGCTCGCCCTGCGCCAGTCCCTCCACCGAGCCGGCCTCCCGCGCCTCCTCGCCATCGCGGCCTCCCGCCCCTCCTCGCCACTGCCCTCCTGCCACCATGGCGTGCCCATGCCCGCCCTCCACCGAAGCGAGGCCACGGCGCCGCCCCTTCCGGCGGCCCTCCCCGCCACGGCGCATCGGCGAGATTCAGGTATTAGGAATACTGTGCAGCTGTTTGGCAAGAGTTTATATGCGCCAACTAAAATTTAAGTAGCTTGCAAACTCTTAGCATTGCTAGCTAGCTAGAGTTGCAAGTTGATGAATAGCCATGCACAGAGCACCAGAATGCACAAACTAGTACGGCCACGGACTAATTGAATCGGATGGACAAGCTAGATGTTACGGTCACCAAGGATGCAATCCAACTAGTACAACGACATGCTGAGCAAAGACCGACGCTCGCAACACGGCTAAAGCCGGGCGGCGCACCACGCAGCAGAGCGGCACATGGACAAGAACCGCTGGTCATCCCGCCAGCCAGTCCATGATGCGAGAGAGAGAAAACGGATTGGGCGGACACGATCGTCGTGGAAAATCGGAGGAAGTAGTGGAGGAACCTTTTGATTTGTTCATGGCCAGCGACCAAGACACCCTCCACAACGACAGGCGGTATGGCGCATGCAGCCGATGGGCTCATTCTTTGTGCGTGCTCGCTTTTATAAAAAGAGGTCCAGGCTGTTTTTTTATGCAGAGAAAATACCGTGGTTTAGGGAATACTGCAGTATTAATATTGCAGTTTTGTGTGGTTGCCAAACAGCTTACAGTAATTTAAACTGTGGTAATCATAAAAACTGTAGTATTTTCATAATACATAGAAAATACCGAGTTATCAAACGGGGCCACTGATAAAATGGAGTAGGTTGTCGAAGTACACGCCAACACGTGCAATAAGGACCTGACCAGTCCATCACAACCTGGCAACTCTAGCGTACATAGCAAAACGAAACAAAATCCCAACACACCTTCACTAGATGAGGATCTGATAATGTAGGATATTGGGAGGAGATGACTTCAGATCGCCGGTGGCTGGTTGGGAGCAAGTCACGCTCGTTCTTTCCGTGTTCTCAGTTTTAAAAAAAGAGGTTGGAGGTTCTTTTTTATTTACAGAGAAAATACCAAGGTTTTGGGCAAACTGTAGTATCAATATTGCAGTTTTTTGTGGCTGTCAAACACGTCAAACAACTCACTGTAATTAAAACCATGGTATTCTCAAAAACTGTAGTATTCTCAAAATGCTTAGAAAATACTGAGTTATCAAACGGGGACTAAGTACAGCAGCCACCTCAACTAGTGGCCGCACAGTTCAAGGGCCTCCTTTTCCATCGTCGAAATACAAATCTCGATCCAGATCAATATATCATCAACCAGCTAGCCACAGTTTACACTTTTTCAGCACGGATAATTAAAAAATGTCTCCTTAAAAAGAAAAGGCAAGAATGATCCAGCACAACAGAACACTGCACAAATAATTTGCACCACAGATCCAAAGATCAACATGAACAAATGAAAAATAATCCACACATCAGTAGATCGTTCACGAGCACAAATTCCATGGTTTTTCTCAGTTTTACCAAAACTACCTAGGTGTTTGGTTGGTGTTTCGCCGGGGTGGTTTTTTTTGGACATACAAGTGTCCTCTATTTATTTGTCCGGAAATGTGAATGATACCGAATTGGAAAACAATCAAGTACTAAATAGACACTCCCTATTTATTTGTGAATTATGAGTTAGGTCATATATTTTCCAATTTTGTTATGAAAAACATCATATATATTTGCGTTGATCGGGTGTATTTAAATGTGTAGTTGTTTCATCGTTGTGATGGTCTGGTGTTCAACGACCTCCCCGTGCATTCGACGAGCTCCGCCCCTGCGTTCGTGGGTGAGCACAAATGACATCTCCTCCTCTCCCCCTTCATTTGCTCTGTTCCGGTCTTCGTGCCGATGAAACTTGCTAGCTATAGGTGTATTCAATCATCAGTATGCGTGACCACTATCGCCTCCTGCTCGAAGGGTTACATCTATAAATATGCATTCATTTGCATATTTATAACCGTAATTTTTCAATTGTCCAACATTATCCATGGACAGCCCGAGTATGTGTAGATTGGGTTCGTTTTCCCATATGCTCGCTCCGATCCGATGCAGAATTTTCGCTGCCTCTCTGTTGTTCTCCGGTACACATCCTCTCTGCTTATTGCCGAGACGTGTATCAGAGAACAGCGGGAGGTGCTGCCGAAATTTTGTGTCGGATCCGGAGCAGAGCATGGGAAAACGAACCCAATCTACACATACTCGGGTGGGATTAGGACCTATCTTTACCTATTAGCGCCTAGGTTGCATGGACGTAATAAAACCGAGAAACTCTATTAATCGATGAATATGGTTTGCTGAGTTATGTATGTATTTCTTGTGTGTCCAAGAGCTAGGCAAGATGAGTGATCGTGCGTGGATGTACACCGTCACCCTAGTCGTAAAGACATGACCTCGAATGGATGACAAAACCAAGGGTTTATCGAGCAGATTTGCAAATGGGCGTAAAACAACCGGTGCCCCCGTGTCGAAAAGCGACAACCATTGTAAGATGACAGAGTTTGAAATGATCAAACACCTGCAGAAGTGGGGTTTTACGCCCGTTATACGATGTGGACATTTCATGGTGAGTCTCGCCCAACGCTCCAGAGCTAAGGAGGGCCGCCGTCCCCACCGATGAGCATGGTACCGGATGGAAGACATGGTGCAAGACTTTGATGATGCTCGGGATTGGACGATGAGATGGAGGAATCGCAAAGGCCTTCAATGATATGTTGGAGTCTTCAAGCGCCCTTCCATGAGCACACCGAGCTTTGTCACCGGATGCCATCGCACAAGTAATGGCTCAAGGCCCAATTCAACTTGGGCGAGAATGCTATGCCGCGATAGTGACACTATTTGGACGCTTTCTACCCAAAGGCCATATAATACCTGCAAACCTATACCAGTCGGACAAAATCCTCCGTGTACTTAAGATGCCCTATGAGAAGATAGATGCTTGTGAGAATGGATGTGCCTTATTTAGGCTCCAGTATGCGGACTTGAACTATTGTCCCATTTGCAAGTCTTCTAGGTATGTTGAGGTAGACAACGGTATGGGTGAGAAGAGTCGCACTAAAATCCCCATTAACGTTCTTGGTATATGCCAATCTTACTAAGACTTCAACGCCTATTCATGGTCGAAGAGACGCCAGACAGATGACATGGCACAAATTGGGCAAAAGAACCGAACGGGATGCGATGGGAATCGATGATGATACACACATCGGATGGTGCCGCATGGAAACACTTCGATGCATTGCATGGTGAAAAAGCGCAGATCCAAGGAATCTCGAGTAGCCACAAGACGGATGGGTTCAATGTGTTTGGTATGATGGCAGCCCAATACAGCTTGTTGGCCTGTATTTGTCATTCCACTCAATCTCCCCGGACAGATTATGCAAAGAAAGAACATTTTCCGACGTTGATAATTCCGGGCCCAACTATCCGGGAAGAATATGAATGTGTACATGCAGCCGCTTAAGGATGAACTGCAAGAAGCTTGGGATAATGGGATCAAGACATACGACGCCGCTACAAAAAAAACTTCCTAATGCGTAGCGGTACATGTACTCAATGCATGACTTGCTCGGCAGATGCGCTTATTCGTTGGCTGGTGTGTGCATGGAAGGTTCCGTGCCCCACATGCAAGGCAGCTCTTGAGTTTTATCGGCTGCAGCGGGTGGCAAGTTTTCTTGCTTCGACATGCATAGACAGTTCTGGATCCTCACCATAAGTTCGTAAAAGACAAGAAGAACTTCATCAAAGGTAGAGATGTCAAAACTCGCACCACCTCCATTGACAGCCAATGCACTCGGATCGCTTAAACGCCTCGAGCCGGATCCAAAGCGCCCGTGGTATTTCAAGGGGTATAATACGAACACGCCGACCCACAAGATATGCTTGTGGGATCTGCCGTACTTCAAAGACCTCCTTTGCCCACACAACATCGACCGGGAGAGGTCGGGGGGGGGGGTAAGAAGAAGGAGAAGGCTGCTAGAGGTGGACGTGGCGTCGGGAGAGGTAGGAAGGCTGCTACGCCTTCCTCGCCGCCACCCCCAGCTGAGTCACCCGACCATAGGGCTGCTCCGCCCGAGATCGAGCCATCCGAGGTGGACCTGCCTCGACTCCACTCCACGAGCCTCCGCCGACGAGCCTATGGCAGACGCGCCACGACCGACGAGCCTCGGCCGCCGAGCCTCAGCTGCCGAGTTCGCCCCACGAGACTCCGGAGCTCGAGGACGGGTCATGCTGAGTCGGAGCCGAGCCCATGGGAGGACCTGGACGGAGTCGAGTGCCCGTAGTTGTGTTCAGGTGGAGACTATAGTCCCGATAGCTATAGCGAGGGTGAGTTGGTTGAGGGCGCAAAGTCTACCAGCGTGGTCGCATAAAGCTCCCGCCCACCCCGCGCGACCCCGACTAGAGGTGGTTGATTGCGCCTAACGGGAGAAGTAAGTGCATTTACTCTTTTTTAACCTTTTGCCTTGTCGTTTTTTGAATATCTAATGCGCTGGCCTTGTCATCTGCAGTTCTTGGACACACGGAGATGGTGTCCGCAGGCCCAACACTGTCCTTGGTGTGATTTGTCGCCATGCTTCCTGTAGGGTCACGTTGCTCGTGAGGGCCGGGTTCCGAGCTAGGAATGACCGGGAGCACTACTTGGCTGCCCCAGCCCCGCCGAGCATAGGGTCGGCGATGTCGAGTCTTGCACGGTGGCCGACATTGTGATCGCCACGTATTGGGTAATTTCTCCTTTGCCATTTACGTTGTGTTTTCTTCTTTGATTGCATACCTTCTACATGTGTTTTCTTGTTTGATTGCGACCTTCTAATCCGTGTTTTCTTGTTTGATTGCAGACCTTCTCTGGTGTCCTAAGGGATGGAGGAGGTCATGCTCGGGTTATCGACGCCGAGTGCAAAGCGCCTACTTGGAAACTTTCGCACGAGGCTCGGACGCAGCTGTTCGAGACTACTTCGCATGCATCGGTATTAGGAGGAGAAAAGAGAAGTGCCGGGACAAGTATCTGAGTAAGGAGAAGTACATGAAGGTAATTACCTATTCTTAAGGCCTTGTACTTAGTTTCCTTGATTTGATTCGTAGGTGTAGCGCTCAAATTTCTCTTGCTTAACTTAGGTGCCTCCAAGATGGTGTGCGGACAAGATGGACTCTGGGAGGTGTTGGTGGATGAGTGGTGCTCTCCCCAATGGCGCGTCGCCCACAACAAAGCAAAGGAGAAGCGCTTCAAAATGAAAGGTGTGCCACACCATCTAGGCAGCGCCGACCTACATGGGTACGGGAAAAACTGGTATGTGTGGTTTGCTTCATGATTCATGCAAATTCATTCTTTGTGCTAGCTTGAGTCCTTAACTAATACTGCTCCTCTCTTTTAGTCAAGACACAACAAGGCTCCAAGTGCTGAGCTGTTCGACCTCTATGGCATGTCCAATATTGCACCGCATAAGAAGGCCAAGTTATTCTCTCGAGTCGACCTCAAAATGCAAAGAACTTCAGAACGTGGCCTCCCACCACAAGATGGTGCAAGACGTTAAGGTGGGAAGGCGAGGAAAGGGCCGGACTTTAACCCGAGCCGCCTCTTGATCGAGCTGATGATGATATCTGGTATGGAGGTCCCATGGCTTGTTAGCCTTTGGTAATGGATCGACACGTTGTAGTAGCACTCTCCCGCAGATCAAGAAGCGCTGCACCAGCTCGATCCCGAGATACCGCCTCGTATTTACCGGTGGAAATCGAATTCTGTGTTTGTTATACGGACTCAAGAGCCTTTCCTCCATTACATTGTGTTTGCGGCCGTCGATGATTACAATGCTAACGAGTGGTGTTGCGAGCTGCTATTGAGGCAGAGAGAGTGAAGACCTGTGCTGCTTTTGAGGAGAGGGACCGACAGTTGGCGGAGAGGGACCGACAAAGGCGGAGAGGGACAGGAGAATGAGGAGAGGACGGCTAGGCTGTTGGAGGAGGAGAGGAACCGAATGACTCGCTAACCGGCCATGTACCGAGCTCTTCGTGGTAAGTTTCTTCAGATATTAGCTAAATCATGCACGCAATGTTCCTTTCATTAGTAACTAATATGGTGACTCATCAAAACCAAATGTGCAGTCCATGTGCGAGAAGAACGGCTGCACCCTCCGCCGATGCTGCCATTGTTCGGCGGGCACGGTGAGTTTCATTTGAACGGTCATTAGTTACTAGTCTTCACATTTGAGTGCATCATGCTAACGATACATTGAAAATAATCTTTGGTGCAGCGTAACTCCCGACAAGCATCAACCGATCCTTCTCCGCTCGCCATCGGGCGCGATCGGTCCTACACCTACACCTACACCTACACCTCCGTGATGACGGTAAGTTTCCCAAGTGTTTTGCTTAATAGAGTTTTGTTGTGATGCCATGTTGTATCTACACATATCGTGCATAATGTGTGTATGTTTGAAATGCATTGTATGTGTGGGATTCGACACCTAGTCGTGTGCCTTTGGTAGCCTTACATATGTGGAAATGCCTCCTAGTGCTTCCATCGAGCCATGGTAGTTCGCCATCGCTCCTAACACATGGATGGACCGCATGTGTCCTTCTTTGCTCTCGTGTCCTGTCCCCACGGGAAATGTCACGCGTGTATCACAAGTCCTTGTAGCTTGTTACGACTTGGTTGCACTCACGATGACCGACTCGTGCATTCTTTGGGTCATGTATGCCTGTCCCCTCGCACGCTTGTGCCACCTTGGTTCTACGACTAGTCATGTCGGCCGGGTTCTCGCCATATGGATACTAGCGACATAATCATATACTTAGCATTTTTCCTCCAAAATGACTTCATATGCTTAGCTAGCTCCAAAATGACATAATAACCTTACTTAGCTTCAAAATGACCTATTCAACATAGGCTAGCTCTAAAATGACCTGTACTTAGCATTTTTCCTCCAAAATGACTTAATATGCTTAGCTAGCTCAAAATTACATAATAAGCTTAATTCGCTCAAAATGACCTATTTAACCTAGGATAGCTCTAAAATGACCTATACTTAGCATTTTTCCTCCAAAATGACTTAATATGCTTAGCTAGCTTCAAAATGACCTATACTTAGAATCTTTTCCTCCAAAATTAGTTAATATGCTTAACTAGCTCTAAAATGACATGATATGCTTAAGAAATGACATAGTTTAGCTCCTAAATGACTTCACATGCTTAGCTAGCTCCAAAATAACATAATAAGCTTAATTAGCTCCAAAATGACATATTTAACCTAGGATAGCTCTAAAATGACCTATACTTAGCATTTTTCCTCCAAAATGACATAATATGCTTAGCTATCTTAAAATGACCTATTTAACCTTTATAGCTCTAAAATGACCTATACTTAGCATCTTTTCCTCCAAAATGACTTAATATGCTTAGCTAGCTCTAAAATGATATAGTATGCTTAAGAAATGACATATTTTAGGTCCTAAATGACTTCATATGCTTAGCTAGCTCCAAAATGACATAATAACCTTACTTAGCTTCAAAATGACCTATTCAACCTAGGCTAGCTCTAAAATGACCTGTACTTAGCATTTTTCCTCCAAAATGACTTAATATGCTTAGCTAGCTCAAAATTACATAATAAGCTTAATTCGCTCAAAATGACCTATTTAACCTAGGATAGCTCTAAAATGACCTATGCTTAGCATTTTTTCCTCCAAAATGACTTAATATGCTTAGCTAGCTCAAAAATTACATAATAAGCTTAATTCGCTCAAAAATGACCTATTTAACCTAGGATAGCTCTAAAATAACCTATACTTAGCATTTTTTCCTCCAAAGTGACTTAATATGCTTAGCTAGCTTCAAAATGACCTACACTTAGAATCTTTTCCTCCAAAATTAGTTAATATGCTTAACTAGCTCTAAAATGACATGATATGCTTAAGAAATGACATAGTTTAGCTCCTAAATGACTTCACGTGCTTAGCTAGCTCCAAAATAACATAATAAGCTTAATTAGCTCCAAAATGACATATTTAACCTAGGATAGCTCTAAAATGACCTATTCTTAGCATTTTCCTCCAAAATGACTTAATATGCTTAGCTATCTTAAAAATGACCTATTTAACCTATGATAGCTCTAAAATGACCTATACTTAGCATCTTTTCCTCCAAAATGACTTAATATGCTTAGCTAGCTCTAAAATGATATAGTATGCTTAAGAAATGACATATTTTAGGTCCTAAATGACTTCATATGCTTAGCTAGCTCCAAAATGACATAATAACCTTACTTAGCTTCAAAATGACCTATTTAACCTAGGCTAGCTCTAAAATGACCTGTACTTAGCATTTTTCCTCCAAAATGACTTAATATGCTTAGCTAGCTCAAAATTACATAATAAGTTTAATTCGCTCAAAATGACCTATTTAACCTAGGATAGCTCTAAATGACCTATACTTAGCATTTTTCTTCCAAAATGACTTAATATGCTTAGGTAGCTTCAAAATGACTGTCATGCCGATGGGTGGCGCGGCACCTATAGCCGGGCCCTTCGTGTTCGACGGGCGGAGGCTGCGCGGAGAGCAGATCGAGGCGATGCACGCTGGGATTTTACCAGCTTGGCCGCGATGGTCGCGTAAACCCTCATTGCTGCATTGTGTTGTATTTGATCTTGCTCAAGAATGCGAGCAAAAACGGTGGAGTGGTGTGTGAAGCCCTCGCGAGAGTAGCTAGTCGCGGAACCCCTCGCGAGAATAGCGAATGGTTGGAACCCCTCACGCTGTGCATGGGCCTCCTTTATAGGGCAAGGGTCACCGACAGTGTCAACGTGAGGTAGAGGGGTAAAAACGAAAAAGAGGTGGTAGTTGGAACAGTGCGGGAACAGTGCAGCTACAGTGCTTTCTACCTACTTTTGACAGAGGGGGACAAGGGCATTAAATGCCCGTCGCCGTCGCCCAAAAGCTCCCCGCCATTGCGTCTTTTCGCCACGGCGGCGGCCACCACCGTGGAGTGCCACCGCATTCTTCATGCAAGACGGCCACCCGCCACGCGTCTCGAGAAGGCTGGAGGCGACGTGGGCAAATGAGCCGGGTGCGGCACGTAGAGCATAGCTCTCCCGGCAAGCACCTTGCCGGGCCTTGATCTTGCCGGCCCGGGCTTGTCGGGCTCGTGACTTGCCGCCTCGGTCTCGCCCGGGCGCGCTGGGCGCCGAGGCGTGTCTTCTCGTGATGTGATCTTTCGTCCTCCCGACGCAGCTCCTCTCGCCGGGATCTACAGGAGTAATGTAGCCTTGAGCCAGGAATGGCCTTCCGGCAAGCTCCTCTTGCCGGGTCTTGAGTTTCTATCTTATATACTTTGTTCTTGAACGGCTTGGTGTGGAGCGGAGATGGTCTCCGCAAGCATTTGATGGATCTGGTTGCGGGGAGTGGGGCTGCCCGTGGTACGTTGGGGTACCGAGGTACCCTACCTTAGTACACCGACAGAGCCCCGGCCTGGGCCATACACGGTGCCGAAGCGCTGTTGGGCCAGGCCCAAGATATCTGCATGGCGCGCGAAGCCCTACTGGCGCGTCGAATCCACTTCCGCCTCGCCGCCTTCCGTGCGGCAGCAGCGTCGATTCTTGGCGCCGTGGGATGGGACGTGCCACGCCCCTTAATGAGGAGAGCGAACGCGCTCGCCCCACTTCCCCATAAAAACAGAGGCAGCAGCGGTTCCCTCCATTGCTTTCATTGCTTCTTCTTCCTCCGCCAGAAAACCCTCCTCGCGCTTCCACCTCCGCCTCCTCCGCTGTTTCTTTCGTCATGGCGTCGCCGACCCTCATCCCCTTCCTCGCCGCTGCCGTTATGGCCCAAGACCAGAAGGGAAGGAGAAGGGAAGGCACCAAGAAGGAGAAACCGAGCGGCGGAAGAGCTCGCCAGATGCGGAGGGAGAACATCGCCTTCCCGCCGCTGCTCGGCGTGGACGAACTCGGGCAAGTACTTCTTGTTCGGTCCAAGAGGACCTCAGCGCATCCTCGGACCAGCGCCCACCCGCCGACCTCAAGGACAACTATCCCGGCGGGTACCATTTCTTCGCAGCTTTCTTTCATGCGGTCTTTGTCCTCCTTTCTCCGAATTCTTCCGTACCATTATGCACACATATGGCTTCCACCTTCTCGATTTCACCCCAACGCCGTCCTCACAATGGCGGTTTTCGCGACATATGTGTGAGAACTTGAGGGATCCACCCAAATGTAGCTCTGTTAGGGCATTTCTTTACCCCGAGAGCAGAGCTGCCCCCTCTCCGGAGGGATTTCTTGGGTTTTCCGTCTCAACTCAAGAGGTCAGACTTGCCGGGAGCTCCGCATCAAGTGGGATGAGTGGCGCGCGGATCTGGTGGTGCTGGATCGCCGAGGACGAGCCGCAGCTCTTCACCGCTGCTGCATCGCGCCCATTGAGCGGGCAGAGATTGAGCGAGCTGGACTCCGACGACGTCAAGCTCGACGCTGCCCTCATCCGGATCCTTCGCCCGCACGCTGGGCTGTCCATCGCAGCGTAGGCGCAGACTTTCTCCGTCGCCGCCGACGCCTCCAAGATGTAAAAGGCCGGCTGGGAGTATGGCGCGCGGGGATATAATGAGGCTGCGACCGGCTGAACTTCAATTTCACGACGCCGAGCCGAGGGGATGGTCCGGGAGCTCTTTAAATACGACCCGCCCATCCAGAGTGGTTCAGCTTCGCGCAAGTGGTGCCCTCCGCAATAACGTAGCCCGATCGCCTCCTCGCCATGATGCCGCGCAGGATTCCCACGGCGTGGAGCGTTCATGGATTCCGCCTGAGCCGGCTGACATCATCAACTTCTTCGACACCCTCGAGGAGGTGGCGAAAAACAAGGATGAGATCCGCGGGCTGACACGGGACACCACGGATCAGGAGATCGCGTACATAGCCTCTCGGGCTGAAGAGGCCGCTGCAGCCGCAGCGGCAGGAGAATTCGATTGCACGCCCGAGGAGGAGGAGGCTGCGGAGAAGTCCTATCAAGCGGAGGCGGCTCGCGGGCAGGCCACAGCAAAGGCGCCCCATAAGTCGGCGCCGAGCGGTCAGGGGCCTCCTCGGAGCGGGGCGGCGGCTCCGCCCACTTCTCGGGTCTCGACCGCCACAGGGGCCGGGTCTTCGCAGCCCCAGCCCGAGGACCGCCAGCGCCCGAGAGGGCCTCCGCCTCTGCTCCTCACACCGACGCGCCCCAAAGCGGACGACCTCTCCGCCTTGAGCGAAGACGACGAGGAGGAACAGGAGTGAGTCCCCAAGACCTTCATCTTCGTGAATTTCGCCTCGGTCATTGCCGATGCTAATCTTGCTTTTTGTGTTGACTTCAGGACCTTGACTGAGCGGGCGGCGAAGAGAGCCAAGGTGCCCGTGGTCGAGATTGCGGACGACTCGCCCGTCGAGGGGGCCGGAGACGCTCCGGACTCGAGTTTGCCGGACCCGAGCGCCGTCCCGAGGAGCAGCCCCCAGTGCAGCCCCCAGCGTAAGTCTGGGTTCCGCACCTTCGCTTGCCGGGTACATCTGATAGCTTTATCTTGTCCCAATATCTTGACGTGTTTGCCTTGACTTGCGCAGGGATGGAGCCGCAGCAACAGGAGCATCCGGAGGTCGCCCCCGAGGAGCAGGCAGTCCCTCCATCCCCGCCAAGGCCGGATTCCCCGGCAAGGGAGAGCGTCTCGTCAAGGGCGGGTACTCCGCCAAGGGCGAGTAGCCCGACGAGGGCGGCTACTCCGGCAAGGGATGGTTCCCCGGCAAGAGAGCCTGCCGCCGAAGACGCCCACCAGGGTAAGTTCTGCGACTCCGCCTTTTCGGTGTTGTCTTTCTTTGGATATTTGCTTGAACCGCTTTTTGCTTTCCTTTCTTCTTC
Source organism: Aegilops speltoides (assembly GCA_021437245.1). Taxonomy (NCBI): domain Eukaryota; kingdom Viridiplantae; phylum Streptophyta; class Magnoliopsida; order Poales; family Poaceae; genus Aegilops; species Aegilops speltoides. Next base: position 326,098,567 of record CM038142.1, on the reverse strand, counting down.
TAGACCTCCCCCCCCGGAGCGGACGGAGACGGAGGTCGCTGCCGGGAGGAGGAGGACGTGCATGGTGGCGGCGATGGTGCTCCTCGCTGTCGAGGACGCTTGGCGGGGCCGCCAACCACACGCGCCTGGAACTGCCTCGGCTTCCGACGCAGCGGCCGGAGAGGGGGACGGCAAGCGCACCACCGGTCCAGAGGCTGCAGGAGCGTCAAGCGCTGTGCTGGTCGCCGATCCTTCCGTCGAAGCAGAACAGCCCGGCTGCTACTTGGAAGCCCCCAACGGTGTCTTCATCCAGATGCCGTGGGCTTCCTCGTCGCGGGCGCCCGCGGAGGGCGAGGCCTTCGACGGGGAGATTCTCGCCCGCTGGTTTGAAGGTCGCCGAGGGACGGCGGGAGCGGTGGGCCCGATGAGGAGAAGCGCTTCAGCAGATCCTCGCCCTTACCGGCCCGCAGCGGCTTGCTTCCGGAAGCCCTTGCCGCCAAGGCCGCCGAGAGATGGAGAAAAGCGGCGAGCTCCGTCTTGCCAATCAAGCTGCTCTCCGCGAGGTGTCGGAGAGGCGCGAGCAGCTCGCCGGGCAAGATGAAGAGTGGCTGTTGGAGAAAGCCGAGGCCGAGGAGCAGAACGGCTCGCCGGGTGGAGCTGTCCGGCGAGAAGGGGAGCTCAACCAGCTGAAGGTTGCCTCGACGCCCACGAGGAAGACCTCGCCGCCCGGGAGCAAGCCCTTGGCGGGGAGTTGAAGGAGGCGAAGACGCCCGCGGCGATCGCGGAGGCCGCCAAAGGATCTCGCCGCCAAGGTCGCGAATGGAGGAGCTGTTGAAGGTGGACTCGGAGAAGATCGCGCGCTCACACGAGCGCTGGGAATTCACTCGCACCAACTCGAGCTCCAGCGCGTCTTGCTGAGAAGGGCGACGAGTTGAAGGCCGCCAGGATTCCGCCGAGGATCTTGAGCGAAAGTTTCGCACCGACGGACTCGCCGACGCTGCCGGCCCAGAAACCAAATCAAGGAAGAGCTCCGTGAGGAGCGATCCTTAGTGGCCGGCGCCAACAGAGCGGCCGAGGATTTCCGCCGATCGCCGAGATATGGACCGAGGAATTGGTGTCTTCCGCAACCGCCATTGACCAGAGCTGCTGGCGCTGAAGTTGGAGCACCTCATTTACTCCCGGATCCAAACCTCGCCACGATGCCAAGCTCAGCCTCTTCTTGGGGTCGCGCCAGCTCTCGCAAATCTGGACGAAGAAGATCCCAAGAGCTCGCCGAGGAGGCGCGTTGTCTTGCGCGGGAACCATGGAGCGTGTCGACGAAGATCGATACCGCAACCCGGTATAAACCTCTCCAACGCCCTTCGCAGCTTGCCGGCCGACGCGGACATGGAGGCCTTGAAGGAGCAAGTCGCCCACATCATCGCCAAAGTGAACAAGATCCCCAGGATGGAGGGCGGCCGCGTAGACTAGGCCCCTCTTTCTTCTCTCTTTTTTTTATCTTTGTTTCCTTTTGCTGCTGCACAAGTCGCTACGAACTTATTAGTTACCGCGACAAGTTATCCTTTGCAGGATATTTACCTTTATTTCGACCAATGATCGCAGAATCAATTCCCTTGTTTTGATTCTCAACTCTGTACGCTTCAACCTTACGCTTCTAGGAAAGACTTGCCGGCAAGGGGCAAGGCCTTACCGGCAAGCAACCTTGCCGCGGCCAGTCGCAACACACTTAACTTGCAGAGTCGACTCGAACGCAAGATAAGGGCACGGCTGTCCGTCGGCAGGTTCCTCCGAGCACAGGTTTTCCATACAAGGTGTGGTTGTTCAAGGAAGGCAATCTCAAAATTTAAAATTTTGAGCTGCGCAAATCCCGGCAACTTAGCTTTCGAGGCTGCTGCTTCTCCGGGGAGTTCCCCTTTCTTGAACAGCACTTGGAGTGCTTGGTTCATCCTTCATTTCCTCCCCCCTCCGGCAAACTTGTGCGGGAGGAACATTTCTTTTGCTTAAGAAACAAGGAGAAAAAAAGAAGAGAACGGGCACGTGGCTTTTTGACGCGCTATTGCTTGTCGGACATGCGTGCCATACGAAAAGATGCCAAATAACTCATGCAAATAGCAAAGAAGAGCATGGAAAAGAGGCAAATAACGCAAGACACGGAAACTTTATTGCTGCACGGGGTCTGCGCCCGGCTTTGTACAAAGGGTTACATGCAACGGCGGCAAAGCTTTTGTACAAAAGGAGGTTGCCGGAGCGGATCACGGCGACCGCGCCTTATGGGTAGAACTTGCGAAGATGCTCTATGTTCCAGGAATTACTCATCGGCAAGCCTTCTTCGTCTCGAGCGGACGGCGCCGGGTCTCGTGACTTGTCTCACCCGATAAGGGCCTTCCCACTTCAAGGCCAACTTGTTGGAATTCTTGGCGGACTGAACACGCCGAAGAACAAGGTCGCCTTCCTCGAGGCTCTGGCTTTGACCTTGCGGCTATGGTAGCGGCGCAAGGCTTGCCGGTATCGAGCAGCTCGTGACAGCAGCACGAGACGTCCCTCCTCGAGGAGCAATGCGCCATCTTGTCGCAGCTTGCTCTTGCTCAAGCTCATCATAAGCGAGCACTCGAGGAGATCCGTGATACGAAGTTCCGTGGGGAGAACTGCTTCGCTCCATAGACTAGAGCAAAGGGTGTCCGCCGGTGGCTCGGTTTGGTGTCGCTCGATTGACCGAGAGCCGCGGCAGCTCCTCTATCCAATTTCTTCCGCGACTTGCGCAGCCCGCCGAAAGTTCTTGTCTTGAGTCCGCGCAGCACTTCCGATTGGCCCTTTCGCTTGACCGTTGCTCCTTGGGTGAGCAGCGAGCTTAAATGCACCTTGGCGCCAAGGTCTTGGACATATCGCATGAAGGTGCGGTGGTGAATTGTGTACCGTTGTCGGTGATAATCCGGTTGGGGATCCCAAACGGCATACAATCGACCAAGAACTTGATCACGACCGGTTGTCACCTTTCTCACTGGCTCCACTTCCGCCACTTTGTGAACTTGTCGATCGCTACGCATAAGTACTCAAAGCCCCGACGGCACGGGGAAGGGGCCGAGATGTCGAGCCCCTGCATCGAGAAGGGCCAGGACAAAGGGATTGTTTGGAGAGCTTGAGCTGGGTGATGAATTTGCTTTGCATGGAACCGACACGCTTCACACTTGGTTACTAGTGCGCTTGCATCTTGGAGAGCTTCTTGCCAAAGAACCCTTGCCGGAAAGCCTTTCCCGCAAGCGCCTCTTGCGCCAATGTGGTGGCCGCAGATGCCTCCGTGAACCTCTCGCCAACAGCTGTTGTCCATCTTCCCTAGAGATGCACTTCAATCGACACCATTGAGCCTTCTTCAGATAGCTCGTTGTCCACTTAACCTGGTACATACTTGACTGTCTGGGTTATCCTTTCTATCTCTTGTGGTCGTCGGGAAGTTCTCCGGTTTGCGAGAAGCGGACGATCTGCTGCGCCCATGCGGAGCAGGGGCTCGACGACAAGGACTAAAGGCATGAGGGCGCCATGGAACCTTCGCTTCTCGGCAAGAATCTCTGGCTCCGCCGGAGCTGAAGGTTCCCCGGCAAGCTTGTCGGGGCAAGTCTTGTCGGGAACACTTGCTTCGATCGCACAGATCCGATGATCGGCGGGAGCAGATTGTTCCTCAGCGTTCTGGAGGTTAATCCTGGGGACTTTGGCGGCGGCCTCAGGGAGGTCCGCCGGCAAGTAGTCGCCGGACACCAACTTTCTCTTCTTGGACTGCCCAATTGATGGCGCCACGGAAGGTTGAGTCAGCCTGAGCAAGAAGGTCCTCGTTCCACAGTAACTTCATTGAAGCACACTTTGAAAGGCCGCTCTGCGATTTCATTCTGAGCTCTCGGAATGTGTTCCATCTGCAGACCTTCAAAGTGCTCCTCAAGCTTCCTTACTTCATCTACATAGGCTTCCATCAAAGGGCTCTGATAGTTCTTGTTAACTTGCCGGACCACCAACTGGGAATCCCCCCGCACGATCAGCTTCTTGATCCCAAGCTCGGCCGCAATCCACGAGGCCGCAAGCAAGCCCTCATATTCAGCGGTGTTGTTTGTCGCTTGCTCTCTTGGAAAGTGCATCTGGATAACATACTTGAGGTGCTCTCCGGTTGGCGCGATGAGTACGACGCCGGCACCGGCGCCTTGTAGCGAGAAGGCACCATCGAAGTACATTACCCATTCACTCGTCGCTCCTTGTGCGGGTGTACTTGTTTCTTGAACTTCTTCATCAGGTGTCGGGGTCCACTCTGCTATAAATTCTGCCAGAGCCGGCTCTGTATGGTTGAAGTACTTTCAAACTTGAGTCCGAAGCTCGACAATTCCAGTGCCCACTCAACGATCCTGCCTGTTGCTTCTGGGTTGTGCAATATCCTCTTCAGCGGGAAGCGAGTGACCACTGTTATCTCGTGTGCTTGGAAGTAGTGGCGCAGCTTTCTTGAGGCCATGAGAAGGCCAAAAAGCAACTTTTGTACACCAGAGTACCTTGATCTGGCTCCCTGGAGAAGGGAGCTTACAAAATACACCGGACGCTGCACCATCTTTTTCCGCACCTCACCTTGCTCCTGCCCAGGGCTGTCCTTGCCGGGGCCAGGGCTTGCCGGAGCAGCCCCCTGCTTGTCGCTGGGCTGGCTTGCCGGTGGTGCGGCCTCCTCGTCGGACTCCCTCTCCGCTACTAGCGCAGCACTCACCACTTGGTTGGTTGCCGCTAGGTATAGCAGCAATTTCTCCTGTGGCTTAGGTGCGACAAGTATTGGAGTGGAGGGAAGCGGGAGCGAGCGGCGCGGGGAGCGGGACGCGCTCGGGCTTCCGACAGTGTTGGAAGGAGCAGGGTCCTGTCCCGGCGCCTTCGCTTTGCCCGTGTCTGGACGGGGGTCCGGAACATCTCGCGAGCCCCCGACGTGTCCTTGTTCCAACAAGCGGATACCACCTCCTGTGGTATGGCGCTGCTGGTCGTCGTGGCGCCGAGATGGACGTGGGTCTCACGGAGGCCGAGGCGTGGTCCTCCGTCTGCCCTCGATCTCGTGGCACCGCGGCGCGCCGCGGTGTCCACCCTCCACCGGCGTCTCCTCCGCTGCCGTCGGCTCCGGTGGCGGCGGGAAGACGGAGATGGGTCTGCGACCCCAAGCTCTCGTCTTGAGGCCATGACGCAGCTTGTCGATGAAGCTGCGCCGAAGCTGGAGAGGTTGATGAAGAGTCTTTGGCCTTGAACGCCGGATCAGGTTCGCATAACCTCGACGCCCCTACCGGGCGCGCGAGATGTCGCGGCCGATGGGTGGCGCGGCACCTATGGGGCGGGCCCTTCGTGTGTTCGATGCGGGCGGAGGCTGCGCGGAGAGCGATCGGCGATGCACGCGGGATTTTACCCAGCCGGGCGCGATGGTCGCGAAACCCTCTCGCTGCATTGTGTTGTATTTGATCTTGCTCAAGAATGCGAGCAAAAAGCGGTGGAGTGGTGTGTGAAGCCCTCGCGAGAGTAGCTAGTCGCGGAACCCCCTCGCGAGAATAGCGAATGGTTGGAACCCCCTCACGTTGTGCATGGGCCTCCTTTTATAGGGCAAGGGTCACCGGCATGTGTCAACGTGAGGTAGAGGGGTAAAACGAAAAAGAGGTGGTAGTTGGAGCAGTCGGGAACAAAGTGCAGCTCGGATGCTTTCTACCTACTTTTGTGAGAGGGGACAAGGGCATTAAATGCCCGTCGCCGTCGCCCAAAAGCTCCCGCCATTGCGTCTTCTTTTCGCCACGGCGGCGGCCACCACCGTGGAGTGCCACCGCATTCTTCATGCAGCACGCCACCCGCCACGTCTCTCGAGAAGGCTGGAGGCGCACGTGGGCAAATGAGCTGGGGTGCGGGCACGTAGCATAGCTCTCCCGGCAAGCACCTTGCAGGGGCCTTGATCTTGCGGGCCCGGGCTTGTCGGGCTCTGTGACTTGCCGCCTCGGGTCTCGCCGGGGCGCGCGGGGCGCCGAGGCGTGTCTTCTGTGATGTGATCTTCGGTCCTCCCGACGAGCTCCTCTCGCGGGGATCTGCAGGAGTAATGTAGCCTTGAGCACAGGAATGGCCTTCCGGCAAGCTCCTCTTGCCGGGTCTTGAGTTTCTATCTTATATACTTTGTTCTTGAACGGCTTGGTGTGGAGCGGAGATGGTCTCCGGCAAGCATTTGATGGATCTGGTTGCGGGGAGCTGGGGCTGCCCGTGCACAAGTTGGGGTACTGAGGTACCCCTACCTTAGTACACCGACAATGACCTATACTTAGAATCTTTTCCTCCAAAATTAGTTAATAAGCTTAATTAGCTCCAAAATGACCTATTTTACAGATATAAGTTGCATCATAATAATGTTCACATTTTAGTTGCATCATAATAATCTTCTTCTTCTAGTCTTCTTCTTCTAACTTTCTTCTTTCCTATTTTACAGATTTGCTTAATTGATCACGGAAGCTTGGGTTGATGGAGTGCTTGTATTTAGTTTTTGTTTTGACCTTGTGAAACTTGCTACCTATGGATGAAACTGTGTAATATTGATGAAACTATGTATATGTACGGATGAAATTTGCTACTATTGGTAACATGTGTTGGATACATATGTGTTCATGACTATTGGTAATATGTGTTGGATACATATGTGTTCATGACTATTGGTAATATGTGTTGGATACATATGTGTTCATGACTATTGGTAATATGTGTTGAATATGCTATATTGGTCATATAAATATATTTCTGTTTGATTTCTGTGAAAATGAATTGATATAAGAAAAAACAGAATTAAATGGGGCAATATAGTCACTTTGCCATCTGCTGGCAGATGGCAAAGAGCTTTGCCATCAGTTGGCAGATGGCAAAGAGGCCACGTGTCATCTACCTGTTTCATTTGGGCTGGCCTATTTGGGCTCTTTGCCATCTGCTGGCAGATGGCAAAACTTCAGACTTTGCCATCTTTGGCGGATGGCAAGAAACTCGCAGCCTTGCCATCCGCCGTGGATGGCAAAGTATGTCATTAGCCTTCTAATGGAGCTAACCCCGTTAAGAGGCTTTGCCATCCGCCAATAGATGGCAAAGCCTGAACTCTTGCCATCGGCCGCCAGATGGCAAAGCCACAGGCTCTTTGCCATCAGCCAGCAGACGGCAAAGAAGCCTTTACCGGCAGGGTTTCGGACGACTGGTTTGCCATCTGCTGGCAGATGGCAAAGCCTTTGCCATCCGCCGACCATGCCTTTGCCATCTGCCATGGCAGATGGCAAACTGCCAGATTCCAGTAGTGGATGTTGTATTCGTGTGACATTGTGTGCCTCTTGTATGTATCCCCATCTATTATGTAATGTTGATGTAATGATATCCACCTTGCAAAAGCGTTTCAATATGCGGGTCTATCCTTGGTGGGACCTTCGAGTTCCTTTTGGATAGGGTCGCATATTGGGCGTGACAACACAACCCCTTTTTCCACTCATGTTACCAAATGTATTTACCTCACACACCCGCCATTGCACCCCATGCCGAGCTCTCTCTCTCCCCCCCCCTCTCCCTCTCACCCTCTCACGCTAAATACATGCTTTTCCCATCTAGCCCCCCCCAACCTCTCGTGCGCATGAACGCACGTTGTATGTCTAGGTCACTCCCTCGAGACTGCCTCACTCTTTCTTCCACATGGCGGGCCACACTCGCTCAATCTCGCTCTCTTTATCTGAGTCTCGTTTAACCTCGTTTTCTTTCACACACAAATGATATATCTCCCTGTTCGGGCCTGGATCAACACACTCTATACTCTCTCACGCAGATTGTCTATCTAGGTCAGTCCATCCAAACCGCTGCCACTCTTTCGACCTCATGGTGGGACACGCTCACTCAATCTCTCTCTATATATATATATATCTCTCTTTGTATGTCTCGATTTACCTTGCTCTTTCTCGGACAAAAACGATATATCACCATGTTTGAGCCCAATTCGACCTATTCACATTGTATACTCTCTCACGCACATCGTCTATCTAGGTCACTCTCTCCAACCCGTCTCACTCTTTCGATCGCACGACGACCCTATGTGATCGGTTGACCTTGCTTCCTCCCACGCACAAAATATATCTACACGTCTGTGACTGGATCATCTCTCAAGCTCTATCTTACAGCCCTCATCCTTACCAAAAGCTCAATCGGACAAGATCTCTCCGGAGCATATATATTTGTTCAATGAATGTAGGACCACACTCACTTTGTCTCTCTATCTATATGTCTCTCGATTGACCTCGCTTTCTCATACCGTATCTTCCACGTGTTGAAGCTACTACCTCTCCATCCCTCGCAAAGCCGGAGATATTTACATTGCGAGGGGAACTCCAACCTTGGATTAATTTGTGTAGGCATTTATTCCGGTCAGTTTAGATTATATTTTCATAGCATTCGGCCCACAACAACTCCAAACGCCGTTGCAACCCATGCATCTCCCCTAGTTGATTTCCCTCTGGCTCGGTCATCGCTCCCTCACACGTCCTTTCTCGCCTTCAACGTCGCACCATGGTATTATTGAAAAAACTATGTTGTTCTCTTTAATTATTATAAATAAGCTACAAAACTACACACCGATAGTCCACTTGGAATGGAACAAATTTCGACCCACAAATTAAAGTGCTACAAACTACACACCGAGGGGCCCACATGTCACGAAACAAATTTGGACCCATATATAAATTAAAAAATAAAGGACGAGGATCGAACATGCGACCGGGAATTCAAGCCGCACATCAATAGGCAACATACGTAGAATAGCAATGTTTGTTGTACCCCTTTGTTCACATAACTGACGAGGAAGGCCAAACATTATGTGAACAAAGGGGGTACAACAAACATTGCGGACCGACGGCAACAACTCCTGGACATTGGCCTAGCTCCAAGGAAGGCCAAAATGTTCTGGACTTCGGAGCGAGTCAACTGGCGGGAGGAGGCGACTGGCGTTGGTGCAAGGAAGCGGTCGGCGCGCCATCCATGCCGCTGAGGGGGCACTTGGCACCAGCGGGACACAGCGCTGTCAACGGCGTAGCAGAGACATTCATGTGCACGGCACCGCACGGGCGCAGCGACGTCGATGCCAGCAGCGCGTGCTTGGCAGGTGCCGGCAACGCACGGCGCGCAGCGTCAATGCACGCGCAGGCGCATGCGCTGGCAGGTGCACGGGCGCGTGAAAGTCGGCGGGGACCTCGTGGAACCCCGTGGCATCAAGCTCGGCGACTATGTGCAGCTCCCAGCCCATCAATGCCACGGGGATGGGCGCTAGCGCAGTCTGGGCGAAGGGAGCCGGAACGGGAGCGAGGACAGGCGTGGCGTCTTCCCGCAAGGCCAGTTCAAGCTCGTCCCAAAGCTCCTAATGTTCTTGAGACTCCGGCTGGGTGTCTTCCTCATGAAACTGGAACACTGAGGGCAGACCATCGTGATGCGGCATGGCATACGTTTAGGTCAGGCTAGTTGGAGGTAGAAGACAGGAGAATCGGAGAGGAAGAGATAGGATTGTAGCGATACCGGGTAGTGCGGGGTTGATTTTAAACTGCGGCGCTGGCGACATTAAAAGTGGGAGCAGTTGGGACGACGGTGGGCGGCGGAGCCTGGTCAAAGGGCTCGCCTCCCGGTGAGTCTGCACAGCGGTCTGCTCGCACGCTTCCCTGACAGCCAGCGCAGCGGTCTGCTCCCACGCCTCCCGTCGACTAACACGCTTACTAGGATGGCACCTGCCGATGAGAAGCGGGGACTCGTGGCGGCACGTAAACGCCCACGGTTTAAATAGTGAAAGCGTTCGCCTTAACGTGACAGGTCTTTGTTCCAAAATACCTTGGCTCTTCATTTGTGCAACTTGTCATAAGCAGCTTGTCTCGAATTGAAGAAAAAACTTACGAAGTAATATTTGTGCCATATCACATGACCATGCTCAGTTTCAAGAATTTATGCTCACTTTTGGATTTTCTGAAACTTAAGATCCAAGATTCGAAACAATATCATAACCTGCATCATGCAATAAATTTTCAAGCCGTACATCTGTCCTGTTGTATTTCTTAAGAAAGGATTTGGTCAAAAAATTTGCTTAGTTAAACCTCCTTTCCGGTTTATATGGCTCAATTCAAAAATCTCACCAACCAAGGTAGATGGTGAGTGGTGGAACAATTGTTGTAGTTTGCAAAACCACTCAATTAATGCGCTTGTTTTCCTCAAAAATTGTCTTTATGAATGCATTAATTGCAATGCATGCATGCATAAAGTACATGCATTGGTCAATTTTCTCTTAATACTTGCATGTAATGATTTATTGCACCTTAAAATCTGAACATGAGATGGGGAACAACCAAATTGAGACTTATAAAATGGGAAAACTAAAATTTTGAGATAAGCCCTATAAACCAGAAAGGAGGGAGTAAAAGGATAATCCCTCCGTACTAGTGCATTGCCTGATATATTAACTCAAGTATTAGGCACGAACAAACGGGCTCAATTCTGTGCTCATCCTGGTGTAGTAGTAGTAGTAGTAGTAGTAGTAGTAGTAGTAGTACTAGGCAATGCAGTTGACGGGTGACCTTGACGAGCGACGACCGAGGGAATTGAACCGTGCTTGGCACGGTAGGTAACGTTGTCTAGTTACTAAAGCATCCCCGCGTTGTTCATCCGTAGTCATTATGGACCGGGGACATGAGGGGAATTTCCTAGGACTGGAATTCTGGCCGTCAGATATTTCGACTTGAAACGCTGAGGCTCGACTGGTTGGGGTTGCCTAATGTGCGTACCACGCACGCCACCGAAGGACACGAGCCCGTTTTTTAGGATCAACCCGAGCTAAGGTCTGGCTGGTACGCCGTTGGGTCCTACAATTTGAGAATATGAAAGGAACCTTTTAAATTGCCGAATACTAATCTCAACGTGGTAATTGATTTATGACGAGTTGTTGAATTAGAGTGAATTTGTGATATAGTGATCTCAACGTGGATTTCTCATTTCATGGTATCCCTAGTAAGTTTTCCAATGCAAATTTAAATTTAAAAGATGAACAATATGGAGGTGAGAAAACTTTGTATGTATCAAGCATATGACCACACACACACACACACACACACACACACACACACACACACACACACACACACGCACGAACGCAACAACAATCCATTAAGTATAGTGCATATATTTTCCCAACCCATGCATGTATGACACGAGTTCAAAAATACTCCTTCTATTCCTAAATATTAGTCTTTTAGAGAGTTATACAAGTGACTACATACGGAACAAAATGAGTGAATCTAGACTCTAAAATATGTCTATATACATCCGTATGTGCCAGTCCATTTGAAGCCTCTAAAAAGACCAATATTTAGGAATGAAGGGAGTAAAATGTAAGACATCCATGGTCCTCAGTTCAATATTTAAAATGAACATGAAACTGAAACATGAATATTAAGTCTAGTACTACAGTACATGCAAATGTTGTGTTTAGGCGGAGCTATGATTGTCGGGGGTCAACCCCTCGACCTTAGATAAAATTGTGGAGCTCTGTTTAGGTTGTTTAGATTATATTTGTCCCCACCCTCCCAACCACCGATTGGTTGTGCACCCCCCATCCCTCCTCCCCGGAGAATATCATGTGCCCCCATACCTTACATGCTATATCTTGTCTGAGTTGCTTGGAGCTTGTAGATCTGAGATATAGCATCTCACATGATGTGTCTTAATTTTTTTGCAGGAAACCTTGATGAGTTTGAGAATTGCACACAATTTGTACAGAAACTACTTAGATGCCCTTTGATCCCATACCCAACAACCTCGAAGCTCGTATCACCGTAGCATCTAAGATGAAGGAGGACATCACATTCTCCTGTATGTAAGAATATCATGTGCCATCACACCTTAGATGCTTTGGTGATACAAGCTCTTCGGAGGCGTTGGATTTGTGACCCAACACCTCCTCGGTGGTTCGAATGGTTTTTGCAGGAAATCCCCAAAAGAGTTCGGCCACTGCTTACAAGCACAAAGACTGCTCAGATGCCATTGGATCTCAGATCAAACGACCTCCAAGCTCGTATCACCGTAGCATCCAAGCTGCGATAGCACCTTATGTTTTCTCGCATGGGAGAGTATGAGGTGCTCCCACACCGTAGATTCTATGGTGATACGAGTTCATTGAGATCTAACGGCCCACAGTAGGAGGTTTGAATGTTTTTGCAATATACGGCTGATAGAGTTTGGGAAATGCGCAGAAAGTACAAGTACTATGCATGTGCCATCTGATCACTGATCATACGACCGAGATGCTCATATCACAATAGCGGGTAATTAAGCTACGGGGAGCACCTAATATTAGCACCGGGGATCCGTTGGATCGAAGATGCAGCGGCACACACGAGGCCTGAATGTTTTATTTGCAAAAAAAAACTTTGGAGAGTTTGGAAATTGCGCATAATTACAAACACTACTCCCAAGCCATTGGATCTCACTTCCAACGGTGTAAAAACTCGTATCACCATAGTATCTAAGCTGCGGGGTGGGTGTGATATTCTATGCCGCTATCATTTTTGTTCGTAAACTTGTAAAATACATGTAACTCATGCCGTTACTTGTCTAACCGCGCAAAGTGTTTGTTCAAAAAAATCATCCTACACTGAAATATCGGAACAACACACGGGGGTCCCACTTGTCATTAATCAAATTTGGACCTAAAACTAACAAATCTGAAAGACGAGATTCGAACTGGCAACCTGGACTACAAAGCGTAAGTCGATAGCCTAAGAAAGCGAACAGTTGTTGGCTTTGTCCCATAACTTGATTTTATATAGTACTTGTGTTGAGTAGAGTAGAGGGAGTGCCTCGTCAACACGTGCATGACCGTTGTCTCACTTACGGGTGGGTCCCAGGTCTGCGATCTCAATCTCTCTTCTCTCCATCGTCTAACCTTTGCACGGGCACACACGAAGAGTGGCGCTAGCTTGCTGTGGTGTTATTACAACTAAAAAAATCTTGGAAAGTAGAAGAATTGCCTAGAACAAGAGACGTTGTGGCTGGTCGAGACAGAGCTGACCGTGCCACGTTTGCATGATGAAGCTGTGTGGCTAGTGGGGTGTTTTCTACCGACTGGCTGGGTCCCAAGGTCGAACCATAGGTACTACGTCTAATACAGTATATTTTTACACGCACATTTTTCCTCCGTGCCGAGATGTGGCACACCCTACCGCGCGGTTTTGGGGTCCTCCCGGGTGGTGCACGCATATATTCTTCCTGACGTGGGACGCCCTACGACGCGTTTTCTGGGTCCTCCTCGGTCGTAGCACCAAAGCAAGTAAATGAGTCGTCAAATCACAAAAGACCACCTTTCCCGCCAAGTACATCAGTGAACCACGGTGGCTAACTGTTGGGCTAGTTCGACCGATTAGCTAGGCCGCCGCCACATTTGTTTTTTCACCCCTTTGTTATCTAGTTGCCGGCAGGTAAATTTAAATATCCACCGCGGCGTTGCTCTGGTGTTTGGGTGCGGCAGGATTTTTAATGTTTTGATTGACGGGAGCAGGCACGGCAGGATTTTTAATTTTTTGATTGACGGGAGCAGGCGCGGTAGCAATTAGTCACGATGACTCCGCCTGTAAAAACCCACTGCTCCCTGATGTGAGAAGTCGTCGACTGGTGTTTTACCGTGGTGAAAACCAAAAGATTCCCCGCTCCTCGGCTGGCTCCCTCCGCCTTCCCGTAGATTGCATTGCCTTTCAGCCGTTTCGCCCACTTTGCTTCTTCTCCCCATTGCTTCTACCTGGTGCCATGGCAGCGCAGCAGATCACGGAGTCCGAGGTGAGGCACCTGACACAGGAGCTCCATGCCAAGGATGCAGAGCTCAGGGACAAGGACGTGGAGCTCCATGAGCTCAAGGAGGAGAGGAGTGCCATGCTCCTCCGTTATGTGCGGGAGTTCATGGAGCTTCAAAAGCGGCAGACGTCCACCACAAAGATGCTCGAGGCGTCGGCGGTGTTGCTGCAGAAAGCGGGAGATACGATAGGCCGTTAGGGGAGCCGGCTGGAGAGCGAGCGGGCCGATCGTGATATGGTCCAGGATCGCCTCAGCCACTTGGTGAACCAAGTTGCCACGCACATGTTGCGGCTGCGCGATGCCTATCGTCGTGCCAGCGCGACGATGCCAGCCGTCGGGCTAAACCCGTTCGACCACCCGGTCGACTTCAACGAGCTGCGGCTTCCTGACCTGGTCTCCTTCTTCACCTATATCTCCGAGAAGCTGAGCCGTCTCCGCACGATGGTGGGGGCTGAGCTGGACAAGGAGGGGTTGCGGCCTTCCGTCGCCGTTGTCGGGCTAATCCTTTCAGGGCTCCGTCACCGGAATCCATTCGTGCCATTGGACGCCGCCTTTGACAAGCTGGCTCCCATCGACCGGGAGCGGGCTCTGCGGGCGGTTGCACCCTGCATCACCAACGTCGTGCGCCTCGAGAAGCAGAGGGACTTCAGTGGTGTTTAGGCGCCCTCTGCATGGGCATGTCCATGTCTCGGTGCAACATGACCGTTGGATCAAACTCAGACGGTGCAAATCAGTCACTATAGCACAAAGCATGTGGGTGTGTTTGGTTGCATTCTCATCTCAATATAGTTGTTTCCTCTTCGTGTATTTTTGTCAACCTACTAGTGTGGACTCATGCACCCTTCATGCACTCTGCCAAACACCCAAAAGTGGGTCGAGAAGGGAACTTTTGCTCCCATCCCGTGCACCCTTCATACACCCTGTCTAACACTATAGGATGTGCTTCATATGGTTCATGTTTCGTGGAGTACTGTAGCACCGTACTCTCCGTCGCTATGGACCTAGTTACATTAACATTGATCTCACCGTTCATTCTCGACCGGACAGTCGAAAAAGCGGTACTATGTTACATATAGGAGTAGTTGACATGCGCACAACATCATTTGTTATCGTCATATCTTACTGTACTACACTAGCAACAAGATTGTGTAGTACTGACGTATGAACCACTGCACATGCGTAGTAGTAGGAGCACTGTGTATGTTCAAGTGGCTGCCATGTTTCGCACTCCTTCGTCGTAAGAGTGGAAACGCTTGATGTAATCATTTTTTTCTTCAGAATGAAAAACAGTGGACACGCTCTACCGTGCGGATCCTCCTCCACCCATGCACTAAATTACTCACTTTCACCGACGTGTGGGACAACCAGCACCTGGGTCCACCAGCCAGGCACTAAATTACTCCGTAGTAGAGTCACGGTGGACTACCCCGATCGAACCGCCGCAGTAATGCCCAATGAGCCGTCAAATCACAAAACCCCGTCCTTTCCAGCAGTAAGGTGGACGAACGAAGCAACCATCATTTCACTCTTCTCTCTCAGCTTCCTCTCTTGAAGAAAACCACCACTCGCTTCGCTTCTCCCTCATATCATTCCTCCTTTCACTCTTCTCTCTCAGCTTCCTCTCTTGGATGGACGTCGGAGCACCGGCCGACGTCATGTCTATGGCTCTGGCCAAAACCGTCGAGGCTCATGGTACGAAGAAGCGCAAGCACCCGCCGAGACTACATGAGACAAGCTCAAAGCCATCGCCTGTCCAAGCCCCCTCTCCGGGATCCCTCATTAAGCAAGTCCGTAATGTCTCTTGTTGACGATCTTTTCTCGATCTTGATCGTGTTTTTCATCTAACACGCATACTAATCTTGGTAGTACAACTTCTGGGTGATCTTGCATGTGATTTTAGTGTGCCAAATAGCGGTTCTAAATTCCTCTTTTGACCAAAACATGCGAGAGGTTGACACCGATTTCTTATAGATTACTTTCAACTACTCCCTCTCCCCAAATTTCTTGTCTTAGATTTGTCTAGATACGGATGTATCTAATACTAAAATGTGACTTGATACATCCGTATCTAGACAACTAAGACAAGAATTTTGGGACGGAGGGAGTACTTTATGAATATCAATGCTACCTTTTAAGAGGGTATATTTGCCTCAGTAACTTGTGTTATGGATATTGCATGTAATCCCTCTGCTCTCATGCCTTTGAAGACATGTTCTAGTGTCTTTGTTCACTCATTTCTGTGCGTATATGTAGTCATATATGGAGTATAATATCGAAAATCATCTTATATTTCTGAACGGAGGTAGTAATGAAATATGGTTTCTGTTTGAATTAGAACCAGGTCCGCAGTGGAGATGAAGTTCTCAAAGTCATGCCGTGTGAACTGGAAGACCTGATGATGAGTTCTACTGCTGAACTATCCACCAACCGTGTCCTTGTCGCCATGTGTCCTAAACTAGTGTTTTCATGTAGCTTTGTTGTCAGGCGTGTTCTCGATGCTGTACTTGACCACAACAATTTCCTGGTTGTGCCTTCGATTACGAAGGGTGTGGTTCTTGTAAAGCTTCCCAACAAATCTGATGAGGCTTGTCTTCATCATCATGTTTATGAGTGGAAAGACCACTCTGTTAGGTTCTCCAAGGTTGATAGGATGGTGATGGTGCATGTAGACATCTCACATGAAGTCCATGGCCTAGTCAGTTATGCGGGGTTCATCCCGTAGGTCGGTGGCAAGAAATAGTCTGCAGAGTTTAGTTAGTGCAACTTTGCTTGTCTGTAGTAAATACTATTGTTTAGTACTTGATTTGTGTTTGTGAACCCTGTATTGTTTATTAGTACTGCCGCTTTTGGTGTGCGGTCAATCCTAGAACAGTCTATGTTAATGTCTGTCCACTCAATTCAGTCTGTACATTTTGAAGTATCCAGATCATTTTTTTTGTGAGGACGGTTTATCAATTATGGTTACACTCCAAATCTGTATGCATTGCAGGGTTTATCGCACCCACCAGGATTTCCAGTCCCATGGATGTTCAGTCCATACGATTTGTCATGACCTTTGGACTGTCACCTTGTGGGAGTAAGCGGGGCCCTGCATGCCACAGCGTGGTTGGACGATCAATATTCATTTAGTACTTCAACATAGTGATTTCTGGTAAGGATTCACTCGTGTCACATCAAGTAAATCTTATTGATTTCTTGTCTAAATTTTATTGATTTAATGTCATGTTTTCTTTCTTTTCCTGCAATTTTACGATGCAGGTTTTGCCATGTGACATTCATCACAGAATAAACCGTTTGGTTTGCTCTACGATGGCTATTTTTGCAGGTTTCACTTCTTATGTCGTGTCAGTAACGAAGGCACTGTCCATCACTTATATTACTAGAAAAACTTGGATCAATTTGTTGTCTGAGTACAAGCTGAATCCCTATGATGAACCGCGGTTTGGTTTAACAAAAACGCCACAATTAGTCCTTCTCGAGTTTAAAAGAAATGAAGAAAAAAACTGGATCACGGTCACGGATCCTAGTCAAGTTAGAAAGCTGATCATAGCAGACCAGACATGATCGCCACTGTCTCGCACAGATTGAGCACCGGTAGTTGCTCTAGCACTGACAGCGGCAGCAGCTCAGTCTGATCCAGCTGAGGAATGGGCACCGACCGCGTCAGCGGTTCAGTCTGATCTACCGGAGGATCGGCATCGACACCGGCACCAGCTCTACAAGGAGCACCATCTCCGGCAGCAACAACGGCTTCGGCACCTGCACCAACACTTGCACTTGCATTTGGTCTGGCCCGTGCAGTTGCACCGGCAACAGACTGGGCTGCAGTTCGCACTTCATATACCAAAGTCCTTACAAAAACTGACATCTCCACCTTCTTGGTAAGCATTGGCCGCCCAAGTGCTTGGGTCTTTTTTCTTTCCATGTTGTTTCACATGATTCACCGTGTTGATCTAACTGTTTGGGTATGTCTTCTTGTTTTCAAACAGAGAATTCCTAGACCAACGAGGGAGTCGTTCAACAATCCGGGCGACCGCGACCAAGTTTCTCTTACCATGCGCAGCCTTGGTGTGAATGAACCTGCTCAATATACCGTAAGTACAAAGGATGGTCGCATGATGATTGATGCTAAAGGATGGTCAAGGTTCAAATCTGAATCATATCTTGCAGTAGGGGATGATGTCAAAATCGGACTTTCTCGGCAAGGAGAGCTGGTCCAAATCAACTTTGAAATTCTTGATGCAAAGACGCAATCGCCGAACTGATCTATCCTCTGAGAGATTTTGATGTAATAATCTGGCATGGTGAAACAAGTGTCCTGTGTGTATAAGTAGTACGAAAGTGTTATTTATCAGATGGTATATCGTTGATAGAATTACAACTCTGATTGCTGGTTAGGAACTGTCGTTCGATTTCATTCCAACATCTGTCGTGCTTTATTCAATTTTGTGTATTCGCCTTGCAACAGCATCTAAAACCAGCGTAGTACCGATCGCTTGCAATATGAAAAGAGCTAAGGTAGAACACATGGGCCCCCAAACATGCAGGGTCGGCCTGCGGCCCAAAGTCCAGAACCGTGAGCCTATCTGAGTATTATATTCTCAGTTGAACCCCCATAAAAAAAGCTGAAGCCCCATAATGCCCGTGCGTTGCAGAGGGAGTATATTTCTCGGCAAGGTGAGCCTGTGATATAAAAGATTTGTATATTTCTTTACAGAGGGAGTATCTCTCTGTCAAAAAAAAATATTTATGTGTAACTAGTTACTCATGTCTTTCTACTTCCTTTCGCTGATATGTGGGGCAACCGGCAACAGGGTCCACGTGCCATATGCACAAATTAGAGTGCACAACTTCACGATAGACACACCCCGGTCGTAGCACCGCGGTAATGCCCAATGAGCCGTCAAATCACAACCCCCCCCCCCTTTCCAGCTTTAGCAGTAAGCTGGACGGACGAAGCGGCAATATTTCACTAGGCCTAAATCCCCTCATCCCTCGTCTGCTTGTTTAGAGAAAACCCCCGCTCGGCGATTGCACAGGGTTTTCTCATGGAGAACCAAGTATGAATTCTTCATCCATCCCCGATAAATCCAAGTCCCTTGGTCGCAGGTAATCCTAGGATGGCAGCCGCCGCCGTTGATGCATTTTTCTTCGTCTTGAATCTAGTGTGTTTGATTGCGATTGCCCAAAGTGCAGTACCCTCTGATTTCTGCCCACGGCGAGATGCCACACTTGTTCCTTCTCATCCTACCACAGCATTTTGAAACGCGCACAGTATGTTCCTAGAATCATCTTCTCTATCCGGGAGGGTGGGGTTTTTTTGAACATGCGGTGTTCTCATATTATTTTTCCTGCAGTGTATTATTTGCTCTGCCAGAACACATGTACTCAAGATGCTCGGCCTTGCCATAACTTAATACACTAGTTTAATGGTCACAGTGAAGACAATCCGTGGATATTGCTTCCGAGTTGGGTTCATGAACCAAGAAGATCACTACTTTTTTATGGCCAAACTTGGATAAACTTTCTCAAGTGTTACGGACTGAAAGTTGGCGCATGAATGTTGATGGAAATAGCAGAACCTGGTCTCATCTTCACTGCGATCTTCCACCCGACGTCATTTCAATTGTTCATCCATGTTAGTTTTGTATTACTTCTTAATCCACCTATTCTGTCTAACTAATTACAATTTAACTTTAGAAGTAGCAACGAATCTCTCACGAAGATGCTAGTTCTAACTAATATTGTCTTATAATTGGTGGCACGTGTAGGTTTTTTCAGAGTTAAGCAGTCTGCTCGTTTGTTACTCTGTAATAACTCGGCTGTTACTAATGGCACCGAAGTTGACTGGATCGACATCCACAAGTTCCTACACTTTATTAATCGTCTTGAGGTCCTTGTGGGGCGTTTCAATGGTGGAAGGCCACGTGGGATATCTGTGCCACTGTTGAACTCGTTGAACAGGTCCAACTGTGTCGAGAAACATATGGTACGAGCTGTTTTCTGTTATATATCTTGTTCATAGACTATTGCTTATACACAGTTTTACAGCTGTGATCTTCTTGAAACAGGAACTGCTGAGTTCTATTGTTCCTATAGAGATGCCTGACCATGGTCGGGTCAGACTTGCGCGTGGTCACAACATGATGTTTATGTTGACCTACTCAATTCCCCTTGGAGGTGAAAAGATACTTATTCGTGGGTGGTCTCAGATAATGAAGGCCCGTCCATCTTGGAGAATAGGACAGACGATTATGTTCATGCTTTTCCATGGCTCTAAAGTGAATATCCTGTTTATTGACCACGTTGCGAGATGAAGCCGCTTTCAGAAGGTTGTGGATGCGCGGGGTGGCGCCTGGGCCTTGTCCTGGGGCTTGGCGGCCTCACCCTTGGTTAACTGTAGGCAAAGTAGCACTGTTTGAGGCGTGCTTTGTACGGTTGAACCTGTATAAGTACTCATACTGCTTTCAGCTTTGGTTGTTAAGTGCCCCTGCTGGTTTCAGTTAAGGTTGTTAAGTACTCCCGCTGCTTTTCTGATCTGTCATGTTTCTTGATCCTGTCTTCCTCCAGAGCCAAAACCAAACCAGCGCCCGTAGCCGCTACGCTTCCGCCTCCCACGGTGGCTCGCCTCGGACACATCGCCGCCCCACCGTCTCCTAAATGGTTAACGCCGACGTCCTCCACACGCTTTGGTGCGCTCGCCGCAGCGCCGCCCTCTCGCGTTGTCAACATGGTCAACAAACAACAGGAATCGACAGAAGTACGTGGAGAGGATGACTGTCGGTGTCAAAACCACGGATCTCGGGTAGGTGGTCCCGAACTGTGCGTCTAGGCGGATGGTAACAGGAGACAAGGGACACAATGTTTTTACCCAGGTTCAGGCCCTCTCGATGGAGGTAAAACCCAACTCCTGCTTGATTGATATTGACGATATGGGTAGTACAAGAGTAGATCTACCACGAGATCAGAGAGGCAAAACCCTAGAAGCTAGCCTATGGTATGATTGTTGTCCATTGTCCTACGGACTAAAACCCTCCGATTTATATAAGCACCGAAGAGGGTTAGGGTTACACAGAGTCGGTTACAATGGTAGGAGATCTACATATCCGTATCGCCAAGCTTGCCTCCCACGCCAAGGAAAGTCCCATCCGGACACGGGACGGAGTCTTCGATCTTGTATCTTCGTAGTCCAGGAGTCCGGCCGAAGATGATAGTTCGGCTATCCGGACACCCCCTAGTCCGGGACTCCCTCAGTAGCCCCTGAACCAGGCTTCAATGATGACGAGTCCGGCGCGCATATTGTCTTCGGCATTGCAAGGCGGGTTCCTCCTCCGAATACTTCATAGAAGATTTTGAACACCAGGATAGTGTACGGCTCTGCAAAATAAGTTCCACATACCACCGTAGAGAGAATAATATTCACATAAATTCAATCTGCTGACGTATTTCGTGGCGTGACATCACACCACGGCCAAGCCTTTATTCGAATCGTTTTCACTATCCCACCTCAGCGCGTTTAGTGAGGCGGTTTCCTTGGCACGTCTTGTCAAAGCAGAGATCGTGTCCCCTTATTCCGGGATTCTCATCAATATGGGCGTGGGTAACCCAACCACGCCATTGATTACTATGCTTGGGAGATAAGCGAGTTTTACCAGGCTGGTGGGGACGCATAGTTTCGTTCGTCCATATAAGGGGATAAGGATCCACCTTTTTACCTACGCCTTCTTCCTCCTTTGCTTATCCATTTCTGCGCGCTCGAGCTCCAACGTCCGAGTCCGCACATCTCGCCTCAACCTTCCCCAGCCATGTCCGGAGCGAGAGGCAAGTGGATGGCCTCCTCCGTCACGGAGGGGCACATCAAGAGGCTGCGAAAGGCCGGATACTTGTCCAGCGACATCGCACATCGGCTCCCCAACAAGGGGCAGCTCATCCCCACCCCCGGGCCCCATGAGAGGGTGGTGTTTCTCACCCACTTCCTCTGCGGACTAGGTTTTCCACTTCACCCATTTGTCCAGGGGCTCATGTTCTACTACGGCCTGGATTTCCACGATCTGGCCCCGAATTTCGTCCTCAACATCTCGGCGTTCATCGTCGTGTGCGAGGCCTTCCTCCGCATCAAGCACCACTTCGGCTTATGGCTGAAGACCTTCAATGTCAAGCCGAAGGTAGTGGGGGGCAGCAGGCGGAGTGTGGAGGCACCATGGTGGGCAAGATGCCCAACGTTACATGGCTCGAGGCTCCTTCATGGAAACCATCAAAGGGTGGCAATCGGGGTGGTTCTACATCACCGAGCCGTGTGACCCTGAATGGGCAGCGGCCCCCGAGTTCTGATCTGGCATCCCCACACGGCTCACCTCCTGGAAAGAGAAGGGCCTGACATGGGGTAATTCAGAAGAGCTGACCGGACTCCAAACCTGCGTCCAAAACCTTGTGAACAAGAAGATCAAGCTCGCCAACATAGTCCAGGTCATGCTCATCCGCCGGATCCTCCCGTGCCAACAATGGGCCTCCAGCTTGTGGGAGTTTGATCCGGCACAGCACCAAACCTTGAGCAGGCTCTTCGACACTACGTACGAAGATGCCTGGAAGGTGCTGTTCAAGGGCGCCGAGGATCCCGCATCCGCTACCGAAGATCGCGGATTCAGCTCGCCGCGTCAAGCCGGCGATGTAAGCTATTTTTCCCTTTACAGGACATTTATTTTCCATAGTTTGACTCTATGCGGGATCTAAACTCTTGCCTTTGACAGGCCTGGCAAAATAAGTCTGGGCAGGTTAACTATCCGGCCCTTGCCGTAATACCAGCAGAGCCTTGGACGACGGGGCTCTGGTTCCGCACCTTCGTGGTGCGGGAGAAGAAGGCCAAGAAGAAGGCCACGGGAACTCAAAAGAGTTCCCGGTGCCAGGTGTTGTCAGACTCATCGTCCGACGACTCCGAGGAGGACTCCTCTGCGAAGGCGAGGAGGAGGAAAAAGAGGCCTCTCCCCCAGCAGGGGGAGAGAAGAAAAGGAAGGCCGCCCCAACGGGCGAGGCCGAAGGGTCCAGGAAGGGAAGGATCCTCCCTCCGGACTTCTCCACCAATGCCGACGACGATGAAGAGGAGTGGCCACCAAGGACTAAGCCCCTGGCGACTTCGTAAGTGTCCGGATACCAGAATAACTCATGGTGTTTCATTTGTCGCATAGAATCTCTTAATGCCGAATATAACCCTGCAGCCCGCCCAAGGACGGGCTCGACACTTCAACGAGTGGCTCCCTGGCGTCATCGGATGTGAATAGCACTTCACTTCCGGCCGTCTCCTCTCCTCGCGCTGCGGATGATGCCAAGGCGGGGTCCCAAAAGGGGGCCATCCAGGAGGAGGAGGTCCCGGAGGCGCCGCAAGGCAACCTCCCGGACTCTGGGCACAAGGGGGATCAAACCCCAAAGGGCTCTAAGTCCGGCCCTGGGCCGTACTCCGCACCGGAACCTTTAGTGGTTCCGGAGTCCGGCGGGCAGCCCCTTCGTAAGAAGGGCAAGACTGCGACACCAGTGACCTCCGCCCAACCGAGGCACGGATAATTCTTTGGGCGCTTAGCGCCTCCATCAATAAGGAGCACCGCATTGTCATGAGTGTGGTGATCCAGAAAGTTCGATGGAGCGGCTGGATGAAGCATGCGCTTGACCTTCTAACAGAGCTTTGAGGTATGTACTTAAGATATGTAAAAATATTACCATAGATAGACAGAGCCACGATGCTCGGTTTGGTGTTCGGAAAGAAAAGCGAATTGAGGATCTAAAAAGATGTACGCAGGAGTCTAACATAAGTATATCAATATGGGAATGCAGGCTCTTGCTGACCTCTGCCGACCGATCTGGAGGTCAATGCATTGAAGCAGAGCCTCGAGCGGTCCGAGAACAAGCTCGACCTTGCCAAGAAGCAGCTCGAGGACAAGCAAGTAAGTAATACCTTATGGGAGTGTATAAAAAATGTGGTTGCAAAAAATAACAGGAATAACGTGAAAATTGCAAGGGCCACGAACGAGGTGGCGACCCTGAAGGAAGCGTTGTCTAGGGCCGAAAGCGATGCGGCCGTGGAACACACCGAGCGAGAGAAGCAGGAGGCGCGGGTGGCGGAGGTGCGGCAAGATCTCCAGCCTCTCGTGGAAAAACACGAGAGTTTGGAGCGTGACTCAAAGACTGGAGAGTCTGAGCTCGCCTCGGCTCTTGAGAGCGCCAAAGCCGCTAAGGCTGAAGCCCAAAAAGCCCTCCAGGAAATTGAGGCAATAAAGAAAATAGCTGCGGGTAAGGCATTCTTCATGCAAAGCAAGCACGTGAAAGTGAGTTATTTGTTACTTACCTGAATCCGAAGCTCTCCAGGAGCATTCGCAGATCTGCCCTGCAGTGTGTCCGACGCTGTCGCATTCTACCGGGCCGAGGAAGGGAGCTCGACGGAGAAGGTGTTCTGGTCTCAGTATGCTGAAGCCGGACACCCAGTGCCCTTGAGCGACCAGCTGAAGCAGCTGGTCGAGCTACATAAGGTGGCCGAACAGGCCATGAAGAGCCTCATAGTTCGGCTGTAGCCGAAGGAGGCCATGCCTGGGAGCTACTTCGGGCTAGTGAGGCGGTGATGGGCGCTTTGTCCATGGATTGAAGTCATCAAGCGCTCCGTCTGCATCGAAGGTGCCCGTAGGGCCCTTGCCCGTGCTAAAGTGCACTGGGGCAAGATGGACGCTGAGAAGCTTGTGACGGACGCTCCACCACCGGGAAGGGAGTATCGCAAGCCCTAGATGTACTATCAGGGCGTCCTGAAGGGTGCCCGCCTTATAGCGGGTGAATGCTCCAAAGATGTAATTTTTTAGTAAACTCGCATTTGTTATCCTGTACGCTTGAAAACTTGTTCATATGCGCTAAGCAACATTTGTGAATTTAAAATATTACCTTCTGTGCGGTCGTTTATTAAATTTGAGAGATGGCGAGTCGTAAACTTCGCCCCAATGCCACGAAGTCTTTGGGGTGTTCGGGATAAACTTGAGCGCTCTTTTTCCCATTCTTGGGTCCTTCGAGGGAGGCGCTCAACGCAACGAACAAGGCAACCGGACTATAATGCTTGAACACTCTCACTTGGCCATAGAATTCTATAATTTTAAATTTTGGCGAAGCCCCTAGTATTCGGAAGACCGAGTTCGGGGCGCTATCCACGCCTAGGCCGGACGAAGCCGGCTCCTCGCTCTAAGCGGCATAAGTCTTTAGGGACTCGAAGAAACCTCTCGAACAGCGAACGGCTCTCGCCATATCATGATGGTCAGTTTTAGCTTTCTCCACTGAGGTGCTCAATCCGGCTCAACCGGGGCACAATCGCAGTGGTTCTCCCAGCGCTACCTTAGCCAATATAACAGAATGTAAGGTACCAAAACATGGGAGCTGGGCAAACCCAACTATTCACCCAAGACATGATTCGGAGCCGATGCATATAATGCTATAAGTTCGGGGTGCCGCACTTGTGAAAGTGTTCGGACTTATCACACCATATTTTGGGGTACTTAAGCCCCTGGTGTATTTGGCCGTACCAAAGCATACGGGTGCAACATGTCATAAGTGAACATATATAGATAGAAAAAGGAATGCAATAATAGGCAAAAAGCTATGCATTGTTTATTCAAAAAAAAGTTGCGGTAAAACCAGAACGATATAAATAGTGCGATAAGCAAGGGACGGGACTATTTGACATGTCGCCCTCCAGGGAGTGAGCTGCGGGATGATGTGTAAAACAAGTATACTGCTCGTTATAGAGACCACATGTACACTCGACATAGCTTTCTGCTTCCCTGGCTATTGCATCGTGTGTTCGGCAATTCTACTGCCGGACAGGGCTTCTTTAAAAAGGAGTCCTGAAAGTAAGTGAAAAAAGAAGAATGACACAATTGGGAGCCCCTGGTGCGGTTGAGCCGCATTCTGGGCCTGCCATGGTCGTGCCCCTCCCCCCATGCCCATGGTATTTCCAGAGCGTAATTATGTACGCGTAGTACTGGTTTCGCAATTTCGCGGGGGCTGGGGTTGGGGATGCATTGCTATGCGTGCTCGGAATGCGCCAGGCGGTCTTGTTGTTGGTTACTCCAGGCACGCTTGACGGTGTTCGGACGTTTAATAGCCGGACTCGAGAATTGCCTTAAGAGACTGCTTTGTACTTCCGCCGCGAGAGCCACTGTATGCTCCTCCGTTCGGAGAGAGCATTCGGTGTTTCCATTGACCGTAATGACTCCTCGAGGGCCTGGCATCCTGAGCTTGAGGTATGCGTAGTGCGGCACCGCATTGAACTTTAAATGCGGTTCGTCCGAGCGAAGGCGTGATAGCCGCCATGAGCGTGACTATGTCGAAGATTAACTCCTCGCCGGAAGTTATCCGGTGATCCAAAGACCACTTCAAGTGTAATCGAGCTGCATAATTGGCTGTACACCGGTATGACGCCTTTGAAGGTCGTCTTTGTGGGTTTAATCCTTGAGGGTCTATGCCCATCTTGCGACTTGTATCCCGATAAAGCGAGGTTCGGGCTCTTTGGCGCCAATCCATCGAGGACTCTAGTGAGGTGAAATCCGTCAACGATTGGGTCTAGAACCAATGTGGCAAATCTGCCATGGCGGATGCTAGTGGGGTGGTCCCTTCGATCAAAAGTGATCGGGTAGGAGGACCACGGATTGAACTTTGGGGCGACTGGCTCCATCGCATATACGTCCCTTAGTGCACGCTTCCTCTCCCTTTTGGGTATGTGGGTTGCGTATATCATGTTCACCGTCCGCACTTGTGGGGGGAACCCCTTCTGTCCACTATTGTTCAGCGGTAGGGTCTCCTCCTCGTCGTCGCAATGCAGCCCCTTGTCATTGTTTTCGGCAGTTAACTTGCCTGCCTTCTTGAACACCCAACAATCCCTGTTGGTGTGATTGGCTGGCTTTTCGGGGGTGCCGTGTATCTGGCACAACCGATCGAGTATTCGGTCCAAATTGGACGGGCCCGGAGTATTTCTTTTGAATAGCTTTTTCCGCTGACCGGTTTTAGAGCCTCCGAACCCGGCATTGACTACCGTATCCTCAGTATTATCGCCATTAATGCAGCACTTGTACTTGTTGCGACGTGACCTGCCGTTGCTGTCCTTGGTATCTGAATTACCAGGGCTCTTGGTCATGTTGTTACTACGAGCTAGCCAGCTGTCCTCTCCCGCGCAAAAGCGGGTCATGAGTGTTGTGAGGGCTGCCATGGATTTCGGTTTTTCCTGTCCTAGGTGCTGGGCAAGCCACTCATCGCGGATGTTATGTTTGAAGGCTGCAAGGGCCTCTGCATCCGGATAGTCGACGATTTGATTTTTCATGGTTAGGAACCGTGTCCAGAACTGTCTGGCCGATTCTTCTGGCTGCTGAATTATGTGGCTTAGGTCATCGGCGTCTGGTGGTCGCACATAGGTGCCATGGAAGTTGTCGAGGAATGCGGCTTCCAAGTCTTCCCAACAACCAATTGACTCTACTGGCAAGCTGTTAAGCCAATGCCGAGCTGGTCCTTTAAGCTTGAGTGGGAGGTATTTGATGGCGTGTAGATCGTCACCGCGGGCCATGTGGATATGAAGGAGATAGTCCTCGATCCAGACCGAAGGATCTGTTGTGCCATCGTATGACTCAATGTTTACGGGTTTGAAACCCTCAGGGATTTGATGATCCATCACTTCGTCTGTGAAGCATAGTGGGTGTGCGGCGCCTCTGTATTGGGCTATGTCACGACGTAGCTCAAATGAGCTTTGTCTACTGTGTTCGGCCCGGCCATAATTGCCATATCTGGCATGACGGTTATCATCACGTATTGTGGGGCGCCCACGCGATCCGTAGATCGATCTTGTTTGCCTTGCCTTGTCCTCAAGTATATCCCGCAGGTCTGGCGCGTTTTCCCGTGCCTTGGTATTTTTTGAGCGGCGCCGGGGTGCGGCTTGAGTGTAGGGCCGAGAGGCCTCTCTATCGCGGCCACGAGGTGGCCGGTCAGCCGATATCTTACCGGTGATGTAGGTTTAGGTGCTTCCTCCTCTAATCGTGGTAGCAGCCTGCGTTTTGGGTAGCTCTTGGAGGGGCGTTCGAGTTCATACTCTTCGGCCGTAAGGACTTCAGTCCATCTGTCGGCTAGCAAGTCTTGGTCGGCTCTAAGCTGTTGCTTCTTTTTCTTGAGGCTGCTTGCCGTGGCCATAAGCCTACGTTTGAAACGCTCTTGTTCGACGGGATCCTCAGGCACGACAAATTCGTCGTCGTCTAGGCTTGCCTCGTCTTCGGAGGGAGGCATGTAATTATCGTCCTCTACCTCTCTGCCTACCGCTCTCTCATGAGGGCTGGCTTCTCCATCCTCCCGCACTAAATCCTTCTGGAGGGAGTTGTCTTCGGCACTGTCCGGGGTGTTATTGTCTCTCGTGTCGGAATCACCATTTTTGCTGTGGCGGGATTTAGAGCGGCGCCGCTGACGTCGGCACTTAGGCTGTTTCTTGGAGGGGTCATCCTCCGTTGTTCCATCGCCATTCCCATCTTTTCGGATGTCCACCATGTAAATGTCGTATGACGAGGTGGCCTTCCAGTGCCCTGTAGGCGCTGGTTCTTGGTCGTCTCCTGCATCGTCGTCCATACCGTCGATGTCTTCGGAGTCGAAGTAGAGCATGTCGGTTAAATCATCGACAGTAGCTACTAAGTGGGTGGTGGGTGGGCTCTGAATTTCATCGTCCGCATCCCAACCTTCCTGACCATAATCCGGCCAGGGCTCTCCTGATAAAGAGAGAGACTTTAGTGAATTCAGGATGTTGCCAAAGGGCGAATGTTGAAAGATGTCCGCGGCAGTGAACTCCATGATCGGCGCCCAATCAGATTTGATTGACAGGGGCGCGGGAGGTTTGGAGTCCAAAGAGGAGTCCGGCACCTTGGAGTCACGAGCTTCGCAAAGGACAGGGTTGGTGTTCGGCCTAATCGCCGTAGAGATTGCAGCCCCCGAGGCGGTGTCCAGCCACCCATCCTCGATCGGCGCAGTCGGCTCCGAGCCAAGGGTCGGAGAAGACACTTGTGCGGCCTCCGGGGCACTGTCCGGCAGCAAAGCTAGATCATGCCCATCGTGACAGTGTGGCACGCCTGGCTGTGACTCGAATCCGTCGAAGATCAAGTCTCCGCGGACGTCAGCCATGTAGTTCAAACTTCCAAATCTGACCTGATGGCTAGGGGCGTAGCTTTCAATCTGCTCCAGATGGCCAAGCGAATTGGCCCGCAATACGAAGCCGCCGAATATGAAGATCTGCCCGGGGAGAAAAGTCTCACCCTGGACCGCATCATTGTTGATGATTGGGGGAGCCATCGGGCCTAAAGATGACGACAGAGAGGAACTCTCAATGAAAGCACCAATGTCGGTGTCAAAACCGGCGGATCTCGGGTAGGGGGTCCCGAACTGTGCGTCTAGGCGGATGGTAATAGGAGACAAGGGACACGATGTTTTTACCCAGGTTCGGGCCCTCTGGATGGAGGTAAAACCCTACTCCTTCTTGATTGATATTGATTATATGGGTAGTACAAGAGTAGATCCACCACGAGATCAGAGAGGCTAAACCCTAGAAGCTAGCCTATGGTGTGATTGTTGTCCATTGTCCTATGGACTAAAACCCTCCGGTTTATATAGGCACCAAAGAGGGTTAGGGTTACACAGAGTCGGTTACAATGGTAGGAGATCTACATATCCGTATCGCCAAGCTTGCCTTCCACGCCAAGGAAAGTCCCATCCGGACACGGGACGGAGTCTTCAATCTTGTATCTTCATAGTCCAGGAGTCCGGCCGAAGATGATAGTTCGGCTATCCGGACACCCCCTAGTCCGGGACTCCCTCAATGACAGTAGGGGCCCACCACGTCAGTGTATGGAAAAATAAAATGCTTCCTCCTAGTGTTTTCCTGACATCTGGGACCCACGACATTGTGAGCGTATATAGTCAATAGACAAGAGAACAGCTGTCACGCCCTCGATGCGGCTATATCTCCCACGTGTCGAAGCACGACTTAGAGGCATAACCGCATTGAAAGCAATGTCGCAAGTGAGGTAATCTTCACACAACCCAAGTAATACATAAGGGAAAGAGATACATAGTTGGCTTACAATCGCCACTTCACACAATTACATGAATAAAGCATTACATCATACAAGTACAATCAAGGTCCGACTACGGAACCAAAATAAAAGAAGAACCCCAAAAGCGACAAAGGTCCACGATCGACCCCAACTGGGCTCCACTACTGATCAACTAGAACGAAACAACACAAAGGCAAGATCTTCATCGAGCTCCTCCTTGAGCTTGGTTGCGTCACCTGCTCGGTAACATAGGCACCTGCAAACTGGTTTTGGAAGTATCTGGTGAGCCACGAGGACTCAGCAATCTCACACCCACGAGATCAAGACTATTTAAGCTTATGGGTAAGGTAAAGGCATGAGGTGGAGCTGCAGCAAGCGACTAGCATATACGGAGGCTAACATACGCAAATGAGAGCGAGAAGAGAAGGCAAAGCACGGTCGTCAAAAGTATGATCAAGAAGTGATCCTATAGCAACCTACGTCAAGCATTACTCCAACACCGTGTTCACTTCCCGGACTCCGCCGGAAAGAGACCATCACGGTAACACACACGGTTGATGTATTTTAATTAAGGTCAACTTCAGGTTTTCTACAACCGGACATTAACAAATTCCCATCTGCCACATAACCGCGGGCACGGCTCTCGAAAGTTTATACCCTGCAGGGGTGTCCCAACTTAGCCCATGACAAGCTCTCGCGATCATCGAAGGAATAGACCTTCACCAGAAGACCCGATCAGTCTCGGAATCCGGTACATCAAGACATTTCGACAATGGTAAAACAAGACCAGCAAAGCCGCCCGATCGCCGACAATCCCGATAGGAGCTGCACATATCTCGTTCTCGTGGCAACACGGATAAGCGAAGCGTCAGAACCGACGTAACCCAAGTTGCCAAGGGATGGTCCCAAGACGGTGCTCTAGTTTGGACCAACGCTAGACAAGCAATCGCCGGGGGGCTATAAAGATGACCCACAGGATCGCGACTCCCAAGGGAAAAAGTAGGTGGTGGTGAGGCAAATGGTAAAAGGCAATGTTGGGCCTTGCTTTGGACAAGTTTTATTCAAAGCGAACTGTCGGGGGTCCCATAAATCACCCGATCGCGTAAGGAACGCAAAATCCGGGAACATAACACCGGTATGACGGAAACTAGGGCGGCAAGAGTGGAACAAAACACTAGGCATAAGGCCGAGCCTTCCACCCTTTACCAAATATATAGATGCATTAATAAATATAAGAGATATTGTGATATCCCAACAAGTAAACATGTTCCAACAAGGAACAACTTCTCCATGTTCCAACAAGGAACAAACTTCAATCTTCACCTGCAACTAACAATGCTATAAGAGGGGCTGAGCAAAGCGGTAACATAGCCAATCAACGGTTTGCTAGGAAGGGTATCAAAGGTTAGAGATTTGACATGGCAATTTGGGAGGCTGACAAGCAAAAGGTAGGCATCGTAGCATTGGCATAGCAAAAGAGCGAGCAAACTAGCATAGCAAAGATAGTAGTGATTTGAGGGTATGGTCATCTTGCACGAAATCCGCAAGGAAGAAGAAACGAGTCCATGAGCGAAGACAAGCGGACGTGGTCGAACGAATCCTCACAACTCCGAACGAAACTGGAAGCCATGGGCCACGGCCCGGATCTGGGAGGCAGAGGAGGCAGCGGATCTTCTGGAGGCTGGGCAGCCTTGGAGGAGCTGGGCGGCGCTCTGGCCGAGGCCCATCTCGGGCGGCGGCGCAGCCAGGACAGGCGTCGAAGCTCCTGCTCGGAGTGGCCGACGCAGGGAGGAAGCTGCTGGCGGCGGCAGGCGGGGACGCCGGCGACGGCGGGACGGGCGGATCCGCGGAACAGGCGATCCGGCTCGGGGACCCGGATCCAGCGTCTGGCGGGGTCGGCGGCGAAGCGGCGCATGGCGGGCGAGCGCGCGCGCGAAGGGCAAGGTCGGCGGCAGCGCTGACGCGCTGGTCGGCGCTGTGGAAGATGGCGGCGGCGGCGCCGCGGCGAAGCGGGGCAGACGGAGGCGGGCGGCGGCAGCGAAGTTGGCTGGGTCGCCGCGCGGGCGAGCAATCGAACGGGCGGCGAGATCGGGCCGGGCAGCAGCTCAAGCGCAAGCAGCGTGCTCGCGAGCTGCGGCGGCTCGGGTCCGCTTCCGCCCATGGCGGACAGCGGATGGGTTTTGCGGGCCGCGCGAAGTGGGGCACCGGGAGGCGGCGTGGCGGACGGGGTTGGTTGAGGGCGGCGGCGGAAGCGGCGTGGCACAATGTAATTGGCGAGCGGCGTGGCGGCGGGTGAACACGTCCGGTAGTCGGACGTGTCCGGCGAGCGCGGAGGGAAAAATTTAGGGTTTCGGGACCCGGATTTGGACGGGGGAGGTGTTTATATAGGTAGAGGGAGCTAGGAGTGTCCAAATGAGGAGCGGTTTTCGGCCACGCGATCGTGATCGAACGACCGAGAGCATGGAGAGGAGTTTGCTGGGCTTTGGGCCACTTTGGAAGAGGTGTTGGGCTGCAACAAAAGAGGACATTACGGTTACTCGGTTAACCGTTGGAGTATCAAACGACCTCCAAATGGCACGAAACTTGACAGGCGGTCTACCGGTGCTATACCAAGGCCGCTTGGCAAACCTCGGTCCATTCCGAGAACGTTTAACACCCGCACACGAAAAGAGGGAAGAGGGGGACGCCGGATGACACAGGAGCGCCGGATTGCAAAACGGACAACGGGGAAAAGGCTCGGATGCATGAGATGAACACGTATGTAAAACGAAATGCACATGATGACATGATAAAATGCAGATGATGACATGGCGAATGCAACACGCAAGCAAATGACATGGCAACGAAGGCGAAAAAACTGGCAGACACCTGGCGCATCGGATCCGGGGTGTTACAACAGCACAAGATCCGCTGACACCTGGGACGTAGCTACTCGAGCAGTATTTTTTTGTTTGGTATTGTTGAGACGGAGCAGGGTTTGAACTGGGCTGTGGCCCGTCTAGCCCACGCTTATATTTTATGTTCACCATGTGACCAGCCCAGCTATTTTTTTCTTTGTGAAAATGAGCCCAGTTTATTTTTTCTGAAGAATACCCAATCCAGGCCTACTTATTTTTCTACGCCCTGGTGGGCTTCAACTCTTTCAAGATGCCTGCAAATCTTGAAAGTAATATGAAATGGGTTGTAAATATAAAAACAGTTGACAAATTGGCAATTACTTTATAATTTCTGATTTTTTTTCACATTTTCAGATTCCTATTTCACTGGGCATTGACCTAATTCAAATATATCTTCAAAGTACTTTAAATCTGGCTTGACATTTCGTTATTAAAAAAAGTTTGGAACCCACAGAAATATGCGAAATTGGCCCTAGCCAACCAAATAAAACGATTGCAATAAATTGCATAAGAATTTGCCATGAGCTATATATAAATTATTAAAAAAAGAGGGAGTGGTCCGACTTGTGGGCATGTTTAGTTGACGTGTATGCAAGATTTTTTTTAGTTATTATATATATTACGTCAACAAACAATTCTAGCAGACGTAACCGTTGGATGTCAATACAACGGCCGTCGTGTTTCTTCAATCTCTGATCTTCTTGCTACAGCCGCCAAAGCAGTGTCGGCGGGACCGCCTGCTCCCGCCTCTCGTGGCCGGCTGTGCTGCCGCGTAGGCCTCAGCGCCCCCTACTACTCCCACCGCTGGCCATGGCATCCCTCTACTCACCCACACCCCCTGTTATTCTGCGGCGACGGCAGCCTCACACCGCAGCCGAACCGGTGAACCCTCGTACTCCTCTCCGCGCGGGCTTCCGCTGCTGCGTCTTCCCCGGCTCTGCGTCATCCCCTTCCTAGGCCTCACTGTCGTCCACCGCCGTGGTGCTCTTGGCGCGGCGTGGTCAATGTGGTCAACGGCCGACTTCCATCGAAAGAGTACTATACATGGAGAGGCTGATAGCTGGGTCCACGGCAGCCGCAAGGAAGTTCCTCCTTATTACGCGGAAAATAATTATTCCTCCACCTGACAGCTGGGACCGACTAGACGGGCCACCATTATTTCGTGAAAAAAATGTTTCCCCCTGACTGCTGGGACCCACAGGTCGGGCCACCGTATTTCGCGAAAAAAACGTTCCCCCTGCTGTCAGCTCGGACCCTCCGGAAGTGCCTCCTTATTACGCACAAAAAATGAATACCCCCTACTAGCTGGGACCAACCTTGGTGGGAGGCTGACTTGTGGGCCTACTAAGTTGACTGGGACGGAGGCCTTTGTCAACTTTAGTCAATATATGAACGATTCTAGCTCCACGATGTCCATACAACGGTCGTAGTGCTTCTTCAACCTCTGGTCTTCTTGCTCCAGCCGCCCAAAGCAGCGCCGGTCGTGCAGCCTGCTCCTGCCGCCCGTGGCCAGCTGTGATGCCGCGGAGGCCTCACCGCCCCCTACTACTCCCACCGCTGGCCAGGCCATCCCTCTACGCACCCACACACCCTGTTATTCTGCGGCGACGGCAGCCTCACACCGCAGCCAAATGAGTGAACCCTCATACTCCTCTACGCATGGGCATCCACTGCCGCATCTTCCCCGGCTCCGCGTCGTCCCCTTCCTAGGCCTCGCCATCGTCCACTGCCCTGGTGCTCTCGGCGTAGCGTGGTCAACGTGGTCAAGGAATGGCTTCCATCAGACGTGGATTGTACGTGGAGAGGCTGACAGCTGGGTCCACGGCCGCAGCAAGGAAGTGCCTCCATATTACGCATAAAATAATTATTCCTCCACGACAGCGGGGACCCACCGGACGGGCCACCGTATTCGCGAAAAAACGTTTCCCACATGCTGGGGACCCACACTACATCTTCGCACGCAAGGAAGTGCGTCCGAAAAAACGATTTTCTCGACCGGAACCCACCAGCTACATCTTTGCACGCAAGGAAGTGCGTCGGGCAAAAAAACCAAAAGCGATTCGCCCCATGACCGCTGGGACCCACCATCTACATCTTCACGAGCAGGAAGTGC
This sequence comes from Aegilops speltoides, assembly GCA_021437245.1. Taxonomy (NCBI): domain Eukaryota; kingdom Viridiplantae; phylum Streptophyta; class Magnoliopsida; order Poales; family Poaceae; genus Aegilops; species Aegilops speltoides. Next base: position 326,063,627 of record CM038142.1, on the reverse strand, counting down.
ACGGCGATACCGACCCACCTAGTCGAGCGCACGAAGCGTTGTCATTCTCGATGTGACGTGTATGTACATCTGGTCGTTTAGAGGTGCGTGTCATAGTAGAGCGGCGCCAAGACGTAGCATATACACGCACGTATAGCGTGCCAGGTGCAAGAAAGAAATCGACCCGCGTGTGTACATCTGGCGGGGTCTTGAACGCCTACTCGCGCATACGTACATGGCTGGGTCGGAACGGAGAAACAGAGTCGACGTCGTGTTCATGGGGATGCAACGGCATGCGTCGTGTTCATGGGGAGGCAATGGAATGCGTCGTGTTCATGGGGAGGAAACAGAATGCGTCGTGTTCATCGGGAGGCAACGGAACGCGTGGGAACCAACCGGCTTGGACGGAACAGGCAATGGAAACGAGGCCTGGCGTACCGCACAACGGAGGAAATAGACCTCCTATGTTCGGAACGGGGTCCTGTTGATCGGGAGGGGTGTGGCGTACCGCAAAAGTGAGGAAACGGACCTCCTACGGTCAAAACGGGGGTCCTGTTGATCGGGAGGGGTGTGGCGTACTGCAAAACGGACGAAACGGACCTCCTACGGTCGAAACGGGGGTTCTGTTGATCGGGAGGGTGTGGCGTACCGCAAAAGCAGATTTAAACGGACTTGTGTTGGGCGCTTCTGGTCGAAAGCAGGGGTCCTGTTCATCGAGAGGGGTGTGGAGTACCGCAAAACGGGACTCCACGGGATACTGTTCATCTCCACCATCGACCTCCTCCAGCCTCCACGGGCTACTGTCGACCTCCTCCAGCCTCCATGGTGTAGGACCTTGAAGTATGTCTAGAGGGGGGGTGATTAGACTACTTGACCAATTAAAAACTTAACCTTTTCCCAATTTTAGACTTTGGCAGATTTTAGCTATCTTTGGACAAGTCAAGCAATCTTCACACAATTCAAGCAAGCATGCAAAGAGTATATGAGCAGCGGAAATTAAAGCATGCAACTTGCAAGAATGTAAAGGGAAGGGTTTGGAGGATTCAAACGCAATTGGGGAAACGGATGTTTTTGTCGTGGTTCCGATAGGTGGTGCTATCGTACATCCATGTTGATGGAGACTTCAACCCACGAAGGGTAGCAGTTCTTGTGAGTCCACGGAGGCTCCACCCACGAAGGGTCCACGAAGAAGCAACCTTGTCTATCCCACCATGGCCGTCACCCACGAAGGACTTGCCTCACTAGTGGTAGATCTTCACAAAGTAGGCGATCTCCTTGCCCTTACAAACTCCTTGGTTCAACTCCACAATCTTGTCGGAGGCTCCCAAGTGACACCTAGCCAATCTAGGAGACACCACTCTCCAAGAAGTAACAAATGGTGCGTTGATGATGAACTCCTTGCTCTTGTGGTTCAAATGATAGTCTCCCCAACACTCAACTCTCTCTCATGCGATTTGGATCTGGTGTAAAGAAGATTTGAGTGGAAAGCAACTTGGGGAAAGCTAGAGATCAAGATTCATATGGTAGGAATGGAATATCTTGGCCTCAAGACATGAGTAGGTGGTTCTCTCTCAGAAATGGTAAGTTGGAAGTGTAGGTTTGTTCTGATGGCTCTCTCCACGAATGAAGAGGAGGTGGAGGGGTATATATAGCCTCCACACAAAATCTAACCGTTACACACAACTTGCCAAACTCGGTGGAACCGAATTGGTAAACTCGGTCGGGCCGATTCAGTAAATCTAGTGACCGTTAGGATTTTCGGTGGGACTGACATGCAACTCGGTAGGACCGATAAGGTTAGGGTTAGGGCATAAAGTAATCTCGGTGAGACCGATTACACAAACTCGGTGAGACCGATTTTGGTACTAATCTAACCAGAGAGTTGGTCAGGTAAACTCGGTGGGACCGATTCGCTCATTTTGGTGAGACCAAAATGTTACGAAAGGGAAACAGGGAGTTTACATTGCAATCTCGGTGGGACCGATCCCTCACTTCGGTTAGACCGAAACGTTACAAAGGGAAACAGAGAGATTACAATCCCATCTCGATGAGACCGATATCCCTATCGGTGAGACCGATTTGCCTAGGGTTTGTGGCAGTGGCTATGACATTTGAACTCGGTGGCGCCGGATAGAAAGAATCCGTATGGCCGAGTTTGACTTTGGGTTTAGGTCATATGTGGATGTGAGAAAGTAGTTGAGGGTTTTTGGAGCATATCACTAAGCACTTGAAGCAAGAGGCTCATTAAGCAACACCTCATCCCTTCTTGATAGTATTGGCTTTTCCTATAGACTCAATGTAATCTTGGATCACTAAAATGTAAAATGTAGAGTCTTGAACTTTTGAGCTTGAGCCAATCCTTTGTCCATAATATTTTGAGGGATCCACTTTCATCATCCATGCCATGCCATTCATTGAGCTTTCCTGAAATAATAGTCTTGGAATAGCATTAGCTCACTGAGCTATACGTTGTTATGAATTACCAAAACCACCTAGGGATAGTTGCACTTTCAATCTCCCCCTTTTTGGTAATTGATGACAACATATAGATCAACACTTCGACAAATGATAATAAGATTGAAAAACATCGTTGCTTTGAGAAGTATGTGATAAGCAAGAGCTCCCCCTAAATTTGTGCATAGTTTAAGATTTGCTTTGGACTGCAAATGCACAAGGAATTAGGCTCATGGGTTACTCTTCCATGTCACATACATCTTGGTGGAGCGCTCAAAATAATAAAGATTGAATACATGCACTCATCACCAAGCAAAGTGAATGATCATATAAGGATAGGTAAGATAATATCATCTAACAAGCATTAGTGTAGCTTATGATCAAACACATGATCATCAATGTCTCACAGATAATAGCATAGTATTTCACGCAATCAAAAGCAAACAAAGTTTAACCACCAAAGCAAGAGAGAACAAAAAGCAACACACTCTCTCTCGAAGCCTATGATCTATACATTTTTCTCCCCCTTTGGCAACAAGTTACCAAAAAGTTCATAGAAAATGCATAGTACTAGATCGACTCTCAGGCTTGATCTTTAGGTGGTGGTGTAGAGATGGCTCCTTGGACGAAGGCTTCAGTTGATGTGGATGGAGCTGGAGGAGTTGGTGCTGGAGCTCGTTGCACTGGAGCTGTAGGAGCTGTAGCTGGTGCAGATGAACTGGCTCTGGTGTCTGTCACAGGCACTGCAGCTGATCTCTGAGCTCTAGACACTCTGGCAAATGCATCAGTGGTTGTCTTGCCCTTCCTCTCCTGCATGTCATCCTGTAGCTGCTCCACAACTGACTGAATCTCTGTTACTTTGACATCTAGATCATAGAACTTTTGTTCCATGATTCTTTCCAGGCTCTCCTGCTTTTGAGTTAGGGTAGCCAACCCCTTCTCAATCCTCAGAGTTGATGCTATCAAGTAACCAATCTACTCCTGCTTGTTCTTCAAAAAGTACTCAGATGCCTCCTCTTGAGTTGGCATCTTGGCATCCTTCTCTTTCTTTGCTTTCTCCTTCTTCTCTTGAGCTTGTACTGATGATGGTTCATTCTCATTCATCACAACTTGATTGTCCTCAAATTCTAGATAGATAGCAAAATGTTCCTTGTCTAGCAAGTATGTTCTTGTGCCCATCTTAGAGTTAATCAGCTCCTGAATTTGTATGGCATACCCACAACTTCTCTTCTGGTCTGCTGCTGTCCTCTTGATGGTCTCAAACATGAGGCTCATGACCTTGAATTTCTATGGCACATCAAACAAGTGTAGCAAGTTTATAGCATGGCCTCTGATCATGTTGTGTCACCTAACTTGGGCAACAGAGTATGCCTGAGGATCCACTTGATCGTTGGGAGTCCTGACAGAAGATAATGAACTGACCCAAACTTATGTGTCTCAACTGCAGCATCTGGGATTTCCTTGTACATATGAGCCATGGTATTGTGATCCATCTTCTTCTTGGCATAGACATCCAAGTCATCTTCCTGCTCCTTGGGTGCATTGATCAGATTTTCCCATTCCTCAATAGTTGATTGGTACCTTGTACCTTCAGACATCCACACTATCCTGCCATCTGGGTAGAAATGTGCTGTGGAGTAGAATTTCATAATGAGCTCATCATTCCACTTTGTGAGCTTCTGCCCAACAAAGTCTGCAACTCCACAAGCAATGAAACTGTCTTGCACTCCAGGATAGTGTTCCTCATTCTCTTTCATGTAGGTCCAGTCGACCCACCTCATATCACACACTATAGGCTTCTTGTCCAACAGCACTGTCTCATAGAAATCCTGATGTTCCTTCATGTGGAACCTGTAATCAACAGCAGTCCTTCTCCTGATAGCATATGGATCTGACAACCTCCACAGTCTGAGTCCTGCATCCTTTCTTAACTTCATGTTCTCAGCCACAGGATGAGCATCATTGTGGTCTGGAATCTTTGGCTTCACTTCCTCGGGACTTGTCCTTCATCATCTTCCTCGCTGACAACTTCGAGCCTGGGGCCTTGTTCTTCTCGATGGTGGTATACTCCTGGTATTCCTCTTTGGAGCATTCTTGGGCTTGGGGGCAGCTTTGGGTGCTTCTTTGGGCTTTGATGTTGCAGCCCCTGACTTTATAGCATCAACCATCAGCTTTTGTGCCCTGGGTGCTGGTGCAGCAACCTCTTCTTCCTCCTCCTCGAGTCTCTCCTCATAGAGGGTTGCCAAGAACCTTGGCGTGAGTGGTTTTGGCTCTCTTCTTCTTCTTATCTTGACCAGTGACTTCATCTTGACTCAGTAGTAAACTTCATGGTTTCTCAAGTGGGAACCTTCTTGGGTTTGGAAGTGGTAATTCTTCTTGCAGTGCCTCTTTGGGATCAGGCTTTTCGGTACTTGTGTTGATCCTCGACCTTGACATAGGTGTCCTCTTGGCAGGGACCTTCCTATTGAGTCCAGGCTTTGTGTTCTTTGCTGAGCCATACTCCTTTTTGAGCACTACCTTCTTTGAAGTATCCTCATCTTCAGCTGCCACATAGTCCTCATCTTCAAAGTCTGAGGTTCTCATCCTTCTGGCTCTTGTGGCTGCTATAGGCAAATTGCTAGGAGTGCTTCTGCTGCCATCATCTGAAGAACTTGAGGGACTAGTGCCCTCACTCATGTGAATCTGCTCTTCTTCCCTGTTCTAACTATCACTTTGGTCTGACATCCTAAAATCACTTACTGCTGACCCTGTGAATAGTTATAGATGAGATAGAATGGATGAGCATCACAAAATGCAAATATTTTTGCAAAAGAATGATTCAAAAAATTAGTGTTAGTTTTCCACAGAAAGCATTTCGGATCAACCGATTTTCAAACTCGGTGATACCGAAGCAGTTTTGGAACCTAAACTAGTGAACTCGGTCAGACCGAGTCACAGTTTGGTGGCATCGAGATTGCTAGGGTTTCACAGAGTTCTAAAATCGGTCACACCGATTAGCAATTCTCGGTCAAACCGAGAGTTACTAGTGCAACGGCGTTAGCCGAATCGGTGGGACCGAGTTTTTCAACTTGGTGGGTCCGAGATTATTTCGGCGGAAACCTAACCCTAAATTTTCAAATCGCATCTATTCTAAGGATTGTTTTGACTGGACAGAAGGGATTCAATCGTGGCAAGAATCATTATCAACACAATGTGCTGAGAATCAGACGAGGATAGCACTGTGATCGAGTTCATACCCTTGTTCGGCGATGAACTCGCTCTGCACCGCAACGGCGGAGAAGAAATCCGTTGGCGGCGGAGACCAGTGACGAGGAGGCGGCCGGCGAAGTCGACGATCCGGAGACCTAGTAGGCAGAGCGAGCTATGCGCGGGCGAAGAGGTTTGGAGAAAGTTTTCCAAATTTTGCCCGTGTGTATATAGAGCCTGACACTATCGGTGTGACCGAGCGGAACGACTCGGTGGCACCGAGATGCATAACTGTTGACAGTTACAGCAACTCGGTGTGACCGAAAAGTTCAAATCGGTTGCACCGAGATTGAAAACCTAGATCGACTTAGTGATCTTGGTAGGACCGAAATGGAGGAATCGGTCAGACCGAGAATCACAAACAAGTTTCGGAAGTTTAAGTCTATGACGAATCGGGGACTCCGAGTGCTCCTCACACAGAGTGGTTCGAATCTGACTTGATCAAATTTTGTGATGTAGCATGAACAGAGTTTGAGACGAGAAAAGCATAGATAGCTAGAGAGGGTTCTTAGGCATTCTTGTCCATCCACTTGGCCAAAGAAAAAGAAGCCAATCAATCAAAGCAACAAGTGGATGTCCTCGAATGAGTAAAATATGCATCCAACATGCTCACAAAATAAAATGGCAAATGAAATATGTGGCAAAGCATGCACAACCAATTCTAGCATCTATCAAACAATTGGCGATGGCTAGGTCATCTATATATGAGTATATTGACTTAGGAGTGAAATGAGAACATTTGATCATAGGTCATACTCATCGTTTAAGCTCAAGTGGGGTTACCACTTTTACATAATGCATTGATGTGTTCACATCATTAGAGTTGCTTTGACTCAATTCTTGGAGTTAAGCTCCCCCTAGATGTGCGATCCCCCCTTAGAGGGATGAACTAACCTTGGGTTTCGTCGATGATGACTTCATGTAGGTGTTGAAGATGTGGATGCTCAATGTTGATGTAGATCATTTGGAGCAATCCTTTGGAGTGAGTTGCACTTTCAATACCTACATGGGTTAGTCCCACAAGGAACAAACAAGAATATCCATAGACATAGAGTGATGCACACACAAGATGATGTCCATGAAATCATTAGGTTACCTTGTCCCTTGCCTTACCAACATGAGGGTTTGTGACTCCTTGAACTAGTGCAAGATATAGAAGTTGATTGCACTTGTCCTTGCCATAATGATATGAGTGAAGATGTCAGGACCCCGACTCAATGTCACATCGATCTAGCCTGTAACACATCATATCACTTTGCGGCCTCACGCACGGTATCCCAACGGGTGTCGCCTTACCTTAGCCCGAGACCGTTTGCGCCTTTTGGCACGCGTATATGATAGTGTCGCTAGCATCCATATGAAAAGGAGCCCGGGCTGACATGGCTAGTCGTAAACCCAAAGTGGCACAGACTTACAGGGACAGGCATCCATGACCCAGCATCGAACGTGTCGGTCATCAGCATGTAAGTTCCGGGCTGTAGCACTGGGCTAGCAGGACTCGGTAAACCGGGCTGTAGCGGGCTAACAGGACTCCGGTTAACGCGTGACATTTCCCGAAGAACAGACACATGAGCGAAGAAGGACACATGCCGCCAGCCTAAGTGTTAGGAGCAAAGAGCAAGCTACCATGGCTCGGTGGAAACACTAGGAGACATTTCCCGGTAAGAGAGGCTACTAAAGATAAACAACTAGATAGTCAGATCCCACACATACCAAGCATTTCAATAACATACACACAATATGCTCGATATGTGCAAATACAACATGGCATCACAACATGACTCTACGACTCAAGTATTTATTCATTAGGCTCCGAGGAGCGAGATATTACAAACAGGGGTCTCATGACCCAACATTCAGAGCATACAAGTCAAGCACAAGCGGAAGCTTAACATGTCTGAGTACAGACATCTACAAATGAAAAAGGCATTAGGAGCCTGACTATCTACCAGATCCTGCCGAGGGCACAAGATCGTAGCTGAGGTAACAAGCTAAACGTCGAAGTCCACGTGGAACTACTAGCGAGACTGAAGTCTCTCGCAAAAACATAAAATAGGCAAGCGTGAGTACAAATGTACCCAACAAGACTTACATCGAACTAACTACATATGCATCATTATCAACAAGGGGTGGTAGAGTTTAAGCTGCAGCAAGCCAGCTTTGACTCGGTGGCTATCTGAACTACGAACGCAATGTAACTCTTTTGAGGTGGCGCACACGAGTCCACATATTCACCATATCAATACACCACTATGGATCCGCTCCCGTCTCCCTACGAGAACGCCACCCATAGCACTCACGCTTATCTTGCGTATTTTAGAGTATCCACTTTCACTTGTCTATGAACTGTACAAGGGTCCAAGTTTCCATATCCGAGGAATCGGCTATTGAATAGATAATGATAACCTGCAGGGTGTACTTCTTCACACGCTCTCGCCACTTATCGCCTGTACCGTCATGTACCGCGGCAACCTTCAAGCGGAAGCCGGCGAGGAGTCGGCCACGCCTACCTAAACACTCAAGTCTCGTCGGGTTTATCGCCTATTCGGTTTCATCCGCAAGGAGATCCGCCAGGGGTGTCGCTCACGGCCCCAAAGCGATGTGAGCAGGGTTCCCAAGCCCACCATCCGGTGCCACTTGGTACACCGTGCCACGTGCCTAGTCTGTCCCAAGCCCACCTGCAGGGTGCCACTTGGTAGACTACTAACACTACCTACAAACACCGAAACTAGTTGCAACTCACCGGACAGAGAACAAGGGTGATTAAGAAGCCGAGAGGGTCAATTAAGGATCCCAATGTGTGGTAGTAGCTGTTCATGGATCACAAACACAGAACTCAGTTCTCGAGGGCGGCTGCAATGAGACAACCCACCATGTACTCCTACATGGCCTCTCACCGCTACCTTTACCAAATCGTGTTCACACTTAGCTCTCAACAATGGGACATGTTTACACACCTCCGATTCATTCCCGATGAATCGGACTGACACAACTCTAAGCAATAGCAGGCATGACAAACAAGCATGAATGAGTAGGCACATCAGGCTCAAACAACTCCTACTCATGCTAGTGGGTTTCATCTATTCTTGTGGTAATGACAGGTCATGCAGAGGATAAAGGGTTCAACTACCGCAGCAAAATGAGATATGTCGTTGTTGTCCTAATGCAGAAAAGAGAGCAGGAGCGAGAGAGTGGGATTGTATCGGAATGAACAAGGGGTTTTGCTTGCACGGCACTTCGAAGATAGTATATCTCTTCATCGGTGTCATCGAACTCATCGTCTAACGCGTCTATCGAGAGGGGGCAATTACCGGCAACTGAGAAAGAAACACAATCAATGCAAATGCACAATATGATGCATGATCATGACATGGCAATATGCTGTGGTTTGAGCTAATGCAACTAGCAACAGATTAAATGAAGTTGGTTTGAATACAAAATTCAAATTCAAACTCCATATGTGATTATTCAAATGCCATTTAAATGATTTGTGCTAAACAGCAGCTATAAGTTGTTCTAACATGCATGAAAATAGTACAGATGGATAGATTGGATTTTTCTGATCATTTTTCATATATAATTTATTTCATTTGGAGTTACGGTTGAATTTATATGAATTTTACAAGTTTTAAACATTTTCTGGAATTTCCTGAATTATTCTAAATCCAGAAAATGGTTAACTGTGTCAGCATGACGTCATGATGACGTCATCAGGTCAACGGCGCGACCCAGGTCAAACTGACCGGTCGGGCCCACGTGTTAGTGACTAACCTAACTAACTGGGTTAGTTAGCGTTTTAACTAAAACTAACCTAGATTAATTAGGCGGGCTGGTCCCATGTCAGTGACCCCGGGGGGGTTAAATGATGGTCAAACCCGGTCAACTTCGCGGAGTTGACCCATGCTCGTCGCCGGGCGGAGCGAGAGGCAGCGGAGGCGCGGGTTTCGCCTCCGGCGACCAAAAAGAGGCGGAGGGCTCACGAGGCGTCGAGCTCGCGCATCCGAGGAGAGGCACACGGACGGCGAGGTGGCGGACCTCGCTGGGAGTGGAGCCAGCGGCGCCGGAGTTCGGGCGGAGAGGAAAAGAGGGCTACGGTGCACGACAGGAGGCGGAGTGCGTCGCGTTAAACTCTGAGGACGACTGAATGCGGTGGTGCGCTTCGGACGGCGTGCTTACTGGCCGTAGCCACGACGGGCGACATGGCGGCGGCGAGGAGCTTCGGGCTCGAAGGGGCGGTGGCTCTGGCGTGTCGAGCACGGGGTAGGGGCTAGGTAGAGGAGCTCACGATGGATCCGAAGTGAGCTGGTCGGTGGCCTTGGGGAAGCGGACGGCGGCGAACGACGATGGCGATCTCCGGTGGCCGAGGTTGAAGAAGGTGAGGTAGCCGGTGATGCAGGGCGTCCGGCGTAGCTTGGCTCTGCGTAGGTGACGAGGACGACTCTGCGGTCCTTCTGGACTGGTCGGCGAGGCGAGTGGTGGACGGTGGCCGTGGTTATGGTGAGCGGCGGCGACGGCGACTCTCGGGTGAGCTCGGGAAAGAGAGTCAGGGGAGGGAGAGAGGGTGCAGCAAGTGAGGGAGAGGAGCGAGGAACTGTGGCGTCGTCGTGGCGTCGCTAGGAGGGCCGGGAAGCAGGAGGTGGCGCAGCGTGGCCACGCAGCAGCGACACGCCCTCTGCCTCTTGGCAGGAGGTTGAAGACGGTGGGGCGGCTGCCTTCTGGGCCCACAATCTTTGGGCATGGTGGCCGCCAGTGGGCTGCTGCAGTAAATTCTCTCTCTCTCTATTTTCCTTTCTTTTTCTATTTTACGTAGTTTGTTTTGATTTAGTTTTAGACACTAAATCATTTTTGTAAATTCTGTAGGTTTTATGTGGCTTGCTAAAATATATACAAAGCCACTCACAAACTTCCGAATTATTGGACATATATTAATTATATATAATTTATATATCCAATGCAAATAGTTATTGTATTTATTTCAAAGGCCCAAAATAATTAACTCGAGATACCAAAAATATTGTTTTGAGTTTTACCTCCTTGCAATATTTTAGGGACTAAGAGGAACATTTTCTTGGACTTCTTTGAGAAGATTTTAATGTTGATCATTTTAGAAGGTTTACGAGGCTTTGAAAATCCCTCAATTCAAATTTCATTTGAATTAAAACATGATGCACACATGAGGTCTAACCTAGTGCACAATGAGAACCGAGGATGTGACAACTCACCCCACTAAACAAAAATCTCGTCCGAGATTCAAAGCGTGAGGTAAGAAGACAAAGGGACACAAGCTATTACAATCTCCACCATCCATCTGTCTTTCTCGAGGATCTTGATTCGGTGCTCCAATTGATCTTGGCGTCTTGCTTTGAGAACTACATCCAACATGACGATGAGAAGAAGGGAAGGACCTTGGAGGAATCGATCTTCTTGAGGTTCGAGCATCTTAGGATCATCTCAAGGATCACAAGATCAACTCACAGAATGAGACGTAGAGACATCTCTGGAGCTGAGAGGCAAGATATGCTTCAGGAAGGACAGAAGACATAACTTGACGAGGTTTCTGAGTAGCGAGGGAACAATTACTATGATCCCATCACGGGGCACCTTGGAGAGGTGACTTGTAGAAATATCCTCTTAAGTGGCAAAAAGAATTACATTTGATTCAAAGATCATTGAAACTCTTTATACCAGCCTAAGGCAACTCATAGACGATCAGTTGAAGGGGTCCGAGAGAATGACATTCTCGGGCCAGGGTGGATGATGTGGATTACCTTGTTGAAAACAACACAAGGGATGATTTTAGTAGCTAGGGAGAAGCTCAAAGAAGAGAGAGTGAATCTACTGTTGGAATGGTTATAGCATAACCGAGGGAATTGAGAGCAATCCCGGTTAGTAACTACGATTGCACCTAATGCTTGTGCGTGCTCTCAAGAACTTGAGCATTTCCATATTCATCAAGGTTTTACCAACATCCGTGTCAAGGATCCTGGCAACACAACATACTACCATGATGAATTGTGATGGACGATGCAAATACAAAGGAAGATAACACTTTCTCGATTTCACCTTAGCGAGGCCAAGGGACAAAACACGGAGGATCGACCGAGAGACATTTAGCACTCCGCTTCTAATGTTCTCCTTGATGTGCTAGCATATCCCATTCATAGATATAGTTTGATATCTAGAACATCAAGTAATGTGTCGGACTTGAACACAAAAATCATAAGGCATAGCTAGGAGTAAATCCTCTGAAGTCCTTATGGGGAGGTGGCTAACTTCTTCAATCAAGATACTACAATAATAGGTCTTCCTACCTGGGTGTGTTGGCCACGACATCCATTTTACCGGATTACGAGAGACCAATATTATAGTTCTTGGGACACATTCCAACCATCATATCTGCCTGAGATTCAGATCTGGTTGGTGTCAGATTATTCCAGACTCATCAAGTCTAGAAAGAGCAATGAAAGTTCGCAACACAGATCGACGAGATGACGTCGCGAGATTCTCTGGAAATGAACTACGATAGCAAGCTCCAAAACATGAGCTAGTTCTGCTACAAACCCGTGAACACGCTGTCCAAGACAAGCATGACCACATAGTAGTCTTACAATAAAACACTACCGAGTTCCGGAGGGGAACCATCATCGAGATAACAAAGTCTTGTGCATATCCATCCGGGCCCTTCAGGATTAGCGCATGAGTTTCTTTTCTTTGAACAAATCAATCAGTGGCTTGGTGTGCTAAGAATACATATAGAATGAAGGTTGCAAGTCTTCGAACCACAGAATACTTCGCACATATGCATGAATGATTTGGGATGATTCCAGAGGAGGCAATATTGACTTTCTCGAGTCCACGGCGGCAACTTACATCTAATGCACATGAACTGGAGGAAGTCACTTCTTACATCCGAACATATGTTTCATGAACTAGCATGAACAAATGCTTTTAAAAGTTTCCAACACTAGCTTAATGTTCAACAAAACTATGGAGAAGACAAGGATGTTGTCGATGGGCTCAACAACAATTCATCCTGGTTTTCCATGAAGATGGAATTCCATAAGTATGAGAACAAGTGATAGCATTGGTCAGACCCAAAAGATGTAATGGTGTATGCTCGAGGAAAATCCACGAGTAAAACAACATTACGAACATCGTTGGTTCTGACTTGATTTGAGGATAGCCCATACTCAAATCAAAATTTTGGCAAGACAATAAGTCCAACAACTGATCACGAGGACCAATCAATGAAGATATTACCTTTCTTCATCAAACACACACAAAGAGATATCCCTTAACATGAGCTAAGTCGGACAAACTTTTATCTTCCAACTCTCCAAGTTGTTGTTTAGCTTGACCAAACAGCTCAGGGGTATGCAACACAGATTCTTGGAGAAAAGGTGGTTTACAGAATAACCCAACTTGATCACGAACTTAACATAGCGGTCAGCGACAACTGGTGATACTTCCGTGAAGATATCCGGAAAATCACGAACCACCGATATGTTACTAAGCTCGAGAACAATCTTGCCTTTGAAGGCAAGATGATATGATCAAATGAGCGAGGACTTGTCAAGATCCTAGCTCATCAATCGAGGTGTGCACCAGAAAATGGACTAGGTGGCACAATCAACTTAGGGTGATGATTCAGAATCAACACGCTAAGAATGAAGTTGTTGTCCTTTAACTACTAAGCAACGAGTTGCTAGGAGTATTGATTTCAGACACCACGATTCACTTGTCGACATTCGGTTACAATATCACGAAACCGAGGAATGAACAATGATGGCAAGAAGTATTATTGTGTCAAGAGTTCATAGGATGGTGTGCAATTCCATGATATTCCGATATAAAGATGGTAACACTCCAAGGTAGAAACAGAACAAAAGTTGGATTAGCATTTTGATCTGCGAAGTACAATTGCTTTGACCCAATCCTAGATATGGATGAGGTCTTGGAGTTTGTTTCTCCTAGTCACTCCGAATAGAATGGCTTGACGGTCCACGTAGTAAAAGGCATCGATGAACACGAATGCACGACTACTCCTCGACTATCAATCGATAGATGAAAATCAGGATACAACTAAAGGAGGACAATTCAAAGGACATACGATTTCTGAGTTGTGGATGCATAGATTAGTATGTCGGACCAAGTTCAACATATTTCTTCCGAGATAACCCATGCGAGAAAGGTAGAACTGGCGAGTCACAACATGGAATCGATAATTCATCGAGAGCACTTTTGTTGTGATCTTTTGGTTCAACGAGGAACTGCTGCCATAAGTAGTTCATGGTATTTGGAAGAATGATATACCACGAAGCTCGAGGACTATCGCAAAGGTTACTAATTACCTAAAGGAACTAGCAAACACTATCAACATGAGGTAAGTAGGGTGAATCTTGGGTCCAAAACCCACGAGTGGAATACCTACTAACTAAATGGCATCACGGGATGCTTCGAGAATGTTGGCCAGAATGATCACACTGGGGACACATAACATAGCTAGATTACTAGATGACTCCCTAAAACACCTAGGGTCATAACAATAATTCCAACATATATGTCGAGGCAATAGAATACCTCAACTCAGCAATTAGTGTGATTAATCTGGCCCAAAGGAACATCAAACCAGAAGGAAAGGATTTGCAAGTGCATCAGATTGTTTAGAAACCTGGAATGACTCGGACAGCATAACGGCTGTAAATGCTCAAAAGTTTGGAGACATACAACAAAAATGGTGGCATAACCACTTAATATCACAATATCAAGGTTCTGAGACCAGCTATGAACATACGGAAGTAGTAAAAATTGAACTGAGATTTGAAACTAGCAATTCTATGAGTCTATGGATTAGTAACACGTCATCCTAATAGATAGATGAGAAGGCCTAGTTCTTAATCCCCGTAGAAGAGAAGAGGTTGACTCAGATCAGAAGGCCATGAGGTATAAGGAGTAAAAAGAGCCTTACGTTCCAACCCACAATCAATTCCCCTAAATATAACTATAGCATTTCTAGACACAACTTCGACCAGTTTGGCTTGGTAACCTACAGGCAGTCAAGCTCTGATACCAAAGCTGTCATGACCCCGACTCAATGTCACATCGATCTAGCCTGTAACACATCATATCACTTTGCGGCCTCACGCACGGTATCCCAACGGGTGTCGCCTTACCTTAGCCCGAGACCGTTTGCGCCTTTTGGCACGCGTATATGATAGTGTCGCTAGCATCCATATGAAAAGGAGCCCGGGCTGACATGGCTAGTCGTAAACCCAAAGTGGCACAGACTTACAGGGACAGGCATCCATGACCCAGCATCGAACGTGTCGGTCATCAGCATGTAAGTTCCGGCTGTAGCATGGGCTAGCAGACTCGGTAAACCGGGCTGAAGCGGGCTAACGGGACTCCGTACTCACGCGTGACATTTCCCGAAGGACGGACACATGAACGAAGAAGGACACATGCGGCCAGCCTAAGTGTTCGGAGCGGTAGCAAGCTACCATGGCTCGGTGGAAACACTAGGAGACATTTCCGAAGAGAGGCTACTAAAGATAAACAACTAGATAGTCGGATCCCACACATACCAAGCATTTCAATAACATACACACAATATGCTCGATATGTGCAAATACAACATGGCATCACAACATGACTCTCGACTCAAGTATTTATTCATTAGGCTCGAGAGGCGAGATATTACAAACAGGGTCTCATGACCCAACATTGAGAGCATACAAGTCAAGCACAAGCGGAAGCTTAACATGTCCGAGTACGACATCTACAAATGAAAAAGGCATTAGGAGCGACTATCTACGAGATCTGCCGAGGGCACAAGATCGTAGCTGAGGTAACAAGCTAAGCGTCAAGTCCACGTGGAACTACTAGCGAGACTGAAGTCTCTCTGCAAAAACATAAAATAGGCAAACGTGAGTACAAATGTACCCAGCAAGACTTACATCAGAACTAACTACATATGCATCATTATCAACAAGGGGTGGTAGAGTTTTAACTGCAGCAAGCCAGCTTTGACTCGGTGGCTATCTGAACTCGATCGCAATGTAACTCTTTTGAGGTGGCGCACACGAGTCCACATATTCACCATATCAATACACCACTATGGATCCGCTCCCGTCTCCCTACGAGAACGCCACCCATAGCACTCACGCTTATCTTGCGTATTTTAGAGTATCCACTTTCACTTGTCTATGAACTGTACAAGGGGTCCAAGTTTCCATATCCGAGGAATCCGGCTATTGAATAGATAATGATAACCTGCAGGGTGTACTTCTTCACACGCTCTCGCCACTTATCGCCTCAGACACGTCATGTACCGCGGCAACCTTCAAGCGGAAGCCGGCGAGGAGTCGGCCACGACCTACCTAAACACTCAAGTCTCTCTTCGGGTTTATCGCCTATTCGGTTTCATCCGCAAGGAGATCCGGGGGGTGTCGCTCACGGCCCCAAACGATGTGAGCGGGTTCCCAAGCCCACCATCCGGTGCCACTTGGTACACCGTGCCACCGTGCCTAGTCTGTCCCAAGCCCACCTGCAGGGTGCCACTTGGTAGACTACTAACACTACCTACAAACACGAAACTAGTTGCAACTCCCGGACAGAGAACAAGGGTGATTAAGAAGCCGAGAGGGTCAATTAAGGATCCCAATGTGTGGTAGTAGCTGTTCATGGATCACAAACACGAACTCAGTTCACGAGGACGGCTGCAATGAGACAACCCACCATGTACTCCTACATGGCCTCTCACCGCTACCTTTACCAAATCGTGTTCACACTTAGCTCTCAACAAGAGGACATGTTTACACACCTCCGATTCATTCCCGATGAATCGGACTGACACAACTCTAAGCAATAGCAGGCATGACAAACAAGCATGAATGAGTAGGCACATCAGGCTCAGACAACTCCTACTCATGCTAGTGGGTTTCATCTATTTCTTGTGGTAATGACAGTCATGCAGAGGATAAAGGGTTCAACTACCGCAGCAAATGTGAGATATGTCGTTATTGTCCTAATGCGAGAAAAGAGAGCAGGAGCGAGAGAGTGGGATTGTATCGGAATGAACAAGGGGTTTTGCTTGCACGGCACTTCGAAGATAGTATATCTCTTCATCGGTGTCATCGAACTCATCGTCGGAACGCGTCTATCGAGAGGGGCAATTAAAGCAAGCGAGAAAGAAACACAATCAATGCAATGCACAATATGATGCATGATCATGACATGGCAATATGCTGTGGTTTGAGCTAATGCAACTAGCAACAGATTAAATGAAGTTGGTTTGAATACAAAATTCAAATTCAAACTCCATATGTGATTATTCAAATGCCATTTAAATGATTTGTGCTAAACAGCAGCTATAAGTTGTTCTAACATGCATGAAAATAGTACAGATGGATAGATTGGATTTTCTGATCATTTTTCATATATAATTTATTTCATTTGGAGTTACGGTTGAATTTATATGAATTTTACAAGTTTTAAACATTTTCTGGAATTTCCTGAATTATTCTAAATCCAGAAAATGGTTAACTGTGTCAGCATGACGTCATGATGACGTCATTAGGTCAACGGCGCGACCCAGGTCAAACTGACCGGTCGGGCCCACGTGTTAGTGACTAACCTAACTAACTGGGTTAGTTAGCGTTTTAACTAAAACTAACCTAGATTAATTAGGCGGGCTGGTCCAAGATGTCGATGACCCCGGGGGTTAAATGATGGTCAAACCCGGTCAACTTCGCCGGAGTTGACCCGCTGCTCGTCGCGGGTGAGCAGAGATGGCGGAGGGCGCGGGTTTCGCCCTCCGGCACCAAAAGAGAGGCGGAGGGGCTCTCACGAGGCGTCGAGCTCACAAGCATCCGAGAGGCACACGGACGGCGGCGGGGTGGCGGAGCTTCGCTGGTGGAGCCAGCGGCGGCGCCGAGTTCGGGCGGAGAGGAAAAGAGGGCTACTGCACGACAGGCGACGGAGTGCGTCGCGTTAAACTCGAGGACGCCTGCGAATGCGGTGGTGCGCCGACGCTGCAGCGTGCTTACCGAGCCGTATACGACAGCGACATGGCCGGCGGCGAGGAGCGCTCGGGCTCGAAGGGGGCGGTGGCTACGCGGCGTAATCGAGCACGGGGGGTAGGGGGCTAGGTAGAGGAGCTCACGATGGATCCAGTGAGCTGGTCGGTGGCCTTGGGGAAGCGCGGACGGCGGCGAACGACGATGGCGATCTCCGGTGGCCGAGGTTGAAGAAGGTGAGGTAGCCGGTGATGCAGGCGTCCCGCGTAAGCTTGGCTCTGCAGAGGTGACGAGGACGACTCTGCGGTCCTTACGGACTGGTCGGCGAGGCGAGTGGTGGGACGGTGGCCGTGGTTATGGTGGCGGCGGCGACGGGCGACTCGGGTGAGCTCGGGAAAGAGAGTCGGGGAGGAGAGAGGTGCGACAAGTGAGGAGAGGAGCGAGGAACACGCGGGCGTCGTCGTGGCGTCGCTAGGAGGGCCGGGAAGCAGGAGGTGGGCGCAGCGTGGCCACGCTGGCGACCCACGCCCTCGCCCTCTTGGCAGGAGGTTGAAGACGATGAGGCGATCGCCTTCTTGGGCCAAGCAGTCTTGGGGCCGGTGGCCGCCGTGTGGGCTGCAGTAAATTCTCTCTCTCTCTCTATTTTCCTTTCTGTTTTCTATTTTACGTAGTTTGTTTTGATTTAGTTTTAGACACTAAATCATTTTTGTAAATCTGTAGGTTTTATGTGGCTTGCTAAAATATATACAAAGCCACTCACAAACTTCCAGAATTATTGGACATATATTAATTATATATAATTTATATATCCAATGCAAATAGTTATTGTATTTATTTCAAAGGCCCAAAATAATTAACTCTGAGATACCAAAAATATTGTTTTGAGTTTTACCTCCTTGCAATATTTTCAGGGACTAAGAGGAACATTTTCTTGGACTTCTTTGAGAAGATTTTAATGTTGATCATTTTTAGAAGGTTTCTGAGGCTTTGAAAATCCCTCAATTCAAATTTCATTTGAATTAAAACATGATGCACACATGAGGGTCTAACCTAGTGCACAACAGAACCAGGGATGTGACAGAAGAATGTTGGCGGAGTCACCCTCAAGAACTCTCTAGTTCTTCTTCTTCGGCATCCACATCATCTTGATGGGAATCCTTGGAGTTGTAGTTGTACTTGATGAAGTAGAACTTGATGTAGTCTTGGGAACCCACTTGACCAAGGCCTTAGGTGCTTCCTCAAATGCATCAATCTCCTCTTGAAGCTTGTCCTTGCCTTTGTTCTTGTGGTCTTGTGGTGGAAGATCATCTTGTGCTTGTGTTCCCATCAAGGAAGTAGGATCATACTTTTCTTGTTGAGGAACAAACTTCGTCTTGGGGTATTGATCTTCTTCCCACTCAACTCCATTGGCATTGAACTTTCATTCAAAACCAACACCTTGATTCTTCCGGTGCCTTCCTTGCTTGCGTACAATTTCCTCGAATTTCTAACTCCCGGCAAGGCTCTTGTATACACCTTTCTCTATGATTCCTTTCAATAAGCTATTTTCTTGCTCAAGTGTAAATTGGCTAAGAGAATCACTAGTGGAATCAAGAGAACTACTAGAAGCAACAATATTGGATTTAGCATTATTATTGTAACTACTAGA
Source organism: Aegilops speltoides (assembly GCA_021437245.1). NCBI lineage: Eukaryota > Viridiplantae > Streptophyta > Magnoliopsida > Poales > Poaceae > Aegilops > Aegilops speltoides. Next base: position 326,044,283 of record CM038142.1, on the reverse strand, counting down.
AGAAGAATCTTTCTTGTTCTTGTTACTAGACTTGACTTGAGGCATGTAAGTAGATGAGAGTAAACGCTTGGCAATGTAAGAAGAACTTTTCTTACGGAGATCATCATTGATTGCCTTTAAGAACTCATGCTCTTGCTCAACATTGAGCTTTTCAAAGCGTAACTTCTCATGAGCCCTTAAAAGTTCTCGATGATCTTCGAAGATAGTTTCATGAGCTAACTTAAGAGTGTTTAGTTCTTTAGTTAGGAAATCAATCTTCTCCTTATCATTGTCATTCGTTTTATCTTGATTAGCATGATTAATTGACGTTTCATCATAGTATTCATTACTAGAGTTGTCAATAAGTAGATCATCATCACCTAGCAAGTCATCTTCATCACCATTAAAATCAACATATTCGGGATGTGTTACCTTAGGACCTTTGGCCATGAAGCATCTTCCAATTCCTTCATTTGGTGAATCAAATATGTCATAGGAGTTGGTTGACACAAGTGCTAGACCAGCAACACCTTCATCTTGAGTATATTCGGAGTCGGAGTGATAGCTTCTCTCGGAGTGATTGTCGGAGTCGGAGTCGGATACCCATTCACCAACATGAGCTTGATGTCTTCATTTTGTGTAGCTCCTTGATGACTTGTCCTTCCTTTCTGAATCTTTGCTTCTCCGTGAGGGTCTTCATTCATAACGATCATCTCTACTCCTCCTCTCTCTTGGTGGTGATTCTTCTCTTTTACTTCTTATTTTTGGAGAATCTTATCTTCTTTTGTAGGGTGTCGTACACTCATTGGAATAGTGTTCGGGTCTCCCACAATTGTAGCAATTGCGCTCTCGACTAGAAGATCTTTTGTCATTGTAGGACCTTGACTTAGAGCTTCTTTCTTTGCTTCTACTCTTGTAGAATTTGTTGAAGTTCTTCACCATTACGCTCAATTCTTCATTGAAGGTTTGTTTCTCACTTGATGATGTGGGGGCTTCACATGAGGCTTTGTAAGCACCACTTGACTTGTTGTGAAGTTCCTCCTTATCTTTGAGTGACATCTCATGAGCAACAATTCTTCCAATGACTCCCGTTGGCTTGAGATCTTTGTAATTTGGCATCATTTTGATCAATGTGCACACGGTATCATACTTTCCATCCAATGTTCTTAGGATCTTCTTGATGATGAATCTGTCGGTCATCTCTTCACTCCCTAAGCCGGGAATCTCATTTGTGATAAGAGCAAGCCTAGAGTACATTTCAGCGACACCTTCACCATCCTTCATTTTGAACTTGTCAAGCTGACTTTGGAGCACATCCAACTTGTATTCCTTGACAGAGTCGGTACCTTCATGCATATCAATCAAAGTATCCCAAATTTCCTTTGCATTCTCAAGACAGCTGATTTTGTTGAATTCCTCGGGGCACAAGCCATTGAAGAGGATATCACAAGCTTGAGCGTTGTATTGCAGCATCTTCAATTCATCCGCGCTAGCTTCACGGTTTGGCTCTCTCCCATCAAAGAATTCACCTTGCAAGCCAATACACACAATAGCCCAAACGGCGGGGTTATGTCCGAGAATATGCATTTTCATCTTATGCTTCCAACTAGCAAAATTAGTACCATCACAGTAAGGACCTCTATGGTGATAATTTCCCTCGCTAGACGCCATACTCTCCTAGGTTGTGAAACCAAGGCTATGACCACCAAAAGCTATGGAAATCAAAGCAAATGGAGACCAAAGCTCTGATACCACTTGTAGGACCTTGAAGTATGTCTAGAGGGGGGTGATTAGACTACTTGACTAATTAAAAACTTAACCTTTTCCCAATTTTAGACTTTGGCAGATTTTAGCTATCTTTGGACAAGTCAAGCAATCTTCACACAATTCAAGAAAGCATGCAAAGACTATATGAGCAGCGGAAATTAAAGCATGCAACTTGCAACAATGTAAAGGGAAGGGTTTGGAGGATTCAAACGCAATTGGAGACACGGATGTTTTTGTCGTGGTTCCGATAGGTGGTGCTATCGTACATCCACATTAATGGAGACTTCAACCCACGAAGGGTAGCAGTTGCTTGCTGAGTCCATGGAGGATCCACCTGTGAAGGGTCCACGAAGAAGCAACCTTGTCTATCCCACCATGGTCGCCGCCACGAAGGACTTGCCTCACTAGCGGTAGATCTTCATGAAGTAGGCGATCTCCTTGCCCTTACAAACTCCTTGGTTCAACTCCACAATCTTGTCGGAGGCTCCCAAGTGACACCTAGCCAATCTAGGAGACACCACTCACCAAGAAGTAACAAATGGTGCATTGATGAGGAACTCCTTGCTCTTGTGCTTCAAATGATAGTCTGCCCAACACTCAACTCTCTCTCATGGGATTTGGATCTGGTGGAAAGAAGATTTGAGTGGAAAGCAACTCGGGGAAGACTAGAGATCAAGATTCATATGGTAGGAATGGAATATCTTGGCCTCAACACATGAGTAGGTGGTTCTCTCTCAGAAATGGTAAGTTGGAAGTGTAGGTTTGTTCTGGTGGCTCTCTCCACGAATGAAGAGGAGGTGGAGGGGTATATATAGCCTCCACACAAAATCTAACCGTTACACACAACTTGCCAAACTTGGTGGGACCGAATTGGTAAACTCGGTTGGACCAATTCAGCAAATCTAGTGACCGTTAGGATTTTCGGTGGGGCCGACATGCAACTCGGTAGGACCGATATGGTTAGGGTTAGGGCATAACGTAATCTCGGTGAGACCGATTACACAAACTCGGTGAGACAGATTTTGGTAATAAGCTAACCAGAGAGTTGGTCAGGTAAACTCGGTGGGACCGATTTGCTCATTTCGGTGAGGCCGAAATGTTACGGAAGGGAAACAGGGAGTTTACATTGCAATCTCGGTGGGACCGATCGCTCACTTCGGTTAGACCAAAATGTTACGAAGGAAAACAGAGAGATTACAATCCCATCTCGGTGAGACCGAGATCCCTATCGGTGAGACCTATTTGCCTAGGGTTTGTGGCAGTGGCTATGACATTTGAACTCGGTGGCGCCGGATAGAAAGAATCGGTATGGCCGAGTTTGACGGTTTAGGTCATATGTGGATGTGAGAAAGTAGTTGAGGGTTTTTGGAGCATATCACTAAGCACTTGAAGCAAGAGGCTCATTAAGCAACACCTCATCCCTTCTTGATAGTATTGGCTTTTCCTATAGACTCAATGTGATCTTGGATCACTAAAATGTAAAATGTAGAGTCTTGAACTTTTGAGCTTGAGCCAATTCTTTGTCCTTCATATTTTGAGGGATCCACTTTCATCATCCATGCCATGCCATTCATTGAGCTTTCCTGAAATAATAGTCTTGGAATAGCATTAACTCAATGAGCTATATGTTGTTATGAATTACCAAAACCACCTAGGGATAGTTGCACTTTCACACGGGCTCCTGTTCATCCAGCCTCCACCGTGCGCTACTCCACCGGCTACTGTTCAACCACCCCTCCACCGTCTACTGTTCATCCAGCCCTCCACCATCTACTGTTCATCCAGCCCTCCACACCACGGGGTCCTGTTCAACCACCCCTCCACGGCCGCCCCTCCATCGTCTACTATTCATCCAGCCCTCCAAACCACGAGGTCCTGTTCATCCAGAGGCAACGCCACCGCTCACTGTTCATCCAACCCCCCTGCAACGCTCACTGTTCATCCAATCGATCGGCTTGAGTTAGCAGCAGTAGCAAAGGAATCGCTCCATCGGGTTCAGTTAACAGCCATTGATCGATCGCTCGGTTTCAGTAACGCATAGCCTGCAGTGCGATCGCTCGGGTTCAGTTAGAGCCCAACGCCTCGCTCGGGTTCAGTTAGAGCCAACGCCTGGCACACACGCGCGTATCTGTACAAGAGAAACGCGCATCACTCTCCCACCATAATCGGCAACTCCCCGAAATTTTCCTCCCCCTCGCTTCTACCACGGTTTTTTCCGTCATGGACGGCCCAAAGAATGTCATGCAGCTGCGTCTCCGGCCCACCCAGGACGAAAAGCCCATTTTCTGTCATGATTTTTTGTCATAGAAGTAGGAGCCCACCACATCTATGATGATACCGGGTTTTGTCACAATTATCATCATAGAAGTGTCATATGTATGACAGAAAAAAAATTCATTCGGCCCAAAATGTCATGGATGTGTCTTTTTTTGTAGTGTATCTGCTTAGTTTAGAGATCATACATGCGGGTGCCAGCTGCTTAGTATATGAATCAATTATGTCAATTATATCATGCCATCCTGTATACTTAGACAACATGTATGTGAATTATTTCATCCCAACCTATTTTAGAAAGACATCATATAGTTTTGTCATGTCATCCTGTTTAGGTACTCATCATATGTTGAATTATGCCATTATATCCTGTTAAGTTATCCATCATATATCTGAAACTGTGTCATGCTATCCTGTTTAGTTAGGCATCATATATGTGAAATTGTGTCATGTTGTCCTGTTTGGTTAGACAACATATATGTGAATTACCACATCTGTCTATCATACGATGTCTGTACATTCAATTTCTTTTCTTGTTTATCAGCCATTTGAATTGGAGGGGGTGATGGCAGTATCTAAGGGAGCAAAAACCCATTCTTCACAAAAGGCAGTGCTACCCGTCGAGGCAGATAGAACCATGGTTGTACTGGCCCACAAACTAGCCCTACCACACATAATTGAGACTCTTCCAGATTGCACACTTACACCATTGGGCAGAGAACCAGCTACAACCCATCTAACCACAACCCCAGTGGATAGTAACCCACTTATAGTTGACAAAGCACCATGTCCACCATAGAGTACCCCCACATGAGCAGTTTGTAAAGCTACTGCAGTGCCCAAAGCACGAAGACCACCACAGCTAACCCAAACTCCATGTTTAAAGAAGAAGGGCAACTGTTCTCATGTCAGATTCTGTAGCTATGGTCCATACTCCTTTGTTGTTGCAACACTGTATTTACTCATACCAACTACTTTCGAATTTGAAGGATCCAATTGAAACTCCAATGGCGCAACAGGTATGTTTAAATCTATTTCTTTAACTGGATTGCTATTCTAACTTCTTCCTCTATGTTGATTTTAGTTTAAGTTGTATAAATAGTTATGTTCTCATGTGATGCACATTACAAGTAATGCCAATGTTGTGGAGTTTCTCACACTTATATTCTGTCTATGCTGCTATGTCTTAAAAATATATGAGTTGAACTGTGTCTCTATCTTGATTAGGGATCATAAACTAGAATGATATGGACAATACAGTGACCATAGTACATAGATATATGTTTGTTTCATGTTGTTATCCTGTCCACCTTACTACTGAACCAGTTTACCAAAATGAGTTTGGTATACTACAAGCTAAACCTGTGATGTGTCTACTTGTTTCTCTTGTAGTATGCAAACAGAATATTGGAGAAGAGCACCCCACTATGCAATGGTAGAGAAAGTAATGCAGATAAGGTTCAAGATAGTGAGGCAACCCTGTTGGTCTCCAAGAAAGGTGATAAAAGCGATCTTGTAGGCGGTGAAAACCCCACATCTGCGTTGATGTAGTGTTCGAGTTCTTGGCGATGCTGGCACAAGCTCTTGAACTCATTTGCTGAATCACTTGACTTCTTGATCTCAGCTACAAGCTAAAAGGCATCGATCACTATGCAGCGGCAAGAAGTCAAGGACCGAGGAAGTCCTGCAGAATTCAGATGTGTACTTTCTTGTGCAACAAGTATTTGGAGGATTTAAGCGCCAAACAAGAGAAAGTTAATAAGGTTGCTAAGCATCTTGCCAACATTATGGGTACCAGGATATTGTTTCTTGAACTCTTCCAAGTGGTTTGATTTCGGACTTGTTTTCTTCTTGGCGTTTATATGTTCTTTGTGTTCCCTATATTTGCACTTGGTGGTGAACTTTGATGCCAGATGGATGTAATATGTGTAATAGCCGTGATAGCCTAGCATAAGTTGCTTGCTTATTTATTTCCTTGTTGTCTTGTTTATTTGTTTGCTTGTAGTCAGTGCAATTCTTTTTCCGCGGTTTGCTAGTGGCTGCAATAACCTATTTTTTAAAACTAGGCCACAATAACCATGGGCTAATATTTCTTGTAGTGACCTTTGGGCCTCCTACGGTCAGAGAAAGCGATGGGCCTTCTACGGGTCAGAGAAAAAGATGGGCCTTCTACGGGCCGCAGAAACATTGGGCCATCTACGTGCCGTAGAAATAATGGGCCTTCTACGGGCCGTATCATCAATGGGCCTTATACGGGTCGTATGATCGATTGGCCAAACATGGGCCAATAACAGGTCGCATTATGGCCGTAAACAGGCTAGAGTTGGAATCGTCTGTTCATGGGCCGACCATAACGGGCCATCGTTAATAGGCTGTATTTGATGACGCTATGAAAATGGCCCAATGTATTAACGGACCACAAACGGGCCGACTGTAACCATAGGCTGAATTTGGCCCACAAGCAGAAAATGACAGTAACGGGCCGTAAGTAAATGAATGCTCAAAATGAGCCCAAGAATAAATGGGCTCGAGAAGGCAAACATAACATAATGAAACGCCCAATCAATAATGAGCCCTTAATGGGTATAAAGTGATACACTGTTCATTACGGGCCAGTTTCACCATGGGCCGTTAATGGGTCTAAAGTGATACACTATTCATTGCGGGCCAGTTTCACCATGGGCCGTTAATAGGCCAAGAGTTACATAGCGCCTCATATGGGCAGAAAGACGTCATGGGCCATACATGGGCCAGAAGTGAAAACAGGCTGGAATCATATTGGATGGCCCAGGTGACGCTACTGGGCCTAATTCGGATAAGGCGTAACGGGCCTTGGGTTAGCGGGCTGTAAATGGGCTATATGCGAACAGGCCGTTAACAGGCTTTCCGTGGGCCGGCCCGTCACCTTTTGACCAAGTCAAATGGGTTGGCCTTTTCATAGGAATGGGCCTTTGTTGGGCCGTGCCACGTGTCGACGTATCATAGGCGCCTTCTGTCCAATGAGTGGATGACATCTATCCCAACAATGAGCCGACATGTGTTTCCTCCAGCCAATGATGATTTTACACGTGGAAAATCCCCATTGGTCGGGGTTGTTAACGGGTTATCGGATCCAAAACCTGACCCGATAGCTTAACAGTGTTCCGTTACAGTGGATGCCACGTGTCGGTCACCCTTGATGAAAGCACTTCTATGACGCGCGATTTATCGTCATGGAAGTGGACACTTCCGTGATGATAATTTTGGTAATGTCATGGAACACTTCTACGACAGCACAGGTATGACTATCTTGATTCTGTCATAAATTTGTCATGGATGTAGATGCATGACAAAAAACGCGACCTACTGTGACAAACACGTATCATCACGTAAGTGTATTCTTTTTGTAGTGATGCATATTAATACCCCTCTGATTATGAACATGAATATGATTTGTGAGTAGTTACGTTTGTTCTTGAGTACATGGGTGAAGTCTTGCTATAATAGTCATGTGAATTTGGTATTCGTTTGATATTTTGATGAGATGTATGTTGTCTCTCCTCTAGTGGTGTTATGTGAACGTCGACTACATGACACTTCACCATTGTTTGGGCCTAGAGGAAGGCATTGGGAAGTAATAAGTAGATGATGGGTTGCTAGAGCGACAGAAACTTAAACCCTAGTTTATGCGTTGCTTCGTGAGGGGCTGATTTGGATCCATATGTTTCATGCTATGGTTAGGTTTACCTTAATACTTCTTTTGTAGTTTTGGATGCTTGCAATAGGGGTTAATCATAAGTGGGATGCTTGTCCATGAAAGGGCAGTACCCAAGCACCGGTCCACCCACATATCAAATTATCAAAGTACCAAACGTGAATCATATGAGCATGATGAAAACTAGCTTGACGATAATTCCCAAGTGTCCTCGGGAGCGCTTTTCTCTATATAAGAACTTCTCCAGGCTTGTCCTTTGCTACAAAAAGGATGGGGCCATCTTGCTACACCTTATTTACTTTCATTGCTTGTTACCCATTACAAATTACCTTATCACAAAACTATTTGTTATCGATAAGTTCAGTGCTTGCAGAATATACCATACTGAAAACCGCTTGTCATTTCCTTCTGCTCCTCGTTGGGTTCGACACTCTTACTTATCAAAAAGACTAGATAGACCCCCTACACTTGTGGGTCATCTCCCATCACCGTCCAGCAAGCCTACGATGGGATTACTCATGCATGGCGGTGAGCATCATGAAATTGGTGATGGAGGATGGTTGATGATGACGATGGCGACGGATTCCCCTCTCTGGAGCCCCGAACAGACTCCAGATCAGCGCTCCCAAGGAAGATTAGGGCGTGGCGGCGGCTCCGTATCGTAAAATGCGATGAATCCTTCTCTCTGATTTTTTTTTCTCCCCGAAAGTGAATATATGGAGTTGGTGTTGAGGTCGGTGGAGTCCCAGGGGGGCCACGAGGCAGGGGACGCGCCCCCAGGGGGGCGCCCTGCACCCTCGTGGACAGGGTGTGGGCCCCCTGATGCTGATTCTTTCGCCAATATTTTTTATTAATTCCAAAATGTGTCTCCGTGGATTTTCAGGTCATTCCAAGAACATTTATTCTGCACAAAAATAACACCATGGCAGTTCTGCTGAAAACAGCGTTAGTCCGGGTCAGTTCCATTCAAATCATGCAAGTTAGAGTCCAAAACAAGGGCAAAAGTGTTTGGAAAATTAGATACGTTGGAGACGTATCAACTCCCCCAGGCTTAAACCTTTGCTTGTCCTCAAGAAATTCAGTTGACAAACTGAAAGTGATAAAGAAAAACTTTTACAAACTCTTTTTGATCTTGTTGTTGCAAATATGTAAAACCAGCATTCAAATTTTCAGCAAAGATTATGACCTAACCATATTCACAATAATATTTAGGTCTCGTGTTTACTCATATGAATGGCATAATCAACTAGGGAGCAATAATAATAAATCTCAGATGACAACACTTTCTCAAAACAATCATAATATGATATAACAGGATGGTATCTCACTAGCCCTTTCTGAGACCACAAAACATAAATGCAGAGCACCCCTGAAGATCACGGATTGACTAGACATTGTAATTCATGGTAAAAGAGATCCAGTCACAGTCATACTCAATGTAAATTAATAGCAATGCATGCAAATGATAGCGGTGCTCTCCAACTAGTGCTTTTTAATAATAGGATGATGACTCAACATAAAAGTAAATAGATAGGCCCTTTGCAAAGGAAGCAAGGATTTGTAGAGGTGCCAGAGCTCGAGTTTTGAAAAAGAGATAAATAATATTTTGAGCGGTATACTTTCATTGTCAACATAACAACCGAGAGATCTCGATATCTTCCATGCTACGTACATTATTTTGATTGTCAAACGGAATGGTAAAGTTTATACTCCCCACCACCAACAAACATCAATCCATGGCTTGTCTCAAATAACAGGTATCGTCCAGCAAACAATAATCCTGGGGGAGTTTTGTTTGCAATTATTTTGATTTGATTTAAGCATGGGACTAGGCATCCCGGTTACCAGCCATTTTCTCGTGAATGATGAGCGGAGTCCACTCATCGTGAGAATAACCCACCTAGCATGGAAGATATAGACAACCCTAGTTGATTGTCACACCCAATATGCGACCCTATCCTAAAGGAACTCGAAGGTCCCACCAAGGATAGAAGCACATATTGGAGACACTTTTGCAAGGTGGATATCATTACATCGTGCCATTACATAATAGTTGGGGATACATACAAGAGGCCTACAATGCCACATGAATACAACATCATACCTAAGAGCAACATCCGACTATGGATGAAACACAACAGAAACTCAAACGACATCCACCCTGCTAGCCCAGGCTGCCGACCTGGAACCTATCCCCTGATCGAAGAAGAAGCAGAAGAAGAACTCCGAAACAAGCAAATATCGCTCTCGTGTCATGATCATCGCATAACTTGTACATGTAACTGTTGTTGTAGTAATCTGTGAGCCACGAGGACTCAGCAATCCCATTACCATGGGTATCAAGACTAGCAAAGCTTAATGGGTAAGGAAGGGCTAAAGTGGTGAGGTTATAGTAGCGACTAAGCATGACATGGTGGCTAACATACGCAAATAAGAGCGAGAAGAGAAGCAACGGAACGGTCATGAAGCTAGCAATGATCAAGAAGTGATCCTGAACTCCTACTTACGTCAAACATAACCCAAAACCGTGTTCACTTCCCGGACTCCGCCGAAAAGAGACCATCACGGCTACACACGCGGTTGATGCGTTATAATTAAGTCACGTGTCAAGTTATCTACAACCAGACATTAACAAATTCCCGTCTGCCACATAACCGCGGGGACGGCTCTCGAAAGTTTATACCCTGCAGGGGTGTCCCAACTTAGCCCATCACGAGCTCTCACGGTCAATGAAGGATATTCCTTCTCCCAGGAAGACCCGATCAGTCTCGGAATCCCGGTTTACAAGACATTTTGACAATGGTAAAACAAGACCAGCAAGACCGCCCGGATGTGCCGACAAATCCTGATAGGAGCTGCACATATCTCGTTCTCAGGGCACACCGGATAAGCTTAGCATACAGGTACCAACATAACCCAAGTTGCCAAGGGACGGTCCCGCACGGTGCTCTAGTTTGGACAAACACTCGGAGGAGCACTGGCCCGGGGGGTGGTAAAATAAAGATGACCCACGGGAGGGCAACTCCCAAGGGAAAAATGCTAGGTGAGGCAAATGTAAAACCAAGGTTGGGCCTTGCTGGAGGAGTTTTATTCAAAGCAAACTGTCAAGGGGTTCCCATAAATCACCCAACCGCGTAATGAACGCAAAATCAAGGAACATAACACTGGTATGATGGAAACTAGGGCGGCAAGAGTGGAACAAAACACTAGGCATAAGGCCGAGCCTTCCACCCTTTACCAAGTATATAGATGCATTAATTAAATAAGAGATATTGTGATATCCCAACATAATCCTGTCCACCATGGAGCAATCTTCAACTTCACCTGCAACTAACAACGCTATAAGAGGGGCTGAGCAAAAGCGGTAACATAGCCAAGAAACGGTTTGCTAGGAAGGGTGAAAAGGTTAGATGCTGACATGGCAATCTGAGGAGGCTAGAAGAACAAGTGATAGGGAGCGCAGCATAGCGATAGAACGAAGCAACTAGCATAGCAATGATAGTAATGAGATCCAAGGTGATGGTCATCTTGCTTGAAATCCCTCTAGGAAGAAGAACAAGTCCATGAAGAAGATGAAGCCACGAAGATGAACCAAGCGTAGACGAATGAATCCTCATGATCGCAATGAAACGAGAACTATCAAGAAGAAGCACACAACATGGCAAACACACCACACATAAGCATGACATGATGCTCAACCAAGTATGATGCATGACAAAGCTAGATGAGGCTACTCATGGCAAGAGATGAAGCATACAAGAACAACACATCAACGCAAGTTTAAATGAGGCCGGAAACAACATATAACAAATCCGGTAAGTCCTCATATGCAAATTTCAAAATTGGTCCAGATCTGAATAAACCTTATGTTCAAGTTGTTAAACAGCAAGTTAAGGTGCACCAAGATGATACACGCGATTCTAGTCAAGTTACATATAAAGTTCATTTAATTCGGAGCTACGGCCTAGAAGATATGTGCAAAACAAGTTAAACATGCCGTTGATGCAAAATGCATACAAACACCAAGCAAATACTCCCAAAACATGGATGCAACATGATAATATAAAACTTCATGCAAAATTAAGCAAGTTTCATATAGATCACACTCAAAACGGAGCAACGGTTCAACACATACACTCTATACAAGTTTAAAGGACAAGCTGCCCAAAACAGCAACTAGGCATCTAGCAAGCATCAAAACAATATTCTACAGCATCTCAACGTGAAAACAAAAGGCATGGGCATTAAGTACAGGTAAAGCATGACAAAACATGAACACTGAGCTATCTCCAGAAATCAATAGAACATGCTCAAAAGGTCATGGCAAGATTGCAAATAATAACAGTTTACAGACTTAGCAGAAATCACTGTGCATGGCAGAAATAACATCAGGTTGCAATGTTTAGAGCTATCAAACAAAATGATACAGGAACTTACCATGGCAAACAAAGGCATGGCATGCTAATACTAAAGATAAAGAACAAAGCTCCCTTACTGAACATATTCCAAAGGTCAACAGAAAAGATGGTAGGATCCATGCAAACATGGCAAATGATATGACAAATTCAGAATAACAGTACATGGCAGGAACAACGATAAATAGGCATGTTGGTGAGCTTGTACAAATCACCACAGAGAAAAACATGGCATAACAAGGTAACCAACAGTAGGAAGACATGTTTATGAAGCTAAGCATGGCAAGATCAAGTCCATAGGGTACACAGATCACTAGTTATTGACATGGCAAAACTGAACTTAATGTTAATAGGCTGACAGCAACATTATTTAGCAATTTAAGAGCAAGATTACAACAAGCTACAGCAGGATATAGATGCAACCAAGGGCATGGATGGATATACCACAATATGTATAACAAAACATCCTTAGTGAACATCTCCAGATTATGCATATAATGACTTGTAGCAGCAGGTTTACATAGCATCATGATATAACAGATTCATCCTAACAAAACAGCAACAGCAAGTACCCTATTTCACGAGCTCGATGCACTCACTACAAGACTCACAAAAATACATGGATTGCACCACTGTAAAGATGGCATGATGTAGCTCAAAACTCATGTAGACATCAAGCTCATAAGATGCACACACAAAATGCAACGAAAAAGATAAATCACCAAGTTCGGTTAACAGACAGCAGATTAACATCATATAGCACTCTTGCAACGATGATTTGGGAGTGAACATGAACTCAAACGAGCATACGTCAACCGAATGAAATGAAGAGAATCTCATGATGAACATTTTGGTATATTATGCATGGAAAACGGAGCTATGTGCAAGAAGTTACAGCAAGTCAAAGTTGCACACATATCATGAGTTTTCTGGGGACTTAGCCAAAATTCACCTCGCAGAAACGGGACGGAGCCATGCGGGATGGAGGGATCTGGGTCGGAGGAGCCGTGTTTGGTTCGTCGTGCGGGTGGATCTGATCTAGATCCAGAGCGGGGCCGGGCTGGAGCACGGGGTCGCCGGCGGGGAGCTGCGAACGGCGGCGGGAGGCGGTGGTTCGGCGGCGACGGGCGGGCTGGAGCACGGGTCGGGAAGCCCGACGGCGGGCGGCGACGGCCGGGGCGGCAGAGCTGAGGCGGGTGGCGGCGCTGGCGCCCAGACGGCGGAGACGGTGGCCCGCGCGACGGGCCGGGCAGAGGCGAGGCGGGCGCGGAGAGAGGTGGTTGGCGGCGCTGGGCCCGAGGCGGCCTGCCAGGCGGGCTCGCGATGGGTTCCGGTGGGCCTGGCGGCTGGGGCGGCTTCCCGTACAGGTGGCGCGAGGCCATTGGCTCGGGAGGCGGCGATGTACGCGTCCGGCGACGGGGCGAACGTGTCCTTCGCGGTAGGAGGAGATGGGCTAGGGTTTGGATTGCGGGATTTCGGGGAGGATCACATATTTATAGGTAGAGGGAGCTAGGTGGGTCCAAATGGGGTGCGGTTTTCACCCACACGATCGTGATCGAATGGTGGAGAGCATGGAGGGGGGTTTGCTGGGTTAGTGGGCTGATTTGGAGGGGTGTTGGGCTGCAAAGAGAGAGGGGTTTTCGGGCTACGCGGTTAACCGTTGGGGCTTCAAACGACCTCCAAATGGAACGAAATTTGACGGGCGGTCTACCGGTGATATACCAAGGCCACTCGGCAAATCTCGGCCCATTCCGAGAACGTTTTTCTGCCGCTCACGAAACAAGGCCTGGGAGGGGTGACGGGTGCGGCAAGTGTGGTTGGGCTCAGAACGGACAACGGAGAGAACCGGCGGAACCCGAACGGATGCAAGTTTTGAAAAAACATGCAGATGAAATGTAGATGATGACATGGCAAAATGCAGCACGCAATCAAATGACATGGCAACTACGGCGAATAACTGGGAGACATCTGGCGCATCGGATCCGGGGTGTTACAACTCTCCTCCACTAACAAGAGATCTCGTCACGAGATCTTAGGAACAAGACGGAAAAGAAAGAGGAAGAGGTGAAGTAAGAACGTAGGAGAAAAGATGAACAAAGTCGAGAGCACTCGGGTAGAAAGATGACCGGAGAATATGAAAAGAATGAAAAGCTCAAGAAGAAGATAGATTCTGAAACCACTCTGGTTAGAAGAAGCTAAAAAAAGGAATAAGGACAAAAGAATTTGGGCAGCACTCCGGCTGAAAATGGAAGGAATGGAGACATGAACTTCACAAGTTGGAATGACACTTGACGAAACAAACAACACAATGCCTCTGAAAGAAGAGAGGAACAAAAAGAACGAATAAGAGAACAACAACTACCACCACGAATGAATTAGATAGCATCCTTAGAAGGAAGGATTGAACGGAGTTGTTGGAAAATCGACAAAAAAAAGAATAAGCTTGTTGTGGACTTTTGGAAAAACATCTCAAAAACTTGAGGTGAAGTTATGCCACAACCGAATGCTTGAATAGATGAGAAGAACAAAGGAATGCAAAACTCCACTTCAGAAGAATACAAAGAATTAATTGCACTTCAAGATGCACGAAGAATAAAACTTGAGCTCCACCAGCAAGAATCTTGATGAACACTTGAGGAATGAATTAAATCATGAAGAACCACCATGAAGAACTCCGGTGACAAAAAGGATGATGAGATAGAATGAAGGATGAAAGAATAAGATTAAAGCTTGCGGTGACCTAGATGGAGGTTCCGACGAAATGGCCGAGGAAATTTGAACTCCGGCAAAGAAAAGATGAAAACACTTGGAACTAGAATTTATTCATCATGAACAAACTCTAAGGAAGGGATTACTTGATGATGATGAAGTAAGAATAAGAATTACGTTATGCTATCCTCACCAAATTAAATTGATGACAAGCAACGGATTTGGCATGCAACTTATTCTTGTTGAAAAGGATTAAGGGGAATGTAGCACAAAACTTGAGAAAGTCTTCATGAACCACCGGTAGGATTGGAAAGAACCAATGAATAAATATGATAATCAAAGAAAAAGAATCTTGAATGAACCACCGTAAAAATTCGAAAAATGACTGATGAAAGAGACTGAATCACCGGGAAGAATTAGAAGAACTAATATGCTAGAGGGGATTGAGACAAGATAACGAAGGGATCACAAACTGATTGAAGAATACTTGAATGAAGCACCGGAAGAATAAGGAGATGAACGAAGGGGCAGGGATATAGAATAATTGGAGAACGAATCTGAAAACTAGGAACGGAGAAATATTCCAAAAAGATGACCTCCGGATGATCGAGACAGAAAAAACAACTCTTTAAATACTCCGGATGGATGAAAAGAATATCTGACAAATGGAATAATTCGCGAGGACAACATGAAGCTATAACCACGAAACTTTAAGAGAACAAACAAGATTTAGAGGAAAAACTCTTCTGTGGTCTTCAAATGACGACGAGAAACACCACCAAAATTTGTTAAGGCACTCCGGGAGAATGAAAAGCGTAGAGGTTGAGGCAACAATGAAAATGATTTGAAATCAATCTGGGAAAGGCATCTGACTGATGGGATCCATTCTTACGTCACACTTGAAAAAAATTGAGAATAACTCCGGGGGAATTAGAAGAGTTAGGTAAGATCCTGGGAAAACACCTATGGGTTAGGGCCCACTAAAAAGAAACACCGTTGAAAAAGGATTGTTGAACAGATAGATGATGCACCGGAACAATTGAAATATTTGAATGAGGTGACAACCTAGAATTAATTGGAACACAGACGAATCCCCTGAGATGTCTTCCGAACTCCGGAATTATTGAATGGCAAGAGGCAAACGAGCAAGGAGAACACTTGATCCAAGGAAAAGAATATGATCAACCCGAAAAACTTTGAATTGAATCCACCGGAAAAGAGATGAAGAATTTCAAACACAAGAGAATTCACCGGTTGAAACAATTGACGAAAGACTGAAGAGGCTCCACACGAATGAAATTGATGCTCGAAAGAGACTCAGGCTCCGGGAAGAAGAGGGTGTGAGGGTGGGAAAAACAAAGGCAACTTGGGAGGGGGAACCGACGAATATCTTGAAGAGAAAAACACCGGTTGAAAGAATGCAAATTGTTGGGGATATAATTATTTGTGTAAGCCGCCCAGGAGGGGCCGGGTTACACAAAGAAGACTCACCAGAAAGAAGCCCAAGACCAAGCATGAAGATGGCGGTTCAATAAAGGGCTTAAAGCCCACAGGCGACTTAAGGCCCGCTGTAGTAAACCGCCATAATGGCATGACTTGTATCATAAGGTAGATTTAACTAGTCACCGAGCCGGACACTGTTATAAGCCGGCCGGGACTCTGTAAGCCACAGGGTGTCAACCCGTGTATATAAGGGGACGACCTGCTAGAGGCTTAGGGCAAGAAACAACTCATCGAGAGCCGAGCATAGCGTATCTTGCTCCCTGGTCATCGAAACATCAATACCAAACTTAACTAGATGTAGGCCTTACCTTCACCATAAGGGGCCGAACTAGTATAAAAACCTCTCGTGTCTCTTGTCCCGATTAACCCCCTCAAGCTTCCTAGTTGCGATGGCTCCACAACTAAGTCCTTTCACGAGGACATTTGACGTGACAATTCCACGATAGTTGGTGCCCACCGTGGGGCCAGCGCACGGTGGATTTGAGTTCTTGAAGGGCAACTTTGAAGGGCTCAAGGGATACATAGTGGGCCGGATGACCAAGAGTCGTCGCGGTAAGATCTACATCGACGATGAAGGCTGGGGTCCCCACGCCGGCTCAATTGAGTACGGATACCGGGTCCCCTTCGGCGGAATCCACGTCTTCATCGACCGGATCGGTGAGCCGGGCCCTGAGCCGGACAACTGCACCGACCTCGTCGAGACGGCTCAGCGTGCAAGGAAGACCCGGACTCAACCTGTTATGAAGCGTGCCTTCGTGGGCTGAATCCACGGAGAGGAACTCTCTGAAGGATCTGAATATAGGGGTGAGACGGTCGTCCTCTCAGACGGTGATTCGTCTGCCGGCTCAACAGATTCGTTGTACCAAGTGCAAGACGGCGTGCTCGAGGGCTATTCCGATGGACTCAGTATTCCGGACCCCTATGAGCCGCCAAATGGGCAGGAGTCTTCATGGCTGGGACTCAGCCCGGCTCAAACTCTACAGCTGCTGCAGTAGTAACGTCCGGGCTAGGAGCAGCCGGGGCAGGCGGCACTGTGCGCCCACCGGCTCAGGTGCTGATAGACCTCATGGACAAGCTTACGACCCTGTTAACCGCAACAGTTATTCCTGCAGATAAAGATGAGCATGACGCGGAGGTGGCACGGGTGCGTGAGGAAATAGCTCAGGCCAAGGAGGCCTTGGCAGCTGAGGACACTAGATTAGCCACGGAGCGGGCGGCTCTAGATGCCCGGGCACAGTGGCTGCAGTCGGAAGCTTACTAGCTCACAATGAGCTTAAACACATCCAATGAGGTGATGAGGAGGAGACATCAGAAAACCCAGTCCCGTTTACCTCCGAATTACGACCCTCGGGTTCTTTTTG
Organism: Aegilops speltoides; assembly: GCA_021437245.1. Taxonomy (NCBI): domain Eukaryota; kingdom Viridiplantae; phylum Streptophyta; class Magnoliopsida; order Poales; family Poaceae; genus Aegilops; species Aegilops speltoides. The sequence goes on along the minus strand of CM038142.1, from coordinate 326,026,581 downwards.
CTACACCCGGAGCCGGCCCAAGCAACACGCCAGAGGCCAGTTAGCTTATGACAGCCGGAACAGGAGGGCCGGCTCAGCCTCGGGAGATGGCACCACCTCACCTAAGCATGGCACCGCCGCGTTATGTGCCGATTCCACCGGGTCACTTTTCCAACCCCATGGAGAACTTAATCGCAGCTTCAACACGTTTGGCGGCTCTTCCCATGGACGGTGATGACCCGACGGCAGTAGAGATCTGGAGGGTCAGAGAACTTCTCCAGACGGCCTTAGCTCAGCAAGAGACCTATTCTTACAGCTGGGACAGAATTCATTCAACTCCCCCGCCTTGGGTAGCGCCGCCTCGCTAGAACCGGAGCCCGAGTTACAGCAGGCACATGGAGTCTGAAGCTTTGTCAAGCAACGCCCAACGTCGTAACCAGCCCTGTGGCTATAATCCAGTGCAAGACCGAGTACGTCAGGAGAACGAGCGGGCAGCTCAGCTGGCGGCTTAGCTAGCGGCTCAACAGACAGCACATCAAGATTTTCCAGAGTATCCAATGACTTCCGTTGAGGCGGGAGTAGCCACTAGAACCAGTGGTGTTCCTTGCCTGGTACCGGCTTTGCGTAATGTGCGGTTGCTCAAGGACTTCAAGGGACCTCGAAAGGTGCCGAATTACACGGCTGACTTACAGCCTGGAGCTTGGATCGAAAGTTACGAGATGGCTATGGAGTTATTAGAAGTCAGCGATGCGGCTGTCGGTGTACTAAGGTAGGGGTACCTCAGTACCCCAACTTGTGCACGGGCAGTCGCAGCTCCCCGCGGCTGGATCTACCACATGCTTGCCGGAGACCATTCCTGCTCCATATCAAGCCATTCAAGAACAAAGTGTACAAGACAGAAGATCGAGACCCGGCAAGAGGAGCTTGCCGGAAGGCCGCCTGTGCTCAAGATTACATCACTCACGAAGGTCCCGGCGAGAGGAGCTCGCCGGGAGACTAGAAGATTACATCATAGAAGACACGCCCGGCGCTTATACGCGCCCCGGCGAAGGCCCGGAGCGGCAGTTACTGAGCCCGACAAGTTCCTGCCCGGCAAGATCAAGACCCGGCAAGGTACTTGCCGGAGAGCTACGCTGTGTGCCCGACTCCAGCTCATCTCGCCCACGCGCCGCCTTGAGCCCTCTCTAGAGACGCGTGGCGGTGGTCACAAGAGCCTAGGGGTGCGGTGGCACTTCACGGTGATGGATCCATCGCCGTGGCGACGGAGACGCAAGAGCGGAACTTTTGGGGTCGACGGCGACGGGCATTAAATGCCCTTGTCCCCTCTGTCAAAAGTAGGTAGAAACCACTGCTCGCTAATCGAGCTGCACTGCTTCCCGACTGCTCCAACTACCACCTCTTTACATTTTTACCCCTTTCTCCCACGCTGACACCTATTGGTGACCCCTTGGCACTATAAAAGGAGGCCCATGCACAACGAGAGGGGTTCGGTTCGGTTCGGTTCGGCTGGTTCGACCACTCAACACAACACCACCATACGCCGCGTTTTGAGCAAGATCAAATACTGAACACAAAAGCAGCAGAGGGTTTACGCGTCCATCGCGCCCAAGCCGGGTAAAATCCGCCCGCTGCACCGCCGATCCGCTCTCAGGCCTCCTCCGCCTCGTGCCGCAAGACTCACGAAGGGCCCCTGCCCCATAGGTGCCCGCGGGCGGCGGGTCCCCATCCGCCCGCCCGCGACATCTTTGGCGCGCCCGGGGCGTCGAGGTTGTGCGGACCTGATCCGGCGTTCGCGGCGGCGCGTTCTTCATCAACCTCTCCAGTTTTGTCAAGAACTTCATCGACAATCGCGCCATGGCCTCAAGACGCAGGGCCTCGAGGGTTGCAGACCGCTCGCATCACCCGCCGCCACCGAGCCAACGGTAGGCGGAGGAGATGCCATGGAAGGGTGGACACCGGCGAGGGCACTCGCGCGCCACCGCATCGAGGACAGGGACGGATGACCGCGCCCGGTCTCCGTGGATCCACATCTTTCGGCAAGACGACGACCCAGCGGCGCCGTACCACGGGAGGTGGTACTCGCATGCTGGGGCAAGAACATGCCGGAGGCTCGCGGGATGCTCCGGAACACCATCCGTGCATGAGCAAAGCGAAAGTGCCGGGGGAGGCCCCTGCTCCTCCTATCGCTACTAGGAGTCCGAGCGTATCCTGTTCCTCGCGCCGTTCGCCCCCGCTCCCCCTCCGCTTTGGCAAGCGCACCTCCCTGGAGCGCTACGTTGTCGTCGAGGACGCGCCATCGAGCTCCAAGTCCGGCAAGGACGGCTCTGGTGCACACTCCGACAAGCGCCGCTCCTCGGAGCGCTCTAAGCCCGGCGAGGACAGCTCTGGTGCTCGTTCCGGCAAACGCGTCTCCCCGGAGTGCTGCGCTGCCGTCGAGGACGCGCCATCGAGCTCCACCGGCGAGAGCAAGAAAGCGAGAAAAAGAAAAGCTAAGTTGCTCGAGCTTTTGTGCAGAGCACTCCTTTAGTTCCATGCTCTTTTATGTTATATCCCTCGTGCGTTCGTCCTTTGTATGCAAAACCTGTGCGCGGAGGAGCCTGCCCGTGGATAGCCGCACCCTTATCTTGCTTCGAGCACACTCAACGAGTTAAAAGTGAGCCGCGACCAGCTTCGCGCCCTTGTTTCGTTTCGAGTCTGCTCAGCAAGTTAAGTGCGTCGCGACTAGACGCGGCAAGGTTGCTTGTCGCGGTAACAACACCAGCCAGCTGGCTGCTGATGTTCCGTGACTCAAAGAAGTGTGTTGAGCGCCGGCAAGTTCCCTAGAAGCGTAGGGTGAAAGCGCACAAAGGGTGTAAGGTAGAGGGTGTAACGTGGCAAGCCTTGCCGTAAGATGCCCTTGGTATGAGAGGCTTGTGCGCGAGAGGAGCCAAGTCGTGGCCCAGCTGCGCCCTTGCCTTGTTTCCGAGTCCGCTCGGCAAACACAAGCGCGCTGCATCTGACCCGGCAAGGTTGCTTGCCGGAAGCAACACCAGCCAGCGGGCTGCTGATGTTCCGCACTCAGCAAGCGTGTTCGCGACCGGCAAGCTCCCCGAGAGCGTAGAGTACAAACATACGAAGGGCAAGGCACGGCATCGCATTGCACAATCAAGATTTATATACATATACATGTACATGATGAAGCTGTTGCAGATCTATCTCAGCTGTTTTCATGGCTGAAATTACAGCAACAAGGAGAAACCGGAAGAGCGCACCAGCACTTGGGTTCTGGCCAAGCCAGCATAACTGGGGGCTGCGAGCGCCAAGATTCGTCTCCGGCGAGCCAGCGTCGCTGGGGGCTGCGAGCACCAAGATTCGTCTCCGGCAAGCCAGAGTTGCTGGGGGCTGCGATATCAGATAAGTTTTTCATCCCTCGTCATGCATCCTCTTATGGACCAGGGAAAGCGGGGCTGCGTCTTCGAACGAGCGTGTCTTGTGGAACCCGTACGCGGAGGAGCCAAGTCGTGGTCCAGTTGCGTACTTGTTTTGTTTCCGAGTCAGCTCAACAAACACAAGTGTGCTGCTGCACCCTTACCTTGCTTTCGAGCCTGCTCAGCAAGTTAAGCGCCGAATCGCCCGGCAAGGTTGTTTGCGGAAGCAACACCGCCACGGGCTGTCCCAAGACTCTAAGAAAGCGTGTTCGCCCCGGCAAACTCCCCGATAGCGTAAGAACATACAAGGCACGAAGTCAAGTAAAAGACTCGGTCCGGCAAGCTTTCCCCTCTTTTCATTAAAAACACCCTAGTTTAATACAAGTCCATAGAGGATGAAAAACATGATAGAGAGGATTACAAGTTTTAAATACAGTTAAGGCCCGAAGGCTTACAAATTAAAAGATAAGATGCCCGTAATCCTTCTCCTGTTTCCTTGTTCAGGAGGTAGGTCAAGGAGCCCCCGGCAGGAGAAGCTTGCCGGGGAAGGAGGCCCCGGCAAGGGAAGCTTGTCGGGGAAGGGCAAAAGGGGCGCCTAGAAGAACGTGACGGAGGGCGCCCACTGCGGCCTGCGGGTGGCGTGCCCTCAGGAGCTGCGCAAGGTGACGAGCACGGAGGAGCGCTCCCCCGGAGAGCTACGGGCGCCAGAAGACACCAAGAGAACACCCCGGGGGCCGGCCAGGAGCTTGGCGAGACGAAGGCGTCGGAGGCAGAGCTTGAAGACGGGGTGGTGGGACGTCAGCACGCTGTCGAGGGCTCCTCGCCCTCGTACTCCGATTTGACGGCCTTGCCGCCACCCCCTCTTCCTCTTCCGCAGCCTCCCTACGCCAGCCGCCCAAGGAGACGGCCCCGGGGAGTTCAGGAGGCCGGCGACCCAGAAGATGGGGTCGCCGGTGGCGCGCGAGGCAGCGGCGTCCGACACCTAGTCGGGCCCGCCATCCCCCTCGTCGTCGCTGTCGCTCCCCTCCTCGTCACTCTCGCTCGAGGAGGGACCTTCGCTGTCGGAGGAGCTGTCCACACAGCATCTCACCCGGGTCCCGTAGTCCCCGAAGACCTTGATGGCGAGAAGGTCGCCCTCCATTAACTTGAAATGGAGGGTAAACCCCGCCGTCAAGCTATGGATCCGGGCGAACGTTTTCCACCCTCGGTCGGAAGTACATGACGCGGGGCTGGGGACACGACACTCACCCGAAAGTGCCGCTGATCCCGCAGACCCCTCGCGCGCAACTCCATCACGCCGTGGATCCGGTCCCATTGCGTCCGCGAACGGGGCCGGCAACCGGAGGCGCCGACGAGGTGCTCGACGCAGCTTGATGAAGAACTCCCAGGGGTCATCTCCAGTGTGGACCGCATCGTGGATGGGAGACGTCGGGGGAGACGGGGGAGGCGCATCACCACGACCGCCTCTCCCGGCCGCCTCGGCCACGCCGGCCTCGCTCATGCCACCCTCCCTCTCCCTCTCGTGGCCGGCTCCGCTGCCACGGGAGCGGGATAGGGAGAGGTGCGCTGCCTAGAGGCGACCCTCGCCGCCACCGTCGAAGAGCTGGGATTTCCCCCTTCCATGGCGGAAAGAAGAACAGAAGATGAAGACGAAGGGAGAAGAGGATGAGTGCGGCCATTGTGCTCCCCGTCCGCCCCTTTTTAAAGGGGCGAGGTGGGGGCTCAACCGCCCCGCTCGACCAATCAAGAAGCGAGGAGGCTAGAGGAGCGGGGCCGGCTCGCCTTCTCCACCCGTGACGGCTTGGTCTCCCACCTTCGCCGCCCACGACCCCCGTGCATGAGGGCCGCGTGGCGAAAAAGCGGAGCCAGAGCGACGGGTGAAGCGACCTCGCTCTGCACCACGATCACGGGGTGGATGCCTTAAAGACTGCATGCGCCGCCCACGTCTCCCACGACGCCGCAATCGACGCGTGCCATTACTGGGGAGGCGGCGGATGCAGAAGTGGATTCGGCACGCCGTGGGCCGCGTGTGCCCGTGCACTGTTTTGGGCCTGGCCCAACAGCGCTCGGCACCGTGTGTGGCCCAGGCCCGGGGGCTCCTGTCGGTGTACTAAGGTAGGGGTACCTCATTACCCCAACTTGTGCACGGGCGATCGCACTCGCTGGTGGATCTACCACATGCTTGCCGGAGACCATTCCTGCTCCATATCAAGCCATTCAAGAACAAAGTGTACAAGACAGAAGATCGAGACCCGGCAAGAGGAGCTTGCCGGGAAGGCCGCTCTGTGCTCAAGATTACATCACTATGAAGGTCCCGCGAGAGGAGCTCGCCGGGAGACTAGAAGATTACATCATAGAAGACACGCCGGCGCTATACGCGCCCCGGCGAAGGCCCGGGAGCGGCAAGTTACAGAGCCCGACAAGTTCCCGGCCCGCAAGATCAAGACCCGGCAAGGTACTTGCCGGAGAGCTACGCTGTGTGCCCGCGACTCCAGCTCATCGCCCACGCCGCCTTTGAGCCCTCTCTAGAGACGCGTGGCGGTGGTCACAAGAGCCTAGGGGTGCGGTGGCACTTCACGGTGATGGATCCATCGCCGCGGCGACGGAGACGCAAGAGCGGAACTTTGGGGTCGACGGCGACGGCATTAAATGCCCTTGTCCCCTCTGTCAAAAGTAGGTAGAAACCATCGCTCAAGCTAATCGTAGCTGACTGTTCCTCCCGACTGCTCCAACTACCACCTCTTTTACATTTTACCCCTTTCTCCCACGCTGACACTGTTGGTGACCCCTTGGCACTATAAAAGGAGGCCCATGCACAACGTAGAGGGGGTTCGGTTCGGTTCGGTTCGGCTGGTTCGACTCACTCAACACAACACCACCATACGCTCGCGTTCTTGAGCAAGATCAAATACGAACACAAAAGCAGCAGTAGGGTTTTACGCGTCCATCGCGCCCGGCCGGGTAAAATCCGCCCGCTGCACCGCCGATCCGCTCTTCAGGCCTCCTCCGCCCTCATCAAGACTCACGAAGGGGCCCCGGCCCCATAGGTGCCCGCGGCGGGCGGGTCCCCATCAGCCCCGCCCCCGCGACAGCGGCGATGGCTAAGTACTTCACCATGATGTTAGATGGAACAGCCCGGTCTTGGTTGAAGGGTTTGCCGCCCAATTCCATTGGTTCATGGGCAGAACTGAAAGCCCGTTTCATCCAAAATTTCAAAGACACCTGTAAGTAGTCTATCAATTGTGGACTTGACAAATTGTAAACAGGAGGAAGGTGAATCTATGACTCATTGGGTACGCCGGGTCAAGGAGATAATACATTCATCTGACAAGATGGATGTCGGCTCTGCAGTCCTCATGTTGGAGAAGAATTGCCGTTTTGAGCCACTAAGGCAGAAACTGGGGCGCCTTAAGCGTGATTGCAATGATATGGGTATGTTGATGGCAGCTTTAGTCAAATATGCCAATTCTGATAGTACCAAGGATCCTGCGTCTAATGAGGAAAAGACCGGGAAGGGAAAGAAGAATGGCAATGGAAAGGGTCGGCAGCATAACCCGATGAATCAAGGAGGCAATAAGCGTAAGGCGGACGGTAACCCGGAGTTTGTGGCCAACGCCAATGCGCAAGGTAACAATCAGAGACGTAAGGGCAAACCGCCTCGACCCGGCGGGTCAGGCCCATCTCTTGAACAGCTACTCAATGAGCCCTGCCCGAGACACGGCACCAGGGAGCGGCCCGCCACACACCTGTGGAAAGATTGCGCGACCATGAAGGCTTTTACGAATTCCAACACCTATGATGGCCATAATGGGTCTGGTGGCGGTTCAGGGGCTGGCGGTTTTCATGGCCCGGGTGGTAGCTCAGGTTCTGGCTTTCGGGGACGTCAAGGAGGCTATAATCAGCGGCAGTCTGGTCAAGGAGAGCAGCAGCAGCAGTCGGGTTATCAAAGCAACCCGAAGCAGCTGAATGGTGGGCAGTACCACGTGTTTACCACTAGCTTATGCAAACGTGACCAGAAGGTTCATAAGAGGGCCGTGAATTCCGTCGAGCCAGTAGTTCCCCGTTACTTGAGGTGGTCAGAACAGCCCATTGTATGGAGCAGAGAAGATCACCCTCCACGGGTCAATAATCCATGTCAGTTGGCCTTGGTGGTAGCACCTCAAGTTGGTGGATATAAATTCACTAAGGTACTCATGGACGGGGGTACCAGCATCAATATCCTCTATTATGAGACCTTTCGACGTATGGGGTTAACTGATAAAAATCTGAGGATGTCCAACACTGTTTTCCATGGAGTGGTCCCTGGTAAGTCGGCTTACCCAGTTGGCAAGATTGAGCTGGAGGTGGCCTTCGGAGACGAATATGACTCCAGAGCTGAGAAGTTGACGTTTGAGGTGGTCAAAATCAGGAGCCCATATCATGCTCTGTTCGGGCGGCCGGCTTATGCTAAGTTCATGGCGCGGCCGTGTTTTGTTTATTTGCAGCTCAAGATGCCGGGTCACAAGGGCACCATCACTGTGCATGGAAGTCGGAAGGTAGCGTTGGAGTGTGAAGAAGGCGACGCGGCTTATACTGAGTCGGCCTGTGCGGCGGAAGAGCTCAAATTTTATCAAGATAATGTTGACCCAGCGGATATGACCTCCCTGAAGAAACCAACTACGGAGCATGACTCGGCATTGAAGTTTAAACCGGCTGCCGAGACAAAGCTTGTTGACTTTACCCCGGGTGACCCTTCTAAGCAGTTCAGCATCAGCAGCAATTTGGATCCCAAATAGGAAAGCGCGTTCATCGAGTTCATCCATGAGAACCGGGACATCTTTGCATGGAAACCTTCTGACATGCCGGGTGTACCGAGGGAACTCGCTGAGCACACTCTCAATATTGATCCGAAGTATAAGCCGGTCAGGCAGTTTCTTCGGCGTTTTAACAAAGAGAGACGGAAAGCTATCGGGGAGGAAGTCGCCCGGCTCTTAGCGGCCGGGTTTATTGTTGAAGTTTTTCACCCGGAGTGGTTGGCTAACCCGGTGCTTGTCCTCAAGAAGAACGTCACTTGGTGGATGTGTGTGCACTACACGGATTTAAACAAAGCTTGTCCAGCTGATCCCTTCGCTCTCCCCCGTATTGATCAAATCATTGATGCTACGGCGGGTTGTGAACATTTGAGTTTTTTGGATGCTTACTCTGGTTATCATCAGATCAAAATGGCAGCTAAGGACTAGGAGAAGACGGCTTTCATCACTCCATTTAGGGCCTTCTGTTATGTATCTATGCCGTTTGGACTCAAGAGTGCTTAGGCGACTTATCAGCGATGTGTGCAGAACTGTCTACACGATCAAATCGGGCGTAATGTTCATGCTTATGTAGATGACATCATGGTGAAATCCAGAGGGAAGGAAACCTTAATATCCAACTTGAAAGAAACCTTTGATAATCTCCGAGTTTATAAAATGATGCTTAACCCGGCCAATTGTGTATTTGGTGTAACTTCAGGCAAGCTTTTGGGTTTTCTGGTATCAAACAGAGGCATTGAAGCTAATCCGGAGAAGATCAAGGCAATTACCTCTCTGGCTAAACTGGCGTGCATCAATGATATTCAGCGATTGGCAGGCCGTGTTGCCGCTTTAAGCCGGTTCATAAGTCGGTTAGGTGAGAAGGCCCTACCACTGTATCAGATGAGGCAAGCAACGGTTTGCTAGGAAGGGTGAAAAGGTTAGAGGCTGACATGGCAATTTGAGGAGGCTAGAAGAACAAGTGATACGAAGTGCAGTATAGCGATAGAACGAAGAAACTAGCATAGCAATGATAGTGATGAGATCCAAGGTGACGGTCATCTTGCCTGAAGTCCCACTAGGAAGAAGAACAAGTCCATGAAGAAGATGAAGCCACGAAAACAAACCAAGCGTACACGAACGAATCCTCACGATCACAAGGAAACAGGGACTATCGAGAAGAAGCACACAACATGGTAAACACACCACACATAAGCATGACATGATGCTCAACCAAGTATGATGCATGACAAAGCTAGATGAGGCTACTCATGGCAAGAGATGAAGCATACAAGAACAACACATCAACGCAAGTTTAAATGAGGCCGGAAACAACATATAACAAATCCGGTAAGTCCTCATATGCAAATTTCTGAATAAACCTTATGTTCAAGTTGTTAAACAGTAAGTTAATATGCACCAAGATGATCTACATGAGATTCCAGTTAAGTTACATATAAAGTTCATTTAATTCGGAGCTACGGCCTAGAAGATATGAGCAAAACAAGTTAAACATGGCATTGATGCAAAATGCATACAAACATCAAACCAACACTCTCAAAACATGGATGCAACATACTATTATGAAACTTCATGCAAAATCAAGCAAGTTTCAGATAGAGCACACTCAAAATGGAGCAACGGTTCAACACATACACTCTATACAAGTTTAAAGGACAAGCTGTCCAGAACAGCAACTAGGCATCTAGCAAGCATCAAAACAATATGCTACAGCATCTCAACGTCAAAACAAAAGGAATGCACATGAAGTACAGGTAACGCATGACAAAACATGAACACTGAGCTATCTCCAGAAATCACTAGAACATGCTCAAAAGGTCATGGCAAGATTGCAAATAATAACAGTTTACAGACTTGGCAGAAATCACTGTGCATGGCAGAAATAACATCAGGTTGCAATGTTTAGAGCTATCAAACAACATGATACAGTAACTTATCATGGCAAACAAAGGCATGGCATGCTAATACTAAAGACAAAGAACAAAACTCCCTTACTGAACTTATAACAAAGATCAACAGAAAAGATGGTAGGATCCATGCAAACATGGCAAATGATATGATAGATTCAGAATAACAGTACATTGCAGGAACAACGATAAATAGGCAGGTTGGTGAGCTTGTAAAACTCACCATAGAGCAAAACATGGCATAACAAGGTAGCCAACAGTAACAAAACATCCTTAGTGAATATCTCCAGATTATGCATATAATGACTTGTAGCAGCAGGTTTACATAGCATCATGATATAACAGATTCAACCTAACAAAACAGCAACAGCAAGTACCCTACTTCACAAGCTCAATGCACTCACTACAAGACTCACAAAAACACATTGATTGTACCATTGTAAATACGGCATGATGTTTCTCAAAACTCATGTAGATATCAAGCTCATAAGATGCACACACAAAATGCAACAAAAAAGACAAATCACCAAGTTCTGTTAACAGACAGCAGATTAACATCATATAGCACTCTTGCAACGATGATTTGGGCATGAACATGAACTCAAACGAGCATATCTCAATAGAACGAAATGAAGAGAATCTCATGATGAACGTTTTGGTATATTATGCACGCAAAACGGAGCTATGTGCAAGAAGTTACAGCAGGTCAAAGTTGCACACATATCATGAGTTTTCTGGGGACAGCCAAAATTCACCTCGCAGAAACGGGACGAAGCCATGCGGGATGGAGGGATCTGGGTCGGAGGGGCCGTGTTTGGTTCTTCGTGCGGGTGGATCTAATCTAGATCTAGAGCGGGGCCGGGCTGGAGCATGGGGTCGCCGGCGGGAAGCTGCGAACGGCGGCGGGAGGCGGTGGTTCGCGGGGCGACGGGCGAGGAGCTCACCAATGGGTCGGGAAGCCCGGCGCATGGGCGGCGGCGGCGGCGGGCGGGCGGCGGAGCTAAGGCGGGCGGCGGCGCGGCGCCATGCTGTGTGGAGACGGGCGGCTCGCAGGGCGACGGGCCGGGCGGAGGCGAGGCGGCCCGGAGGCGCGGGAGGCGCCTGGCGGCGCTTCTCGGGCCCGAGGCGGCCCGGCGGGGCTCGCGATGGGCTCGGGCGGTCTGGCGGCGGGCCGGGCGGCCAGGATAGGTGGTGCGAGGCCATTGGCGCGGGAGGCGGTGATGGACGCGTCCGGCGATGGGGCGGACGTGTCCGGCGCAGTGAGAGGAGATGGGCTTGGGTTTGGACTGCGGGATTTCGGGGAGGATCACATATTTATAGGTAGAGGGAGCTAGGAGGGTCCAAATGAGGTGAGGTTTTCGCCCACACGATCGTGATCGAACAGTGGAGAGCATGGAGGGGGTTTTGCTGGGTTAGTGGGCTGATTTGGAGGGGTGTTGGGCTGCAAAGAGAGAGGGATTTTTGGGCTACGCGGTTAACCGTTGGGGCATCAAACGACCTCCAAATGGAACGAAATTTGACGGGCGGTCTGCCGGTGATATACCAAGGCCACTCGGCAAATCTCGGCCCATTCCAAGAACGTGTTTCTCCCGCTCATGAAACAAGGCCTGAGAGGGGTGACGGGCGCGGCGAGTGTGGTTGGGCTCAGAACGGACAACGGAGAGAACCGGCGGAACACGAACGGATGCAAGTTTTGAAAAAACATCCAGATGAAATGCAGATGATGACATGGCAAAATGCAACACGCAAGCAAATTACATGGCAACTACGGCGAATAACTGGGAGACACTTGGCGCATCGGATCCGGGGCCTTACATTGATACATGAGCTATTCGAGCATACAAAACAGAATTTCATTTGAAGGTTTTAGAGTTTGGCACATACAAATTTGCTTGGAATGGCAGGTAGATACCGCATATAGGAAGGTATGATGGACTCATATGGAATAACTTTTGGGTTTATGGAAGTGGATGCACAAGCAATATTCCCGCTTAGTACAAGTGAAGTCTAGAAAGAGGCTGGGAAGCGACCAACTAGAGAGCGACAACAGTCATGAACATGCATTAAGATTAATCAACAATGGGTGCAAGCATGAGTAGGATATAAATCACCATGAACATAAATATCGTGGAGTCTATGTTGATTTTGTTTCAACTACATGCGTGAACATGTGCCAAGTCAAGCCACTCGAATCATTCAAAGGAGGATACCACCCTATCATACCACATCACAACCGTTTTAATAGCATGTTGGCATGCAAGGTAAACCATTATAAACTCCTAGCTAATTAAGCATGGCATGAGCAACTATAATATCTAATTGTCATTGTAAACATGTTTCATCCATAATAGGTTGAATTAGGAACAGTGGGATAATCATATTTACAAAAACAAGATAGCTCGAGTTCATACCAGCTTCTCTTATCTCAGTCGGTACATCATATATCGTCATTATTGCCTTTCACTCGCACGACCGAACGGTGTGAATAATAATCATAGTGCACGTGCATTGGACTAAGCTAGAATATGCAAGCATTTAATACAAAGGAGAAGACAAGGTAATATGGGCTCTTGGTTAGATCAACAATAATGCATATGAGATCCACTCAACATTTTCATCGTGGTCTTCTCCTCTCGACCCCAAATAAAAGAAAAGAAATAAAACTATTTACACGGGAGAGCTCCCAACAAGCAAAATAAGAACGATAAATCTTTTTGGGTTTTCTTTTAATTACTACTACAAGCATGGAAAGTAAACTAGCTAAAGGCTACAACTATTTTTTGGGTTTTTCTTAAGGTTTTTCAAACACACAAGAAGAAAGCAAGAAAGGAAAATAACTAGCATGAATAGTACAATGAAAAAGTATGAGCACTGACAACTAGCATGAGTGTGTGAACATGAATGTAATGTCGGTGAGAAATACGTACTCCCCCGAACTTAGGCTTTTGGCCTAAGTTAGTCTATGGCCACTAATCGAAGCTACTCTCTCTGACGTACTGAGGAGGATCCTCAGGGTGCCACTGGTTAGCGACCTCCTCCGGATCCCACCGATAAACAAACTGTCGATAGTGATCAAGCGGTGGCTCTGGCTCACGCTCTAAAACTTGTGTCAGATTCCAGTATGCATAAATGGCCTCGGGCAAGATGAGGTAAATGCCTGAAAATATGTTAAACAAAGAGGGTGCAGGCAAGGTAATAGTCTCACAGTGAGTCTTATCAAATATCAAGTTATACTTAAGCATCTCCTTCTTATTTTTAACAATAAAGTCATGTGCTACCATACGCTTATAATCTAGAAAAATAGGGGGTAGCAATTTTCCTCTTTCCCATGATGCCTAATAGGTATCTCAAAGTGTTTAGCAAGGCGTGAACCAAAGATGCCTCGGAAGATGGGGCCCTTTGTACGGCTCAGACTTAACCGTTTAGCAACAATAGCACCTAAACTGAAAGTTGTATCACGAAACAAAGCATTGCGCAAAATAACAAGGTCGGGAGCACTAAGGTTTCCACTGTTCCCACGACCAATTAAGCATCTGCTAGCAAATATCGCAAAGTAACATAGAATAGGAAAATCTATACTAGTTGTTCTTGCATCGAAAACTTTCCTCGTTTCCCCTACAGCAATTCTATCAATAAATCCATCTGCATCACTAGGATGTGCTTCCTCGATGCTGCCCTCAAAGGGTATCTTGAAGACCCGACAAAAATCATGGAGAGACATCTCCTTAACCTCATCATATAGGTGCAACTCCACATAAGGTGGTGATTTCTTAGCATGGAAGTAAAAAATTTGCACGAAAATAATAGTGAGTAGGAGATACTGTTCGTGTTGGTCGTGGAGGAAGTCGGTGAGGCCTGCGTTCTCAGCCAAGTAGTAAAAGTCGTCATAAATTCCGATGGCTCTCAAGAACGCATCACAAGGCCATTCGCACGGCCGGACCTCCGCGGTGCGAGGAAGATTGTACTTGGGCTTTTTATTCTCCTCATTCTACTTATCCTTCGAGCTTCAGCTCGAGGAGCCCCTCAACAATCTCTTCATCATTTTCTTTCTCTGAAAAATTTCTGAAATCTTTAGTGACTCAAAATAAAAGTGAACCAAACTCAACAAGATTGATAGCAACTACTCCCACAAGTGCCTAGAGGCTACACCCTGCATTAAAACTACTTTTGACCATATAAATTTGACATGCAAGCTCAAGAACAGGGTCACCTTAGCAGCAAAAATATGCAATAAATAAAGCACTGGAACAAAAACTAATTGGACCATTGGAGGAGTCACATACCGAAGAACAATCCCCCAAAATAGTTTTGTGAATGGAGCTTTGAGCAAGGAGATCGAAAATGGCAGCAAGATGAGCTAGAACACGGGTTTGAGCTATGGGAGGATTTTTTTCTAGAGGAAGACAAAGTGAGTGGGTGCTGGAATAAGTGGAGGGGGTCCACGTGGGGCCCACGAGGCAGGGGGCGCCCTAGTCGGGTGGGCGTGCCCTGTGCCCTCTTGGCCAAATGGTCGGTCCCCCTGGTGTGTTCTGAGTGCTAGAAACTCTTAAATATTCTAAAAAATCATACTTCATTTTCAGGGGATTTGGAGAATTTTTATTTTTGGGGTATTTTTTATTGCATGGAAAACTCAGAAGACAAATAGAAAAAATACTATTTTTGCTTTATTTATTCTAAATAACAGAAAGTAAAAGGAGGTTACAGAGAGTTGTGCTTTCTAACTTCATCCATCTCATGCTCATCAAAAGGAATCCACTAACAAGGTTGATCAAGTCTTGTTAACAAACTTCTTCCGGATAACATGAAATCGGAGAATTTTCGAATAACATTGGGTTACCTCAACGGGGATATGCATGTCCCCAACAATAAGAATATCATATCTCTTTTTGATAGTTGGAAGAGGGAATTCAAAACCTCCAATAGTAATCATTGAAATTTTTCCAATAGAATTGATACTATGAACTTTGAGGTTGTTTCCTCGGAAAGTGTACCATATGCTCATTACCATTAACATGAAAAGTGACATTGCCTTTGTTGCAATCAATAACAGCCCCTGTAGTATTCAAAAAGGGTCTACCAAGGATAATCGACATACTATCATCCTCGGGAATATCAAGAATAACAAAGTCCGTTAAAATAGTAATGTTTGCAACCACAACAGGCACATCCTCACAAATACCGACGGGTATGGCAGTTGATTTATCAGCCATTTGCAAAGAGATTTCAGTAGGTGTCAACTTATTCAAATCAAGTCTACGATATAAAGAGAGAGGCATAACACTAACACTGGCTCCAAGATCACATAAAGCAGTTTTAACATAGTTTCTTTTAATGGAGCATGGTATAGTTGGTACTCCTGGATCTCCTAGTTTCTTTGGTATTACACCTTTAAAAGTATAATTGGCAAGCATGGTGGAAATTTCAGCTTCCGTTATCTTTCTTTTATTTGTAACAATATCTGTCATATACTTAGCTTAAGGATTCATTTTAAGCATATCAGTCAAACGCATCGCAAAAAAGATAGGTCTGATCATTTCAGCAAAGCGCTCAAAATCCTCATCGTCCTTTTTCTTGGATGGATTAGGAGGAAAAGTCATGGGTTTCTGAACCCATGGTTCTCTTTCTTTACCGTGCTTCCGAGCAACGAAGTCTCTCTTATCATATCGTTGATTCTTTGATTGTGGTTTATCAAGATCAACAGCAGGTTCAATTTCTACATCATTGTTATTACTGGGTTGAGCATCAACATGAACATCATCATTAACATTATTACTAGGTTCATGTTCATTGCCAGTTTCAGCATCAGAAGTAGAAATATCATTGGGATTCTCAGGTGTGTCTATAACAGGTTCACTAGAAGCATGCAAAGTCCTATCATCTATCCTTTTTTTCTTAGAAGGACTAAGTGCATCAATATTAGTTCTCTCATAATCTTGCTCAAGTCTCTTAGGATGGCTCTCAGGATACAAAGGTTCCTGAGTTATTTTACCACCCCTAGTCATAACTCTAACAACATTATCCTTTTTCTTATTATTTAATTCATTGAGCAAATCATCTTGTGCCTTAAGTACTTGTTCTAATTGAGTGGTAACCATAGATGCATGTTTACTAATACGCTTAAGGTCACCTTTAACTCTAGGCATATAATCACTCAAGTGTTCAATCATATAAGCATTACGTTTCAATTGTCTACCAACATAAGCATTGAAGTTTTCTTGTTTAACAATAAAATTATCAAACTCATCCAAGCATTGGCAGGCAGACTTATAACGAGGGATATCACCTTCATCAAATCTATAGAGAGAATTTACCTTTACTACCTGTGTCGGGTTATCAAGACCATGTATTTGTTCAATAGGTGGTAAATTCCTAACATCTTCAGCTTTAATACCTTTTTCTTTCATAGATTCCTTTGCTTCTTGCATATCTTCAGGATTGAGAAATAGAATACCCCTTTTCTTCGGAGTTGTCTTAGGAGTTGGTTCAGGAAGCGTCCAATCATTATCATTGCTCAGTATATTATTCAATAGCACTTTAGCTTGCTCAATAGTTCTTTCCCTGAAAACACAACAAACATAAATATCCAGGTGGTCTCTGGAAGCATCAATTAGTCCATTATAAAAGATATCAAGTATTTCATTTTTCTTGAGAGGGTGATCAGGCAAAGCATTAAGTATTTGGAGAAGCCTCCCCCAAACTTGTGGGAGACTCTCTTCTTCAATAAGCACAAAATTATATATTTCCCTTAAGGCAGCTTGTTTCTTATGAGTGGGGAAATATTTTGCAGAGAAGTAATAAATCATATCCTGGGGAATACGCACACAACCAGGAGCAAGAGAATTAAACCTTATTTTAGCATCACCCTTTAGTGAGAAAGGAAACAATTTAAGGATATAATAATAGTGAATTTTTTTCCTCATGAGTAAATAGGGTGGCTATATCATTCAATTTAGTAATATGTACCACAACAGTTTCAGATTCATAGCCATAAAAAGGATCAGATTCAACCAAAGTAATTAACTCAGGATCGACAAAGAAATCATAATCCTTACAGAAATACAGATAGGTGAAGTAGCAAAAGCGGGTCATATTTCATTCTAGCATTCAGAGACTTTTCTTTCAACTTAGCTAACAGTTTCTTAAGATCATATCTATCTTTGCAAGCAAAAAGGTCTCTAGCGGTTTCTTCATCCATAACACAACCCTCAGGTACATCAGGCAATTCATATCTAGGTGGAGAATCTTCATCATCACTTTCATCAATATTATCAGTTTCAATAATTTCATTCTCTCTAACCCTAGCAAGTTGTTCATCAAGAAATTCACCTAATGGCACAGTATTATCAAGCATAGAAGTAGTATCATCACAAGCATCGTGCATAGCAGAAGTGGCATCATCAATAACATGCGACATATCAGAATCAATAGCAGGTGTAGGTGTCGCAAGTTCACTCAAAACAGAAGGTGAATCAAGTGCAGAGCTAGATGGCAGTTCCTTACCTCCCCTCGTAGTTGAGGGAAATATCTTGGTTCTTTCATCTTTCAAGTTCCTCATAGTGATCAACAGATATAAATCCCAAGTGACTCAAAGAATAGAGCTATGCTCCCCGGCAACAACGCCAGAAAATATTCTTGATAACCCACAAGTATAGGGGATCACAACAGTTTTCGAGGGTAGAGTATTCAATCCAAATTTATTGATTCGACACAAGGGAGACAAAGAATATTCTCAAGTATTAGCAGCTGAGTTGTCAATTACACCACACCTGAAGACTTAATATCTGCAGCAAAGTAGTACGGAAGTGACGGCAATGGTGGTAAAAGTAATAGTAGCAGTTTTGTAGTAATTGCAACAGTGGCAATGGAGAAGTAACTAAGCAAAGATCAGTATGTGAAAAGCTTGTAGGCAATGGATCAGTGATGGATAATTATGTCGGATGCGATTCCTCATGCAACAGTTATAACATAGGGTGACTGCTACCTCTTGAGCACTGCGTTGGTTTTCCCTTGAAGAGGAAAGGGTGATGCAGCAAAGTAGCATAAGTATTTCCCTCGGTTTTTGAGAACCAAGGTTTCAGTCCAGTAGGAGGCTCCTCAAAAGTCCCACGCACCTTCACAAACAAACAAGAACCTCGCAACCAACGCGATAAAGGGGTTGTCAATCCCTTCACCGAAACTTGCAAAAGTGAGATCTGATAGAGATAATAAGGTAAGATAAATATTTTTGGTATTTTTATGATATAGATTGGAAAGTAAAAGATGCAAATAAAAGTAGATGGGAAACTTGTATGATAAAAGATAGACCCGGGGGCCATAGGTTTCACTAGTGGCTTCTCTCAAGATAGCATAAGTATTACGGTGGGTGAACAAATTACTGTCGAGCAATTGATAGAAAAGTGCATAGTTATGAGAGTACCTAGGCATGATCATGTATATAGGCATCACGTCAACAACAAGTAGATCAAAACGATTCTCCATCTACTACTATTACTCCACACATCGACCGACTCCTGCCTGCATCTAGAGTATTAATTTAATAAGAACAGAGTAACGCATTAAGAAAGATGACATGATGTAGAGGGATAAACTCATGCAATATGATATAAACCCCATCTTTTTATCGTCGATGGCAACAATACAATACGTGCCTTGCTGCCCCTGGTGTCACTAGGAAAAGACACCGCAAGATTGAACCCAAAGCTAAGCACTTCCTCATCGCAAGAAAGGTCAATCTAGAAGGCCAAACCAAACTGATAATTCAAAGAGACTTGCAAAGATAACCAATCACACATAAAAGAATTCAGAGAAGATTCAACTATTTCTCATAGATACACTTGATCATAAACCCACAATTCATCAGATCTCGACAAACACACCACAAAAAGTGTTACATCGAATAGATCTCCAAGAAGATCGAGGAGAACTTTGTATTGAGATTCAAAGAGAGAGAAGAAGCCATCTAGCTAATAACTATGGACCCGAAGGTCTGTGGTAAACTACTCACAACTCATCGGAGAGGCCTTGGAGCTGATGTAGAGGCCCTCCATGGTAGATTCCCCCTCCGGCGGAGCGCCGGCGAAGGCTCCAAGATGGGTCTCACGGATATAGAAGGTTGCCGCGGTGGAAATAGTTTTTCATGGTGCTCCTGGATGTTTTCGGGGTATGTGGATATATATAGGCGAAGGAGGTAGGTCAGGGGAGCCACGAGGGGCCCACGAGGGTGGGGGCACGCCTACCCCCCTAGGGCGCGCCCTCCTGCCTCATGGCCGCCTCGGCTGCTTCTTGAAGTCCACTCCAAGTCTCCTGGATTGCGTTTGTTCCAAAAAGATCGCTCAGAAAGGTTTCATTCTGTTTGGACTCCGTTTGATATTCCTTTTCTTCGAAACACTAAAATAGGCAAAAAACAGCAATTCGGGTTGGGCCTCTGATTAGTAGGTTAGTCCCAAAAATGATATAAAAGTGTAAAGTAAAGCCCATAAACATCCAAAACAGGTAATATAATAGCATGGAAAAATCAAAAATTATAGGTACGTTGGAGACTTATCAGTGACACAGAACTAGCTCCAGTTCATCAATGTAATGTAGGCATGTGCTCCGAATATAGTCATACGTGCTTATGGAAAAGAACTTGCATGGCATATTTTGTCCTACCCTCCCGTGGCAGCGGGGTCCTATTGGAAACTAAGGGATATTAAGGCTTCCTTTTAATAGAGTACCGGACCAAAGCATTAGCACTTAGTGAATACATGAACTCCTCAAACTACGATCATCACTGAGAGTGGTCCCGATTATTGTCACTTCGGGGTTGCTGGACCATAACACATAGTAGGTGACTATTGACTTGCAAGATAGGATCAAGAACTCACATGTGTTCATGAAAACATAATAGGTTCAGATCTGAAATCATGGCACTCGGGCCCTAGTTACAAGCATTAAGCATGTCAAAGTCATAGCAACATCAATCTTAGAACATAATGGATACTAGGGATCAAACCCTAACAAAACTAACTCGATTACATGGTAAATCTCATCCAACCCATCACTGTCTAGCAAGCCTATGATGGGATTACTCATGCACGATGGTGAGCATCATAAAATTGGTGATGGAGGATGGTTGATGATGATGATTGCGACGAATACCCCTCTCCGGAGCCCTGAACGGACTCCATATCAACCCTCCCGAGGAAGATTAGGGCTTAGCGGCAGCTCCGTATCGTAAAACACAATGAATCCTTCTCTCTAATTTTTTTTCTCCCTGAAAGTGAATATATGTAGTTGGGGTTGAGGTCGGTGTAGTCCCAGGGGGCCCACAAGGCAGGGGCGTGCACCGGGGGGCGCGCCCTGCACCCTCGTGGACAGGGTGTGGGCCCCATGATGTTGATTCTTTCACCAATATTTTTTATTAATTCCAAAACGTGTCTCCATATATTTTCAGGTCATTCTGAGAACTTTTATTTCTGCACAAAAATAACACCCTGGCAGTTCTGCTGAAAACAACGTTAGTCCGGGTTAGTTCCATTCAAATCATGCAAGTTAGAGTCCAAAAGAAGGGCAAAAGTGATGGAAAAGTAGATACGTTGGAGACGTATCATTATTTTCATACCTTCACAGATGATTTGAGTAGATATGGGTATATCTACTTAATGAAACATAAGTCTGAAACATTTGAAAAGTTCAAAGAATTTCAGAATGAAGTGCAAAATCATCGTAACAAGAAAATAAAGTTTCTACGATCTGATCGTGAAGGCGAATATTTGAGTTACGAGTTTGGTCTTCATTTGAAACAATGCAGAATAATTTCGCAACTCACGCCACCTAGAACACCACAGCGAAATGGTGTGTCCGAACGTCGTAACCGTACTTTATTGGATATGGTGCGATCTATGGTGTCTCTTACTGATTTACCGCTATCGTTTTGGGGTTATGCTTTAGAGACGGCTGCATTCACTTTAAATAGGGCACCATCAAAATCCGTTGAGACGACACCATATGAGCTGTGGTTTGGCAAGAAACCCAAGATGTGACTTTCTTAAAGTTTGGGGCGGCGATGCTTATGTGAAAAAGCTTCAACCTGATAAGCTCGAACCCAAATTGGAGAAGTGCATCTTCATAGGATACCCAAAGGAAACTATTGGGTACACCTTCTATTACAGATCCAAAGGCAAGATATCCGTTGCTAAGAATGGATCCTTTCTAGAGAAGGAGTTTCTCTCAAGAGAAGTGAGTGGGAGGAAAGTAGAACTAGATGAGATAATTGTACGTTCTCCCTTGTTGGAAAGTGTTCATCACAGAATTAGTTCCAGTGATTCCTACACCAATTAGTGAGGAAGCTAATGACGATGATCATGAAACTTTAGATCAAGTTACTACCGAACCTCGTAGGTCATCAAGAGTATGGTCCGCACCAGAGTGGTACAGTAATCCTGTTCTGGGAGTCATGTTACTAGACCATGATGAACCTACGAACTATGAGGAAGCAATGATGAGCCCAGATTCTGCGAAATGGCTTGAGGTCATGAAATCTAAGATGGGATCCAAGTATGAGAACAAAGTGTGGACTTTGGTGGACTTGCCCGATGATCGGCAAGCCATAGAAAAGAAATGGATCTTCAAGAAGAAGATCGACGACAAAGAATGTTATCGTTCTACAAAGCTCGACTTGTTGCGAAAGGTTTTCGACAAGTTCAAGGAGTTGACTACGATGAGACCTTCTCACCCGTAGTGATGCTTAAGTCTGTCCGAATCATGTTAGCAATTGCTGCATTTTATGATGATGAAATTTGGCAAATGGATGTCAAAACTGCATTCCTTAATGGATTTCTTAAATAAGAGTTGTATATGATGCATCCATAAGGTTTTGTCGATCCAAAAGGTGCTAACAAAGTGTGCAAGCTCTAGCGATCCATTTATGGACTGGTGCAAGCCTCTCGGAGTTGGAATATACACTTTGATAGTGTGATCAAAGCATTTTGTTTTATACAGACTTTTGGAGAAGCTTGTATTTACAAGAAAGTGAGTGGGAGCTCTGTAGCATTTCTAATATTATATGTGGATGACATATTGTTGATTGGAAATAATACAGAATTTCTGGATAGGATAAAAGGATACTTGAAAAAGAATTTTTCAATGAAAGACCTCGGTGAAGCTGCTTACATATTGGGCATCAAGATCTATAGAGATAGATCAAGATACTTAATTGGACTTTCACAAAGCACATACCTTGATAAAGTTTTGAAGAAGTTCAAAATGGATCAGCCAAAGAAAGGGTTCTTGCTTGTGTTACAAGGTGTGAAGTTGAGTCAGACTCAATGCCCGACCACTACAAAAGATAGAGAGAAAATGAAAGTCATTCCCTATGCTTCAGTCATAGGTTCTATCATGTATGCAATGCTGTGTACCAGACCTGATGTGTGCCTTGCTATAAGTATAGCAGGGAGGTACCAAAGTACTCCAGGAGTGGAGCACTGGATAGCGGTCAAAAACATCCTGAAATACCTGAAAAGGACTAGGGATATGTTTCTCATTTATGGAGGTGAAAAATAGCTCGTCGTAAATGGTTACGTTGATACAAGCTTTGACACTGATCCGGATGACTCTAAGTCGCAATCCGGATATGTATTTATATTGAATGGTGGAGCTGTCATTTGGTGCAGTTCCAAGCAGAGCGTCATGGCGGGATCTACGTGTGAAGCGGAGTACATAGCTGCTTCGGAAGCAGCAAATGAAGGAGTCTGGAAGAAGGTGTTCATATCCAATCTAGGTGTAATACCTAGTGCATCGGGTCCAATGAAAAACTTTTGTGACAATACTGGAGCAATTACCTTGGCAAAGGAATCCAGATTTCACAAGAGAACCAAACACATCAAGAGATGCTTCAATTCCATACGGCATCATGCCGTGGATGGAGACACAGAGATTTGCAAAATACATACGGATCTGAATGTTGCAGACCCGTTGACTAAGCCTCTTCCACGAGAAAAACATGATCAGCACCAAGACTCCATGGGTGTTAGAATCATTACTGTGTAATCTAGATTATTGACTCTAGTGCAAGTGGGAGACAGAAGGAAATATGCCCTAGAGGCAATAATAAATTTGTTATTTATATTTCCTTATATCATGATAAATGTTTATTATTCATGCTAGAATTGTATTAACCGGAAATTTAGTACATGTGTGAATACATAGACAAAACATTGTGTCCCTAGTATGTGTCTGAAGGAAATATGCACTAGAGGCAATAATAAAGTTATTATTTATTTCCTTAATTCATGATAAATGTTTATTATTCATGCTAGAGTTGTATTAACCAGAAACTTAGTACATGTGTTTATACATAGACAAAACATATAGTCCCTAGTATGCATCTACTTGACTAGCTCGTTAATCAAAGATGGTTATGTTTCCTAACCATAGACATGTGTTGTCATTTGATGAACGGGATCACATCATTAGAAGAATGATGTGATGGACATGACCCATCTGTTAGCTTAGCATTATGATCATGTTAGTTTCATTGCTATTGCTTTCTTCATGACTTACACGAGTTCCTCAGACTATGAGATTGTGCAACTCCCAAATATCGGAGGAACACTTTGTGTGCTACCAAACATCACAACATAAAAGGGTGATTATAAAGGTTCTCTACAGGTGTCTCCGAAGGTGTTTGTTGGGTTGGCATAGATCGAGATTAGGATTTGTCACTCCGTGTTTCGGAGAGGTATCTATGGGCCCTCTCGGTAATACTCATCACTATAAGCCTTGCAAGCATTGTGAGTAATGAGTTAGTTGCAGGATGAAGTATTACAGAACGAGTAAAGAGACTTGCCGGTGACGAGATTGAGCTAGGTATTGAGATAACGACGATCGAATCTCGGGCAAGTAACATACCGATGACAAAGGGGACAACGTATATTGTTATGCGGTTTGACTGATAAAGATCTTCATAGAATATGTAGGAACCAATATGAGCATCCAGGTTCCGCTATTGGTTATTGACCGGAGACATGTCTCCGTCATGTCTACATAGTTCTCGAACCTATAGGGTCCGCACGCTTAACGTTCGATGACGATTATTATTATGAGTTTATGTGATATGTTGTACCGAAGATTGTTCGGAGTCCCGAATGTGATCATGGACATGACGAGGAGTCTTGAAATGGCCGAGACATAAAGATTGATATATTGGACGACTGCATTCAGACACCAGAAGTGTTTCGGAGAAGTTTCGGATAAAACTAGAGTGCCGGAGGGTTACCGGAACCCCCCGGGGAACTGATGGGCCTCTATGGGCCCTAGTGGAGAGAGAGATGGGCCGACCAGGGCAGGCCACACGCCCCGTCCCCCTGAGTCCGAATAGGAGAAGGAAGGTGGGCAGTGCCCCCCTTGCCTTCCCTCTCTCCCTTTCCTTCCTCCCCCCTCCCTTCCCTAAGTTGGAAACCTACTAGGAATAGGATTCCTAGTAGGAATCCTACTTGGGGTGCACCCTACAGGGGTCGGCCAGCCTCCCCCCTTGCTCCTTCATATACGGGGGCAGGGGGCACCCTAGGACACACAAGTTGACAATTCTTTTAGCCGTGTGTGGTGCCCCCTCCACAGTTACACACCTCGATCATATCATCGTAGTGCTTAGGCGAAGCCCTGCGCCGGTAACTTCATCATCACTGTCACCACACCGTCGTGCTAAAGAAACTCTTCCCCGGGCTCAACTGGATCAAGAGTACGAGGGACGTCTCCGAGCTGAACGTGTGCTGAACGAAGAGGTGTCGTACGTTCGGTGCTTGGATCGGTTGGATCGCGAAGACGTTCGACTACATTAACCGCGTTAACTAAACACTTCCACTTTCGGTCTACGAGGGTATGTGGACACACTCTCCCCTCTTGTTGCTATGCATCACACAGATAGATCTTGCGTGATCGTAGGAATTTTTTTGAAATTATCGCGTTCCCCAACAGTGGAATCCGAGCCAGGTCTATGCGTAGATGTTATATGCACGAGTAGAACACAAAGAGTTGTGGGCGATAATAGTCATACTGCTTACCAGCATGTCATACTTTGATTCGGTGGTATTGTTGGATGAAGCAGCTCAGACCGACATTACACATACGCTTACGCGAGACTGGTTCTACCGACGTGCTTTGCACATACGTGGCTGGTGAGTGTCTGTTTCTCCAACTTTAGTTGAATCGAGTGTGGCTATGCTTGGTCCTTGTTGAAGGTTAAAACAGCACACTTGACGAAAATTCGTTGTGGTTTTGATGCATAGGTAAGAACGGTTCTTGCTAGAAGCCCGTAGCAGCCAAGTAAAACTTGCAATAACAAAGTAGAGGACGTCTAACTTGTTTTTGCAGGGCTTGTTATGATGTGATATGGTCAAGCATGATGTGATATAAATTGTTGTATGAGATGATCATGTTTGGTAACAAAGTTATCGGCAACTGGTAGGAGCCATAAGGTTGTCGCTTTATTGTATGCAATGCAATCGCCATGTAATTTTTTTACTTTATCACTAAGTGGTAGCGATAGTCGTAGTAACAATAGGTGGCAAGACGACAACGATGCTACGACGGAGTTCAAGGTGTCGCGCCAGTGACCTTGGAGATCATGACGATGCTTCGGTGACCTTGGAGATCATGACGATGCTTCGGTGATGGAGATCATGAGCACAAGATGATGATGGCCATATCATGTCACATATTTTGATTGCATGTGATGTTTATCCTTTATGCATCTTATTTTGCTTTGAACGTCGGTAGCATTAAAAGATGATCCCTTACTAAATTTCAAGGTACAGGTGTTCTCCCTGAGTATGCACCGTTGCTACAGTTCCTCATGCCGAGACACCACGTGATGATCCAGTGTGATAAGCTCTACGTTCACATACAACGGGTGCAAGCCAGTTTTGCACACGCAAAATACTCGGGTTAAACTTGACGAGCCTAGCATATGCAGATATGGCCTCAAAACACTGAGACCGAAAGGTCGAGCATGAATCATATAGTAGATATGATCAACATAGTGATGTTCACCATTGAAAACTACCCCATCTAACGTGGTGATCGGACATGGTTTACTTGATTTGGATCACGTGATCACTTAGATGATTAGAGGGATGTCTATCTAAGTGGGAGTTCTTAAGTAATATGATTAATTGAACTTTAATTTGTCACGAACTTAGTACGTGATAGTAGTTTGCATGTCTATGTTGTTGTAGATCAATGGCCCGTGCTACCGTTCCTTTGAATTTTAATGCGTTCCTAGAGAAAGCTAAGTTGAAAGATGATGCAGCAACTACACGAACTAGGTCCGTAACTTGAGGATTATCCTCATTGCTGCACAGAATAATTAAGTCCTGGAAGCACAGCTAGGTGCCAGGCCTGCTGCAGATGCTACCGATGACATTAAGAACGTCTTGTAGAGCAAAGCTGATGACTACTCGATAGTTCAGTGTGCCATGCTTTACAGCTTAGAATCAAGACTTCAAAGACGTTTTGAACGTCATGGAGCATATGAGATGTTCCAAGAGTTGAAGTTAATATTTCAAGCAAATGCCCAAGTTGAGAGATATGAAGTCTCCAACAAGTTCTACAGCTGCAAAATGGAGGAGAATAGTTCTGTCAGTGAACACATACTCAAAATGTCTGGGTATCATAATCACTTCACTCAACTGGGAGTTGATCTTCCAGTTTTGTGTCGTTGACAGAGTTCTTCAATCACTGCCACCAAGCTATAAAGGCTTTGTAATGAACTATAATATGCAAGGGATGAACAAGACTATTCCCGAGCTCTTCGCAATGCTAAAGGCCGCGGAGGTAGAAATCAAAAAGGAGCATCAAGTGTTGATGGTCAATAAGACCACTAGTTTCAAGAAAAAGGGCAAAGGAAAGAAAGGGAACTTCAAGAAGAACGACAAAAAGGTTGCTGCTCAAGAGAAGAAACCCAAGTCTGGACCTAAGCCTGAAACTAAGTGCTTCTACTGCAAAGGGACTGGTCACTTGAAGCAAAACTGCCCCAAGTATTTGGCGGATAAGAAGGATGGCAAAGTGAAAGGTATATTTGATATACATGTTATTGGTGTGTACTTAACTAATGCTCGCAGTAGCGCCTGGGTATTTGATACTAGTTCTGTTGCTCATATTTGCAACTCGAAACAAGGGCTACGGATTAAGAGGAGATTGGCTAAGGACGAGGTGATGATGCGCGTGGGGAATGGTTCCAAAGTCTATGTGATCGCGGTTGGCACTCTACCTCTACACCTACCATCGGGATTAGTTTTAGACCTAAATAATTTTATTTGGTGCCAGCGTTGAGCATGAACATTATATTTTTATCTTGTTTAATGCGAGACGGTTATTCATTTAAATCAGAGAATAATGGTTGTTGTATTTATATGAGTAATATCTTTTCTGGTCATGCACCCCTGCTGAGTGGTCTATTTTTGTTGAATTTCGATAGTAGTGATACACATATTCATAGTGTTGAAGCCAAAAGATTGAAGTTAAATAATGATAGTGCAACTTATTTTTGGCACTGCCGTTTGGGTCATATCGGTGTAAAGCGCATGAAGAAACTCCATACTGATGGACTTTTGGAATCACTTGATGATGAATCACTTGGTGCTTGCGAACCGTGCCTTATGGGCAAGATGACTAAACCTTTGTTCTCCGGAACAATGGAACGAGCTACTGACTTGTTGGAAATAATACATACCGATGTGTGCGGTCCAATGAGTATTGATGCTCGTGGTGGGTATCGTTATTTTCTTACCTTCGCAGATTGAGCAGATATGGTTATATCTACTTAATAAAGCATAAGTCAGAAACATTTGAAAAGTTCAAAGAATTTTAGAGTGAAGTGGAAAATCATCATCACAAGAAAATAAAGTTTCTACGATCTAATCGTGGAGGAGAATATTTGAGTTACGAGTTTGGTCTTCATTTGAAACAACATGGGATAGTTTCACAATTAACGCCACCTCGAACACCACAGTGAAATGGTGTGTCCGAACGTCGTAGCCGTACTTTATTAGATATGGTGCGATCTATGATGTCTCTTATTGATTTACCGCTATCGTTTTGGGGTTATGCTCTAGAGACGGCTGCATTCACTTTAAATAGGGCACCATAAAAATCCATTGAGACGACGCCTTATGAACTATGGTTTGGCAAGAAACCAAAGTTGTCGTTTCTTAAATTTTGGGGCTGCGATGCTTATGTGAAAAGGCTTCAACCTGATAAGCTCAAAACCAAATCGGAGAAGTGCGTCTCGTAGGATACCCAAAGGAAATTGTTGGGTACACCTTCTATCACAGATCCAAAAGCAAAATCTTTGTTGCTAAGAATGTATCCTTTCTAGAGAAAGAGTTTCTCTCGAAAGAAGTGAGTGGGAGGAAAGTAGAACTTGATGAGATAACTGTACCTTCTCCCTTATTGGAAAGTAGTTCGTCACAAAAATCAGTTCAAGTGATTCCTACATTAGTGAGGAAGCTAATGATGGTGATCATGAAGTTTCGGGTCAAGTTACTACCAGACCTCGTAGGTCTCCCAGAGTAAGATCCACACCAGAGTGGTATGGTAATCCTATTCTGGAATTCATGTTACTAGACCATGATGAACCTACAAACTATGAGGAAGCGATGATGAGCCTAGATTCCACGAAATGGCTTGAGGCCATGAAATCTGAGATGGGATCCATGTATGAGAACAAAGTGTGGTGGACTTGCCCGATGATCGCAAGCCATAGAAATAAAATGGATCTTTAAGAAAAAGACCGACGCAGATGGTAATGTTACTGTTTACAAAGCTCGACTTGTTGCGAATGGTTATCGACAAGTTAAAAGAGTTGACTACGATGAGACTTTCTCACCCGTAGCGATGCTTAAGTCTGTCTGAATCATGTTAGCAATTGCTGCATTTTATGATTATTAAATTTGGCAAATGGATGTCAAAACTGCATTCCTGAATGGATTTCTAGAAGAAGAGTTGTATATGATGCAACCGAAAGGTTTTGTCGATCCAGAGGGTACTAACAACGTGTGCAAGCTTCAGCGATCCATTTATGGACTGGTGCAAACCTCTCGGAGTTGAATAAACATTTTGATACTGTCATCAAAGCATATGGTCTTATACAGACTTTTGGAGAAGTCTGTATTTACAAGAAAGTGAGTGGGAGCTCTGTAACACTTCTAATCTTATATGTAGATGACATATTGTTGATTGGAAATGATATAGAATTTCTGGATAGCATAAAGGGATACCTGAAGAAGAGTTTTCTATGAAAGACCTTGGAGAAGCTGCTTGTCGGGTGGTAGGTGCGACATATGCCAATGGGTGGCTTATCATTGTGGGAGCCAATAAGACATCGCCGGTGCCTGGAAATGGGATGAGGCGAAGACATGCACGCCGGCGGATCTTACCCAGGTTCGGGGCTCTCCGTGGAGATAACACCCCTAGTCCTTCCCTGCGGGGTCTCCGCATGATCACTAGATCAACAAGTGCCTACAAGAGGCTCCTTGAGCTGTTCGGCGAGAGGAAGAAGGAGGGCAAGGCTAGCTCTCTTCTCCCCTCAATGTTGTGTCTAAAACTATCAGAGTCCAACCCTTTGCATGGGTGCCCTGGGGGGTTTATATAGGCCTACCCCCTAGGGGTACAATGCTAATCCGGCTGGGCGTGGGCCCTAGCCATCAGTGTCTACGCTTGCCGGCTTCTCCGCCGGCTGCTGGGGCCCGCCGACTGGTGGGTCCCGCC
Source organism: Aegilops speltoides (assembly GCA_021437245.1). Lineage (NCBI taxonomy): Eukaryota > Viridiplantae > Streptophyta > Magnoliopsida > Poales > Poaceae > Aegilops > Aegilops speltoides. Next base: position 325,996,752 of record CM038142.1, on the reverse strand, counting down.
GGCTGTTGGCGTCTTCGTCGATAGGATGGTCCCACCGCTTGTGGGTCCTGTCGGGGGCTGGTTACTATTGCCTCACTCTTGATGACGAGGGCTTTCTCGGGGTAAGCATGGCTACAATGCCGCCACCTGACGGGTTCTCACTGTAGCCTTACCTCGACTTGTCTCCTTAATGGTGCGCATACTTCAAGGAAGGGAGCGAGCCAGCTGTTGGGAGCCGGCTGCATCCCAGGCCGACTGAGGGAGGCATGGCCGCCTTCGGGTGTCTCTCGACTCGAAGGGCCCGCCCGCTGCTGGGCCGTCGACAACTGTCGTGGGTGCGTTATGATCAAGATGGCAACAAAGCCATTTGGACGGGTCATGGTTGCCCAGACGGGCGATCTTTGGCTATGCGCGTGCTCGAGATTCGGGGGTGGCAGGCTTCACTGTTTCCATTCCCCTTCTCATCGCCGTTATAGGGGTGCAGACTTTAAGGGCACGATCTTGGTCGCCTGCCTAGAGCCGGCCTCTCGGAGTCGGTCTTCTCGTGGCCGGCTTCTTGGAGTCGGCCTCCCGGTGTCTTTCTTCATGAGAGTTTAGGGCCAGGCCGCCTTCCGGTAGTCGACCTATGAGGCAGCCGGCCAGGGGAAGGCGGCCCTATGCCTTGGGTGCTTGAAGGCTCGATCGGCCTATTATTATTTTTTTGAAGAGCCAGGGGGAGCCGTCTAGGCTACCCGTGGTCATTTACTCCGACAGTAGTCCCCGAAGCTGGTTGGGCTTCGTGGCTGAAAGGGGAACGAGAAGCTCAATCAGCTTCCTATCCTGAAGAGCCGGCAGCTAGGAGCCGGCTTTGCGCAGGCGCGTCGTCTCGGCAGGACTATTTGAAGTCTGAAGGCGGGAACCAGCTGGCGCGCAAGCCTGGCTGCGGGCTGGCTGCCCGCCGCCCGCGCGCCACATGGCACCCTTCGGCTGGAAGGGCCTGCCAGCCCACGCGCATGACGGGACGTCACCGCAGTCCGAGGCCCGCCACTTTCATGCCTCGGCCCAAGTGCGGATCTTCTGCAGCCCGAACGGGCCGCTCGCCTTCCGACGGCAGTTTCCGCACGCCGTCAAGGCGCAATAATCGCGGGGCGTGGGGGAGTGGGCGCAGTTAATCCCACGCCTCGCCTCCTCGCCTTCGCCGCACAAGGCTATAAGTAGGGGGAGGAGGGGGAGCGGCAGACGCTCACTCGCTCGCCCTCGCTCCGCCTTTTTCTTCCTCTTCTTCCTCCTCTCTGTCGCCGCAGCTCCTCGCCGCCGCGCCGCCCCTCCGCCAATCTTCCCGGCGCGCCATAGCTCCACCGCGGCTGAACCGCGCGCCCTCCGCCGCCGTGCTTTTCCTGACGCTTCTTTGCCCTCATGGCGCGGTCTAGCTCCTGGGATGGTTCCAACGTCCATGAGGACCACATCGACTTCCTCCGCAAGACGCGGCGCGTGCCGGGAAAAGATGATGTGCGGGTTCGTCTCGCGCCGGAGAGGGAGATCTCGCCGGCGCCGGAGGAGGACGAGTGGGTAAACTTCCGCTCGCACTGCATGCGCGGCGCCGGCCTGCCGGCGCGTGGTTTCTTCCGCTCCTTCCTCGAGTTCTATAACCTTTAGTCGCACCAGCTTACTTCAAACACGGTGGTGCTGCTGTCGGCCTTCGTCAGCTTCCTTGGCATCCTCCCCACCCTTGAACTCTGGGGGGAATTCTTCTAGTCCAAGCTTGGCACCATCATTGCAGGCGTGCCTGCTCCATGTGGTCCTTTCATCGCCGTGCGAAGACCGATGGGAGACAACCCGTTTCCGCCCATCGCACTGATCCAGTCGGTGAAGCTCTGGCAGAAATCCTACTTCTATGTGAAGAACGTCGCTCTGCAAGGCGACTTAGTCAATCTGCCGGCTTACGTAGCCGGCCCGCCCGCTGGGAGGCGGCCTTCATGGTCCTACCGAGCCAGGTCGCTAACTCCGGCTGGGGCTAGCGCCGTTGCCCGGCTCCGGGTGCTGGTCCAGTCGGAAGGCCTGACCGGGTCCGACCTGATAGCCGCCTTCGTGGAGCGTCGGGTGCTCCCGCTCCAAGGCCGCCCTCACATGATTTGTCAGATGAGCGGTCGTTTCGACCCAAGTCGGCTAAGCACCAAGGAGATGCGTCATGACGAGGTATCTCACATGGTGAATTATATCGCCAACTGCAAGCTCACCGAGGAGTGGCGGTTCAGCAAGGAGCCGTATTCTCGCGCCAATCCCCCGCCTATGGTAAGCTTTCCTTCTTTTCTTCTTCTCTTCTTGCCGAGTTCTCACTGGTTGGCTCCTGACTAGTCGGCTTGTTTGTAATCAAAACCCCCTCCTTCACCCGGCGGCCGAAGCCGCGGGGGCGGAGCGCTAGTTTGGCCCCGACCGTGCGACGGACGACTTGGACGATCCCGACTTGGGGGCGGCCGCCCTAGACGACGACGCCGTAGAGGGAGGCGGCAAGGCAGGTGGCTCCGGGCTCACCGCCGGCTTCGAGGACTGGCCGGATGATGACGAGGCCGAAGCTATTCCGTGCCGCCAACCGGTATCCGATCATCAAGGCGCGGGCTCGTCTGTCACGCCGGCTGTTCGGGGCGGCATGCAGAAACACCGCGCCGCACCGATGTCAGGACCCCGACTCAATGCCACATCGATCTAGCATGTAACACCTCATATCACTTTGCGGCCTCACGCACGGTATCCCCAGGGTGTCGCCTTACCTTTGCCCGGGACCGTTTGCGCCTTTTGGCACACGTATATGATAGTGTCGCTAGCATCCATATGATAAGGAGCCCGGGCTGACATGGCTAGTCGTAAACCCAAAGTGGCACAAACTTACAGGACAGCATCCATGACCCAAAGATCGAACGTGTCGGTCAACAATGAGTGAATCCAGTGCTGTAGCTTTGGGCTAGCAGACTCCGGTGAACTGGCAGAAGGGCTAACAGACTCCGGTATTCATCGCGTGACATTTCCCGAAGGATGTATACGAGAACGAAGAAGGACACATGCCGCCAGCCTAAGTGTTCCGGAGTAGTAGCAAGCTACCATGGCTCAGTGGAAGCACTAGGAGACATTTCCCGGTAAGAGAGGCTACTAAGGATAAACAACTAGATAGTCAGATCCCACACATACCAAGCATTTCAATAACATACAAACAATATGCTCGATATGTGCAAATACAACATGGCATCACAACATGACTCTACAACTCAAGTATTTTATTCAATAGGCTCGAGGAGCGAGATATTACAAACAGGGTCTCATGACCCAACATTGAGAGCATACAAATCAAAGCACAAGCGGAAGCTTAACATGTCCGAGTACGAGACATCTACAAATGAAAAAGGCTTAGAAGCCCGACTATCTACTAGATCTGCCGAGGGCACAAGATTGTAGCTGAGGTAACAAGCTAAACGTCAAGTCCAAGCGGAACTACTAGCGAGACCTGAAGTCTCTCGCAAAAACATAAAATAGGCAAACGTGAGTACAAATGTACCCAAGAAGACTTACATCGAACTATCTACATATGCATCATTATCAACAAAGGGATGTGGGGTTTAACTGCAGCAAGCCAGCTTTGACTCGGTGGCTATCCTAAACTACATTCGCAAGTAACTCTTTTGAGGTGGCGCACACGAGTCCACATATTCACCATATCAATATTCCACTATGGATCGCCCCGCCTCCCTACAAGAACGCCATCCATAGCACTCACGCTTATCTTGCGTATTTTAGAGTATCCACTTTCACTTGTCTATGAACTATGCAAGGGGTCCAAGTTTCCATATCCGAGGAATCCGGCTATTCAATAGATAATGATAACCCTCACAGGTGTACTTCTTCACACACGCTCTCGCCACTTATCGCCTCAGACACATCATGTACCTCGGCAACCTTCAAGCGGAAGCCGGGCGAGGAGTCGGCCACGCCTACCTAAACACTCAAGTCTCTCGTCCGTGTTTATCGCCTATTCGGTTCCATCCGCAAGGAGATCCGCCGGGTGTCACCACGGCCCCAAATGATGTGTGCAGGTTCCCAAGTCCACCATCCGGTGCCACTTGGTACACCGCCCCTTGTGCCTAGTCTCGTCCCAAGCCCACCTGCATCGGGTGCCACCTAGTAGACTACTAGCACTACCTACAAACACAAGAAACTAGTTGCAACTCCTGGACAGAGAACAAGGGTGATTAAGAAGCCGAGAGGGTCAATTAAGGATCCCAATGAGTGGTAGTAGCTGTTCATGGATCACAAACACAGAACTCAGCTCCTGAGGACGGCTGCAATGAGACAACCCACCATGCACTCCTACATGGCCTCTCACCGCTACCTTTACCAAATCGTGTTCACGCACTTAGCTCACATACAGTAGGACATGTTCACACACCTCCAATTCATCCCCGATGAATCAGACCTGACACAACTCTAAGCAATAGCAGGCATGACAAACAAGCATGAATGAGTAGGCACATCAGGGCTCAAACAACTCCTACTCATGCTAGTGGGTTTCATCTATTTATCGTGGCAATGACAGTCATGCAGAGGATAAAGGGGTTCAACTACCGCTGCAAGTAACAGTTGTATCGTTGTTGTCCTAATGCGATAAAATAGAGCAGGAGCGAGAAAGTGGGATTGTATCGGAATGAACAAAGGGTTTTGCTTGCTCGCACTTCAAGATAATATAGTTCTTCATCGGTGTCATCGAACTCATCGTCGAACGTCGCTCTCGAGAGGGACAATCACCGGCAAACAAGGAAGAACACAATCAATGCAATGCACAATATGATGCATGATCATGACATGGCAATATGCTGTGATTTGAGCTAATGCAACTAGCAGCAAGTTAAACGGAGTTGGTTTGAACCCTAGGTTCAAATTCAAACTCCACATGTGATTATTTAAATGCCATTCATATGATTTGTGCTATACAGCAGCTATAAGTTGTTCGAACATGCATGAAAATGGTACATATGGATAGATTCGATTTTTCTGATCATTTTTCATATATAATTCATTCGATTTGGAGCTACGGTTGATTTTCTATGAATTTTTGAAGTTTGTGGTATTTTCTGGATTTTTTAGAATAATAATAAATCCAGAAAATTGCATTACTGCGTCAGCATGATGTCGTTGTGACTTCAGCAGGTCAACAGACTGGGTCCAGGTCAAACCTGACGTGTGGGGTCCACACGTCAGTGACTAACTAACTAACCTAATTAATTAATGGTAAATTACTACTAAACTAAAATGTCAGTTGAGTTAATTAGACTTAATTAAAAAGACTAATCTAGGATTAGCTGGGCCAGGGCCCACTTGTCAGCGACCCAGGGGAGGTCAAACCCCTGGTCAGTCGAGGCTAATACGCCGGCGGCTCATCGCCGGCTACAGCAGGGGCGGCGGAGGGCTCGGGTTAGCTCCTTCGGCGACCAAAACGACGGCGGAGAGGCTCTACATGGTGCTGGGACTCGCGCACATCCAACACGACTAGCGGCAGCAGCCGGAGTGGACCGAGCTCGCCGGAAACGAGCTCGCAGCGGCGGCCGGAGTTCGGGCATCGACCGAGTCGACACGACAAAGCATGCTAGGTGCAGCGGTTGGGAGTTTTGAGCTCCTGGAGACGCGCTGAGCGCGTTGCTATGCTCACCTGTGGGCGGAAGAGCTCAGGAGCACGGGCCTGCCGGCCATGGCGGACGGCGGCACGGGAGCTCGCGGGGTACTGCGCTACGACACGCGGACGACGAGGGAAGAAGGGGGAAAGGGGACCAGGTCTCACGGCGAGGTGAAGGGTGCAGACGGCGGGGTTGGGGACGCCCCGGAGACGGTGAATCGGCGCCGGCGATTTTCGGTACCCGTCGGTGAAGACGACGGCGATGGCGTCATTGCAGGGCTCTTGGCGTCACTTGGCGTGGTGAGGAGGAAGAGTAGGTCGAGGCGGAGCTTTGGGATGCGTCAGGGAGGCGAGGAGGTGGCTCAGGGCGCGGCAGCGTTGAGCGGCGGCGATGGTTGCGGTCGGGTGTGCGAGAGGGAGAGGCGAGGGAGAGACGAAGGGGACGAGTGAGGGGGTCCAGGGGTTCAGGGCGGCGCCGAAGAGAAGGTCCGAGGCGTCGCGGTGGCGAGGGACGTAGGCAGGCAGGGAGGTGGCATGTCGCCACAGGCGCAGCGCTGCTGCCTCCTCCTCCGCCCATCGGGCAGAGGTAGAGGATGATCGGCATGGGCCCCGTGGGCTAGGCCACCAGGTGGGCCAGCCAGTGGGCTGCTGTAGGTCCGGTGAGCATCCTCCTCTGCTACTTAATTGTTTTCTGTTTTCTATTTTATTTCTCTGTTTTGAATTAGTAAAAATACTAATTCATTTTGTAAAATCCTGAAAATAATTGTGGGCACTTTTGAAACTATTTCCAACAGCCCTCAAATGCTTTCAAGATTATTTGGACATTTAAAATATTTATAGAATTTAAATGTCCAAATTCAAATACTTATGATTTAATTCAAAAATCCAAAATAACCTCCAAAAATATGAAACCATTTTTGGCAGAGGGTTTAGCCAGGACCAAAGATGGTGAACATTTATGAAGGGCATTTTGGGTTCATTGAAAAGTTTTAAGTTTGAACCTAGTTGAATTCATTTGATGCTAGGGTTTCAACATCCCCATTTCAAGTTTAAAAGAAATTAAACATGATGCAACACATGACTAGCTAGCTCAGAGCATACCAGAACTAGGGACGTGACAACTCACCCCCCCTAAACAAGAATCTCGACCCGAGATTCAAGACGTGAGGTAAGAAGACAAAGGGGACACGAAGCTAGCACAATCTTCATGATCCAGGTGGCACTTCATAAGAACCTTGATTCGATCATCATCTTGTCTCGACATCTTGCTCTGAGAACTCCAACTAACATGACAACGAGAGGGAAAGAAAGACTCTGGAAGGATCGATCTTCTCGAAGGTCGAACAACTCGGGATCAACTCATGGAATGAGACATTGAAACATCTCTCGAGCTGAGAGACAAAAGGCACATCGAGAAGGACAGAAGAAACAAAGTGACAAGGGTTTCAAAGTAGCGAGGGAATATATGCCATGATTTCAGAACGGGGCACCTTGGAAGAGGTGGCTCATAGAAATATCCCTTAAGTGGCAAAAAGAATTACCTTGATTCAAAGATCATTGAAACTCTGTATACCAGCCTAAGGCAATTCTCGAACGATCGTTTGGAGGGGTTTTGGTAGAATGGCATACCCGGATTAGAATGGATGATGTGGATTACCTTGTTGAAAACAACACAAGGGATGATTTTGCTTGCGTGTGCTCTCAAAAACTTGAGCATTTCCATATTCATCAAGGTTTTACCAATATCCGTGTCAAGGATCCTGGCAACACAACGTACTACCATGATGAATACCGGTGGAGGATGCAGATGCAAAGGAAAGATAACACTTTCTCAGATTTTACCTTGACGACGCTAAGGAAACAAAATCTGGACGATCGACCGAGAGACATTGAGCACTCCGCTTCTAATGTTCTCCTTGATGTACTAGGTACCATAGTCAATGCTTAAAAGCATCAACATGGCCATCAAGTAAAGGTCGGACTTCGGGAGCATAAGAATCCGTAAGGATTAACTACGGAGGTAAATCCTACGAAATCCTCATGGGGAGGTGGCCAACTTCCTTCAATCAAGATGCTGCAATAATAGGTCTTCCGGTTGGGTGTGTTGGCCACGACATCCACTTTACCGGTTATCGAGAGACCAATATTATAGTTCTTGGAAAATGCTCCAACCATCATATCTGCCTGAGATTCAGATCTGGTTGGTGTAAGGATATTCTAGACTCATCAAGTCTAGGAATAAAAATGAAAGTTTGCAACACAAATCGACGAGATGGTGTTGCGAGATTCTCAGGTAATGGACTATGGTAGTAAGCTCCAAAACATGAGCTGGTTCTGCTACAAAAATGTGAACATGTTGTCCTGCATAAGCATGACCACATGGTAGTCTTACAACTAAACACTACCGAAGTTCGAAGGGAACCATCAACAAGGATATCAAGTCCTTATGTAAGGCATGCTCTTAAGAAGGAACTTCTTCTCCTTGAACCAATCAATTAGTGGCTTGGTGTGCTAGGGAATTCATATGGAATGAAGATGATCGACCTAATGCACCATAGAATACTTCACACATGCATGACTGACTTGGGATGATTCCAGAGGAAGCAAGAACAAACTTTCTCGAATTCACGGCGGCAACTTACTTCAAATGCACGTGAATCAAAGGAAGTCACTTCTTTCATCCAAACATATACTACATGAACGGGGCATGAAGAAAATGCTTACAAAAGTTTCCAATACTAGCTGGATGTTCAACACAAATCATGGAGAAGATAACAATGTTGCTGATGGGCTCAACAACAATTCATCCAGGTTTCCATGAAGATGGAATTCCATAATTATGTGAACAAGGTGATAGCATTGGTCAGACCCAAAGAGTATAATGGTGTATGCTCAAGGAATTAACCATGAATAAGACAATATTACGAATATCGTTGGTTCTGATTTGACTTGACAATAGCCCATGCTCAAATCAAAGATTGTTTAAGATAATAAATCCAACAACTGATCACAGGGACCAATCGATGAAGATATCATCTTTCTTCAACACACATACACAAAGATATCCCTTGGAATGAACTGAGTCGGACAAGCTTTTATCTTCCAACTCTCCAAGTTGTTGTTTAGCTTAACCAACTAGCTCAGGGGTATCCTTTACAGATTCTTGGAGAAGGTTGGTTTACAAGAAACCAACTTGATCACGAGCTCAACGCATTGGTCAGGGGGACAACCTGGTGATACTTCCGGGAAGATAATCGGAAAATCACGAGCCACCAATGTGCTACTAAGCTCGAGAATAATCTTGCTTCTCAGGCAAGACGATATGATCAATAACCAAGGGATTGGCATAGCCCTAACTCATTGATCGAGAGGTGCACCAGAAATAAGGACTAGGTAGCACGATCTATCTTAGAATGATGATTTAGGAACCAACATGCTAAGAATGAAATTATTGTCCTTTAACTACCAAGCAATGGAGTTGCTAGGAGTATAGATTTCACACATCACGGTTCACTTGTCGGCATTCCGGTTGCAACAACACGGGAGCCGAGAAATGAATAATGAGGGCGAGAAGTATTACTGCGTCAAGAATTCATAAGAGATAGTGCAATTCTCATGACGATCCTGACGTAAAGAGGGTAACACTTCAGGGTAGAAGGGATCAAAAGCTTGATTGCATTTTGATCTATGGAATACAACTGCTTTGACCCAATCCTGGATATGGAAGAGGTACTGGAGTTTGTTTCTCCCAGTCATTCCGAATAGAATGGCTTGACGGACCACAAGAGTAATAGGCATCGACGAACAAATGCACGCATACTCTTGACCATCAATTGATAGACGAGGGTCAGAAGACAACTAAAATGGGGCAACTCAAAAGAACAAATGATTTCTGAGTTGTGGAGGCATGGATTAGCATGTCGAACCAAATTCAACAGGTTTCTTCCGGATAACCCATGCAGAAAAGTAGAGCTGGCAGAGTCACAATATAGAATGGAGAACTCATCAAAAGCACTTTGGTTGTGATCTTTTGGTTCAAAAGAACTCCTGCCAAGAATGGTTTATGGTATTTGGAAGAACGATATACCACGGACCTCGAGGACTATCGCAAAGGTTACTAATATCCTAAAGGAACTAGCAAACACTACCAACAAGAAGTAGGTAGGGTGAATCTCGGGTTCAGAAACCCAGGAGTAGAATGCCTACTAACTAAATGGCATCACGAGATGCTTTCGGGAATAATGGCCAGAATCATCACACTGGGAACATAAAACATGGCTAGATTAGTAGGTGGTTCTCTAGGATGCCTAGGGTCATAATAATGGCTTCAACATATACGCCGAGGCAACGGAGTACCTCAACTCACTGGCTAGTGTGCTTATTCTGACCAAAAGGACATCGGGAACGGAGGAAGGATTTGCAAATGCATCAGACTATTTAGAAACCTGAGATGACTCGGACAGCATAACGACTGCAAATGCTTAAAATGATTTAAGACATCTTGCAAAAAGGTGGCATAACCACTCAACATCATAACAACAAGGTTCTGAGATAAACTGAGAACATACTAAAAGTAGTAGAAACTAAACTGAGACTTGAAACTATCAATTCTATAAGTCTATGGATTAGTAACACGTCATCCTAATAGATAGATGAGAAGGCCTAGTTCTTAATCCCCGTAGAAGAGAAGAGGTTGACTCAGATCAGAAGGACATAAGGTAAAGGAGTAAAAAGAGCCTTACGTTTCATCCCACAATCAATTCCCCTACATATAACTAAAGCATTTCTAGACTCAACTTCGACCAGTTTGGCTTGGTAATCCTCACAGCAATCAAGCTCGATACCAAAGCTGTCAGACCCCGACTCAATGCCACATCGATCTAGCATGTAACACCTCATATCACTTTGCGGCCTCACGCACGGTATCCCTGTGGTGTCGCCTTACCTTTGCCGGGACCGTTTATGCCTTTTGGCACACGATATGATAGTGTCGCTAGCATCCATATGATAAGGAGCAGGCGGACATGGCTAGTCGTAAACCCAAAGTGGCACAAACTTACAGGACAGCATCCATGACCCAAAGATCGAACGTGTCGGTCAACGTGAGTGAATCTAGGCAGTAGCATTGGGCTAGCAGACTCGTGAACCGGCTGTAGCGGGCTAACGGGACTCCGGTATTCATCGCGTGACATTTCCCGAAGGACAGACCACAGAACGAAGAAGGACACATGCCGGCCAGCCTAAGTGTTCGGAGCAGTAGCAAGCTACCATGGCTCAGCGGAAGCACTAGGAGACATTTCCCGGCAAGAGAGGCTACTAAGGATAAACAACTAGATAGTCAGATCCCACACATACCAAGCATTTCAATAACATACGCACAATATGCTCGATATGTGCAAATACAACATGGCATCACAACATGACTCTACAACTCAAGTATTTTATTCAATAGGCCCGAGGAGCGAGATATTACAAACAGGGTCTCATGACCCAACATTGAGAGCATACAAATCAAAGCACAAGCGAAGCTTAACATGTCCGAGTACGAGACATCTACAAATGAAAAAGGCTTAGAAGCCCGACTATCTACTAGATCTCGCCGAGGGCACAAGATCGTAGCTGAGGTAACAAGCTAAACGTCAAGTCCAAGCGGAACTACTAGCGAGACTCAAGTCTCTCGCAAAAACATAAAATAGGCAAACGTGAGTACAAATGTACCCAGAAGACTTACATCGTAACTATCTACATATGCATCATTATCAACAAAGGGATGTTGGGGTTTAAGCTGCAGCAAGCCAGCTTTGACTCGGTGGCTATCCTAAACTACAACCGCAAGTAACTCTTTTGAGGTGGCACACGAGTCCACATATTCACCATATCAATACTCCACTATGGATCCGCTCCGCCTCCCCACGAGAACGCCATCCATAGCACTCACGCTTATCTTGCGATTTTAGAGTATCCACTTTCACTTGTCTATGAACTATGCAAGGGTCCAAGTTTCCATATCCGAGGAATCCCGCTATTCAATAGATAATGATAACCCCGCAGGGTGTACTTCTTCACACACGCCTCGACACTTATCACCAGACACATCATGTACCTCGGCAACCTTCAAGCGGAAGCCGGGCGAGGAGTCGGCCACGCCTACCTAAACACTCAAGTCTCTCGCCCGGGTTTATCGCCTATTCGGGTTCCATCCGCAAGGAGATCCGCCGGGGTGTCGCCACGGCCCCAAACGATGTGTGCGGGGTTCCCAAGTCCACCATCCGGTGCCACTTGGTACAAGGCCATCAGGCCTAGTCCGTCCCAAGCCCACCTGCACGGGTGCCACCGGTAGACTACTAGCACTACCTACAAACACCGTAAACTAGTTGCAACTCCCGGACAGAGAACAAGGGTGATTAAGAAGCCGAGAGGGTCAATTAAGGATCCCAATGAGTGGTAGTAGCTGTTCATGGATCACAAACACGTAACTCAGTTCACGAGGATGGCTGCAATGAGACAACCCACCATGTACTCCTACATGGCCTCTCACCGCTACCTTTACCAAATCGTGTTCACGCACTTAGCTCACACACAGTAGGACATGTTCACACACCTCCAATTCATCCCCGATCAATCAGACCTGACACAACTCTAAGCAATAGCAGGCATGACAAACAAGCATGAATGAGTAGGCACATCAGGGCTAAAACAACTCCTACTCATGCTAGTGGGTTTCATCTATTTACTGTGGCAATGATAGGTCATGCAGAGGATAAAGGGGTTCAACTACCGCTGCAAGTAACAGTTGTATCGTTGTTGTCCTAATGCAGTAAAATAGAGCAGGAGCGAGAAAGTGGGATTGTATCGGAATGAACAAAGGGGTTTTGCTTGCCTGGCACTTCTGAAGATAATATAGTTCTTCATCGGTGTAATCGAACTCATCGTCGAACATCGTCTACTGAGAGGGGATAATCACCGGCAAACAAGGAAGAACACAATCAATGCAATGCACAATATGATGCATGATCATGACATGGCAATATGCTGTGATTTGAGCTAATGCAACTAGCAGCAAGTTAAATGGAGTTGGTTTGAACCCTAGGTTCAAATTCAAACTCCACATGTGATTATTTAAATGCCATTCGTATGATTTTTGCTATACAGCAGCTATAAGTTGTTCTAATATGCATGAAAATGGTACGGATGGATAGATTGGATTTTTGTGATCATTTTTCATATATAATTCATTCGATTTGGAGCTACGGTTGATTTTCTATGAATTTTTGAAGTTTGTGGTATTTTCTGGATTTTTCAGAATAAGAATAAATCCAGAAAATTGCATTACTGCGTCAGCATGACGTCGGTGTGACGTCAGCAGGTCAACAGACCGGGTCCAGGTCAAACCTGACGTGTGGGGTCCACACGTCAGTGACTAACTAACTAACCTAATTAATTAATGGTAAATTACTACTAAACTAAAATGTCAGTTGAGTTAATTAGACTTAATTAAAAAGACTAATCTAGGATTAGCTGGGCCAGGGCCCACTTGTCAGCGACCCAGGGGAGGTCAAACCCCTGGTCAGCCGAGGCTAATACGCCGGCAGCTCGTCGCCCGGCACAAGCAGCGCGCGCGAGGGTTTCGGGTTAGCTCCTCCGGCGACCAAAACGACGGCGGAGAGGCTCTACGTGGTGTTGGGACTCGCGCGCATCCAACACGACTAGCGGCAGCAGCCGGAGTGGACCGAGCTCGCCGGAAACGAGCTCGCAGCGGTGGCCGGAGTTCGGGCATCGACCGAGTCGACACCACAGAGCATGCTAGGAGCAGCGGTTGGGAGTTTTGAGCTCCTGGAGACGCGCTGAGCACGTTGCTATGCTCATCTGTGAGCGGAAGAGCTCAGGAGCACGGGCCTGCCGGCCATGGCGGACGGCGGCGCGGGAGCTTGCGGGGTAATGCGCTACGACACGCGGACGACGAGGGAAGAAGGGGGAAAGGGGACCAGGGCTCACGGCGAGGTGAAGGGTGCAGACGGCGGGGCTGGGGACGCCCCGGAGACGGTGAATCGGCGCCGGCGATTTTTGGTACCCGTCGGTGAAGACGACGGCGATGGCGTCATTGCAGGGCTCCTGGCGTCGCTTGGCGCGGTGAGGAGGAAGAGTAGGTTGAGACGGAGCTTTGGGATGCGTCAGGGAGGCGAGGAGGTGGCTCAGGGCGCGGCAGCGGCGAGCGGCGGCGACGGTTGCGGTCGGGTGTGCAAGAGGGAGAGGCGAGGGAGAGACGAAGGGACGAGTGAGGGGGTCCAGGGGTTCGGGGCGGCGCCGAAGAGAAGGCCCGAGGCGTCGCAGTGGCGAGGGACGCAGGCAGGCAGGGAGGTGGCGTGTCGCCACACAGCAGCGTCGTTGTCTCCCTCCTCGCCTCTTGGCAGAGGTAGAGGATGATCGGCATGGGCCCCGTGGGCTAGGCCACTCACTCGGCCACCTGTAGGCTGCTGTAGGTCCAGTGAGCATCCTCCTCTCTGTTACTTAATTGTTTTCTGTTTTCTATTTTATTTTCTATTTTGAATTAGTAAAAATACTAATTCATTTTGTAAAATCCTGAAAATAATTGTGGGCACTTTTGAAACTATTTCCAACAGCCCTCAAATGCTTTCAAGATTATTTGGACATTTAAAATATTTATAGAATTTAAATGTCCAAATTCAAATACTTATGATTTAATTCAAAAATCCAAAATAGCCTCCAAAAATATGAAACCATTTTTGGCAGAGGGTTTAGCCAGGACCAAAGATGGTGAACATTTATGAAGGGCATTGTGGGTTCATTGAAAAGTTTTAAGTTTGAACCTAGTTGAATTCATTTGATGCTAGGGTTTCAACATCCCCATTTCAAGTTTAAAAGAAATTAAACATGATGCAACACATGACTAGCTAGCTCGGAGCATACCAGAACTAGGGACGTGACAACCGGCCCTCTTCGGAAGTCGGCCGAAGAAGCCCAAGGGTTCTGCGGCGGCGACCAAACGGGACGAGACGGCCGCGAAGGCAGCCCGCTTCCGCAAGGTGGTGAAGCAGCCGCAGGCAGTTTCAGCATAAGTGTCAATTCTCTCACGCCTTTCTTTTTTCTCTTCGGTTGGCATTCTTCTAAGCCTTTTCTCGACTTATCAAACAGGGCTCCGCTTTCTCTCGAGCGGGCCACTACCGCCTCTGTAGTCGGAGGGGCGGGAGGGTCCACGAGCGCTCGCCGCATGGATCCCCATGCCGAACTCCTAGCGGCGACGGAGCGGAATGCACGGGAGGTGCGGGAGGAGCGGGAGGCGGAGGAGCAGAGGGCGGCCGCCGCCAGGGCGGCTCATGAGACGACGGAGGAGTAGGCAGAGGCGCAGGCCGACACGGCGACCAAGGCTCAAGCGGAGGCCGCGGCCGTGGAGAGGGCGGCGGAGGCCCTGCGTAGCCAGCCTCTACAGCTCATCATCCCCCTCCGCACCGTGGCCCCCGATATCCCAGTGCCCCCGCCAGAGGAAGCCGGCCACGACCAGCCGGCGATGGAGAGGGAGAAGGGTGACACAGTCGTCCCGGAGGGAGAGGCGGTACCGCCATCGTCGGCTGGAACGGGCCAAGGCGGCCGGCCTGAGGCGCCGCCTGAGCAGCCGGCTGGAGGTGAGACGACTGGGAGGGCGGATATTGTGGTCCCGTCGCCGTCTCGTCGGAGTGCAGGGAAGGCGACTTCAGAGCCGGACCCGCAGAAGGCCGCGGGCTCCAGCTCGTTGGCCCAGGATCTGAAGACGGCCAGCGTCATCTTGCCAGGGTGGACGCCGAGCAGTGGGACGGCCATGCTGAATGTGGTGGCGCAGGACGTCCGGAGCCGGCTACAGTCCCAGGCCGCCGCGCTGAAGCGGTATACTCAAGAGTTTCTTGCAACGCGGTCGGCCATTCGGGTGAGTCTTCTCGTCGATCGCTCTTGATTTCTTCCGAGGGGGCGCGTCAGCGCACCCACTGGGTGTAGCCCCTGAGTTCCGAGTCGGCTGCTGAGCAGGCGGCTTGGAACTTCTTAGTAGACTTTAATTGATGTCTTGTTTTTATTCGCACCTTTGTCCTATTTGCAGGACTATCACAACCTCCACGTGGCGACCTTCAACTCCCAGGCCCGGGAGATGAATCAGAAGACTGCTGATCTCACTAAGAGCCGGAGTAAGTGCTTCAATTTTTTATCTCATTTGGGGCGATCAAGACACTCCATCGGGTGTAGTCCCGAGATTCAGGCCAATCACGAGCAGTCGGGTCGGATCTTTCCTGACGACTTCTTCCTTATTGTTTTTTTCTTCTTCTTCATATCTGCAGGGGATAATGCTGACTTGAGGGAGCAGCTAGGCGGGGCCCAGACCGCCCTTCACGCCAAGGAAGCCGAGTGCAACGCCTTGGCTCAGGAATGTGACCGCCTCGTCAAAAAACTGGCCGACCAGGAGGAGAGCCACAAGGCGGCCCTGAAGACGGTGCAGGATAGCGAGGCCGCCCTCAACGCCGAATATGAGACCGAGGCGGCAAGCTGGGCCGAGGCGAAGCAGGCGCTGAGCGAAGGTTATGGCCGGATTGAAGATTTGATTGACGGTAGGCCGCCTTCTTCTTCGTCCCTTTGCTCGCCCCCAGTCATCTGGTCTGTCTTCTGACTTTGTTCTACTTCTTTCTTCTTTGTGCAAATTACTTCCCTAGTTACTCCGTTGTCTCCAACCAAGCCATCGAGGCTCACCGTGAGGCCCGAGGGCAGGCTGGGGTTGAGATCGCACCGGATGCTGGCCAGTCGCTTGAGGAGCAGCTTCTGGCGATTCAAGCCCGCCTCTAGCCGGCTTACCGCATGCTCCGCCATCTTCAGCATGCTGGGGCGCAGGTGCTGGCCGCCCTCTGGCCCGGCGAGCTGGTTCCCTGCACCTCTAGTCGGACTGCCGACTGGCTGTAGGTAGTAGTCGGCCGCTTCGAGGCCTGGAAGGCCTCTGTGTCTCGGTCCGGTGCTAGGCGGGCGCTAGAGTTCGTCCGGGCTTGGTACCCTGGGCTGAATTTGGCCCAGCTGAGCACCTGGCGGTAGGAGGCTAACGAGGAGCTGGAGGCGGTGTGGCCGGCCATCATCCAGCGCGCCTCGGTGATCGTCGACTACACCGACACCAGCGCCTTTGCCCCTGAGGTAAATGAAGACGGCGTCGCTCAGCCGGAGGAGTGGTTCGGACTGAACCCGGCGGATGGTCAAGACTCGGCGGAGGAGATCGATTCTAGTGACGAGGGCGAAGAGGAAGAGGAGGAGGATGGTGAAGACACTGTGCCAGACGGTGGAGCGACCAGCCAGCCTCAGCCTGATCGTGCTTCCAGCAACAAGGCGCGTGCGAGCGCGCCGCCTGCAGCAGGTGATTTTCAAGCCGAGACTCGTCAGCCGGCCACTCCTCCAGCCAGCACTGCCGTCTCCACCAACCTGCCCGACTCGCCTGTTGCTCCCTTGGTCTGACTCACCGTCTTTGCTTTCCTGCTCGTTACTCTTTGAACAACTTTAATTAAATTTGCGTAGTTCCACCCACTGGGGGTGTATTCAAACTATGTTGAAAGCTGGCCGTTCAAAGGCCTTTTGTGTAAATATAATCATGCACGTGATTGGCTTCCGTTCGTATTTGCTTTTCATCTTTTGGCTATTTCCTTTGCCTCCCTCCCTTGGTCACCGCCTTCCCAGCCGGACAACTGCTCTGCAGTCTGTGGCTGGGGAAGGGCTTGGCCATTTTGGGAGGACAAGTACTCAAGCTTTCTTAGATTGTAGCAAAGTGAATGGGAAGTCAGGCGGCCGGCTGCTCTGACAGCCGGTTGGCGGGGTGGGAGGCCGGCTTGTGTTATATAAGTTCATAAATCCTTAGCCATTTTTCATGTGGGCATCCTTTCCTGCCTTTGGCTCTTGCCAGCCGGACAATCGATTCTTCGAGCTGCAACTTTCGACAAGAGAGGGCTTGGGTGCCGGCACACTACTTGTCTGACTGCAGGTAGAACTTAAATATAACTCAAGGCGGCAAGTCCCCGGGCCAACTAATCGAACCCGAT
Organism: Aegilops speltoides; assembly: GCA_021437245.1. Lineage (NCBI taxonomy): Eukaryota > Viridiplantae > Streptophyta > Magnoliopsida > Poales > Poaceae > Aegilops > Aegilops speltoides. The sequence goes on along the minus strand of CM038142.1, from coordinate 325,979,088 downwards.
GCCGGACGAGAAAACAAATGTAGTAACATAATCATAGGCATGATACTCATCATTCATAGATAAAAGAGGGTAGTCCCCGAGTGCTCCTTGGGGGGCCCGTTGTCTCTTACTTAATACAAAAGGTAGCGTGGTACATACTGTATTTTAACTGTAAAATCTTCGGAGGAGATTGGCATTCCATGGTCGTTCCGACTCCTTGCCGGAATCATCTCTCTTGCGTGCCTTTGGCTTCTGCGCGTCGACCAGGTAGTAGGAGTCGCTGCCTAAATCCCGGCTGATGACGAATGGGCCTTCCCAAGGGGCCGAGAGCTTGTGCTGGCCGGCTGTTCGCTGGATCAGCCGGAGCACAAGATCACCCTCTTGGAAGGATCTTGGCTTGACCTTCCGGCTGTGGTAACGGCGTAGACCCCGTAGGTAGATGGCGGACCGGCTGAGGGCTAATAGACGGCCCTCTTCTAGCAGGTCGATGCTGTCTTCTCATGCTTCCTTGGCCTCCGCCTCCGTGTACATGGTGACCCGAGGTGAGTCGAACTCAATGTCAGTTGGGATGACAGCCTTGGCACCATATACAAGGAAGAAAGGGGTGAAGTCGGTTGACTTGTTTTGGGTAGTGCGCAAGCTCCAGAGAACGGCCGGCAGCTCGTCGAGCCAATAGCCGGCTGAACGCTCCAATGGCACGACCAATCGGGGCTTGATGCCGGAGATGATGAGGCCGTTTGCTCGCTCGACTTGGCCGTTTGACTGCTGGTGAGCAACGGACGCTAAGTCCAGTCAGATGCCCTGTGTCGGGCAGAAACGTGCCAGTGCTCCCTTGGCAAAACTCATGCCGTTGTCGGTGATGATGCTGTGTGGTACGCCATACCGGGTTGTAATATCTGCGATGAATGTCACGGTAGTCAGCCCATTCAGTTTCTTGATCGGCTTCGCTTCAATCCACTTGGTAAATTTGTCCACCGCGACGAGCAGATGTGTCATGCCGCCGCGCGCCGTCTTGAATAGGCCCACCATGTCCAGTCCCCAGACGGCAAAGGGCCAAGTAAGGGGGATGGTCTTGAGTGTAGAAGCCGGCAGGTGTTGCTTGGAGCTGAAGACTTGGCACCCTTTGCAGTGTTTGACTAATTCCTTGGCGTCGTCCAAAGTAGTCGGCCAGAAGAATCCATGACGGAAAGCTTTGGTGACGAGTGATCTTGAGGCCGTGTGGTGGCCGCATTTGCCTTGGAGGATGTCCTTGAGGATTGCTATGCCCTTCTCTGGTCGACGCAATGCTGGAAGACTCCAGTGACGCTGCGCCTAACGAGCTCTCGATTCACTATTGTGTATGTCCCGGCTCGGTGTTGGACTTGTCTTGCCGAGATCTCGTCAGTCGGTAGCTCTCAGTTTACCAGGAAGTTAAGGATGGGTTGGGCCCATGATGGAGCTGTGACTTCTTCTACTGTCAAAATGGCTACTTTGACCCGGGTGGGTGGGCTGGGTGGTGAAGAGTTGGAGTCGGCCACTGCCTGTTGTGTCGATGCAGTCCCAGTCGATCGCAGAGTCCCCGGCCGGTTTCGAACTCCCGGCCGGTGCGACTATAGCAGTCCCTCGAGCCACCGTCAAGTCCCTGCCGGATCCGGCGTTGTCGGGTCAGCGGCACGAAGATGGAATCAGATTCTGGAGATAGCTTGACAGACGGCTTGATGAGACGTTGGAGAGAGACGCCGGTTGGTATAGCTTGTCGGGTGGAGCCTATTCGTGCCATGGCATGTGCTTGCTCGTTGTCGGCCCGTGGCACGTGGAGGAACTCGCATCCTTCAAAATATCTGCTGAGTTGCTGAACGAGGAAGCGGTAGCTCGCCATGTTTGCGTCCTTGGCGTCCCAGTCGCCAGATGATTGCTGGACTACCAAATCCGAGTCACCATAGCACAGGATCCGGCGGATGACGAGTTCTTTGGCTAGTCGGAGCCCGTGTATGAGTGCCTCGTACTCGTCCACATTGTTGGAGGCGGCAAAATGGATTTGCAATGTGTATCTGAGTTTGTCGCCTTTGGGAGAGGTGAGGACGATGTCGGCTCCCAAGCTAGCGCGCATCTTGGATCCATCGAAGTGCATCCGCCAATGAGTGGAGTCGGGGGCCGTCGGCAGGTACTGGGTCTCGGCCCAGTCGACAAGGAAGTTGGCCAATGCCTGGGACTTGATGGCGGTGCGAGGCTGGTAGAAGATTGTGTAAGGAGCCAGCGCAATGGCCCATTTTGCCACCTGGTCGGATACATCCCGACTGCCTATGATCTCGGCGAGCGGGGCAGTACATACGACCGTGATGGGCTGCTCTTGAAAGTAGGGCTTGAGCTTCTTGGTGGCGAAGTACACACCATAGCACATCTTCTGATAGTGTGGGTAGTTCTGCTTTGAGGTGGACAGCACTTCACTCAAATAATATACCGGCCTTTGGACTAACTGAGCCTGGCCTTCTTCTGGGCGCTGAACCACGATGACAGTGTTGACCACCGGCTAGTGGCAGCAATGTAAAGGAGCATGGGCTCTTTCTCAGTCGGCGCCGCCAAGACAGGCGGCGTGGTCAGCATCTTCTTTAGCTCGTGAAAAGCTTGGTCTGCTTTGTCGTTCCACTCGAAGTGAGTGGACTTCTTCATGAGTCGGTAGAGGGGGAGAGCTTTTTCTCCAAGCTGGCTGATGAAGTGGTTCAGGGAGGCCAGGCATCCGGTAAATTTTGGATGTCTCGTAGCTTGGTAGGAATCTCCATTCTCTCTATGGCCTTGATCTTCACTGGGTTGCATTCGATGTCGCGTTCGGAGACCAGGAAGCCTAGAAGCTGGCTGGCTGGCACTCCGAACACGCATTTCTCGGAGTTGAGCTTGATCTGAAATCGGCGCAAGTTTTCAAATGTCTCTCTGAGGTCTTCCAGCAAGGTGTCGCGCTTCTCCATCTTCACCACAATATCGTCTACATAGATGTGGGCATTTCTGCCGAGCTGCTTGAGGAGGCATTTCTGCATGCAACGCTAAAAAGTGGCACCGGCATTTCTCAAGCCGAATGCCATAGTCAAGTAGTAGAAAGCTCCGAATGGTGTGATGAAGGTGGTCTTTAGTCGGTCAGCCGTATCCAACTTTATCTGGCGGTAGCCTGAGTAAGCATCCAAGAAGCTCAACAGCTCGCATCCGGCTGTGGAGTCTATCACTTGATCAATCCTTGGCAGAGCAAAGGGATCTTCGGGGCAGGCTTTATTGAGGCTGGTGTAGTCAATGCACATGTGCCACTGCTTGTTTTTCTGCAACACCAGGACTGGGTTGGCAAGCCACTCTGGGAAGAACACCTCCATAATGAAGTCGGCTGCTAGAAGCTGGGCTATTTCTTCTCCGACAACTCTTCTCTTCTCTTCTGACAGGCGGCGCAAGGGCTGCTTGATCGGCTTGGCGTCAGATCGGACATGTAGCTTGTGCTCGGCAAAATCCGTCGGGACATCCGGCATGTCTTTGGGAGACCATGCGAAGATGTCCCGATTCTCATGGAGGAAATCGACGAGCTCGCTTTCCTATTTGCTGTCAAGGCCGGTGCCCACGACAGCGTGCCTCTCCGGGTGCTCCGGGTCCAGAGGTTCTTCTTTGTTTCTTTGGCCGGCTAGAAAGAACCTTGAGCATCATATTCCTTGGGGTCGGGGATGTGGCCACTGCTTGTCGCCATGGCCACGACTCGATCCAAAGATCTTTTTTCTTCAAAGAATCACAAGGGACTCGCAGTCGGCTGTTGGCTGCCGCACACTCAGAGGATTTCTTGTAGTCTCCGGCTACGATAATGATGCCCTTGGAACTCGGCATCTTCATCTTGAGGTAAGCTAGTGGGGCACAGCCATGAACTTGGCCAGAGCAGGTCGTCCAAGCAATGCGTGGTAAGGGCTCTCCAGATCCACTACTTCAAACCATATTGCTTCTCGGCGGAAATGATCCTTATCGCCAAACAGAAAATCTATCTTGATCTTGCCGATTGGTGAGCAGGACAGGCCGGGTACGATGCCATGGAACACAGTCCGACTAGGCATGAGCTGCCTCGTCTTGATGTTCAGCTTCTCCATGGTGCCACGGTACAGTATGTCGATGCTGCTCCCGCCATCTATCAGCACGCGGGAGAAATGGGCAGCTCGCCTTTCTGTTGCGAGGGTAGCATCAAGAACCAAGGCATAAGGGCCGGGAGACGGCATCATCTCTGGGTGATCGGCCCAGCTCCAGCTGATAGGCTTCTCTGACCAGTGCATGAACTCAGGGTTGTTGGAGGCAACCGCGTTGACCTCTTGGTGCTGTCGGCGCCGGCTGTGCCGGTCTTTAGGCTGGCTTGTAGAGACGACGTAGCCGGCATGCTCGTCAGGGAACTCGTCTTGAACAGCCCCGACCGTTGGCCGAGCGGCCGGCTGCTGGGGGGCTGGAGGCGGCTGGCCAGCAGGCGAAGGAGGCACCAGCCCTTCGCCTTTGGAGATTCGGGTGAGCCAATGGCATTTCCGAGTCGTGTGGTTGGACGCCTTCGCACCGCCGTGGAACTTGCAGGGGGCATCAAGGGCTTGCTCCTAGGAGAAAGCCGGCTGCCAAGCCGGCCTGCTGCCCTTCTGCTTCCTGGGCGCGGGCCGCCCTTCGGGCTGTTCGTCTTCGACTGTGGACACTTGCCGACTGGTGGAAGGCGGCATAGGGGCCTTGCGCTTGTTATCGTTCTGGTATGGGCGTCGGTTGGAGTCTCCAGCCGGCGTCTTGGGAGCCGAAGTGAGCACCTTGCCGGAGGCGTCTACTAGGAGCTCGGTCTTCATTGAAGAGTCGGCCATGGCATACTTGTCCGCTATGATCAGCAGCTTGTCAAGGGTAGTCGGCTCGTCGTAGAGGAGTCGGTGCTTGAGGAGGGTGCCTTCTCGGCACCCGGCGGTGAAGTACTCTATGGCTTGAACCTCGTGCACCCCTTCGCGGGAGTTGTGGAGCTCAGCCCAACGCATGAGGTAGTCGCGAGTTGATTCATTGGGTCCTTGAAAACACAAGGAGAGCTGTCAGGGCTTGGGAGCCGTTTGTATGTGCTGGTGAAGTTGCGGATGAAGGCTTCTGTGAAGTCTAGCCAGCTGTTGACGCTGTAAGGCTTGAGGCTGTTGAGCCAGGTGCGCGCCGTGCCTTGGAGCATGAGGGGGACATATTTCACGGCAACACGCCTGTTGCCGTTTGCTATGCGAACCGCGGTGGAGTAATCGATCAACCAATCTTCCGGCTTCATGGAGCCGTTGTACTTGGGCGTGTCTCTCGGGAGCGAGAACCCTTTGGCAAAGGGCTCGTCACGGATGCGGGGGCCAAAGCAAGGCAGACCGACATCATCTTCTTCTTCTAGCGCCAGGGATCGCGCTAGGCGGTCAATCCAATGGCGGGCGTCCTTCTCGCTGACTCCTTCACGGCGGCCTAGTCGGGCGCTGAGAGTCGGATGTGTGACAGGCGGTGGGGTGGGGTATCTCTCCACACAAGGCGGAGGAGGATCGCCTCGTCGCTCCACAGCTCGAGGGCGGCCTTCTGCATCACGCTCGATGGTGATTCGAGTCCGACTGCGACTAGCAGACGGCTCCTTTTCTTGTCTTGTGCGGGTGCCGCCCGCAGTCGCCGTCCGTGACGTCGCGCCATGCTCTCGCGCGGGGCTTCACGCGACACCGGCTTCACACCACTCGCGCCACGCCGATCAACCGCTGGATGTGTCCGGTCATGTAGGGAGCTCGCCGGCCCCACCATTCAGCTCGCTTCACGACCGATCGGGCGCCGCGCAGTTCTCGAGAGGCGTGGCGCGATCGCGCGGTTCGCTCCCAAAGATGTCGGCGGCGGCCACGCCGCTTTGACGACGCCGCCCGGCTCGCCCGCTGGGGAGGCGGCGTACCAAAGGCAGCGTGGTCGACATCGCGCTGGTGAGCCTCAGTGAGGCGTCTCATGGTGGCTATCTTCTGGCCCTCCGCAATGAGGGCGAGGCGGCGTGCCTCCAGCGTCTCAGCGTCGGTGTCGACCGATGGGGCGAACAGCAGCAGCGCCGCCATGTATGCGTGGGCGCTTCGCCAGAGGTGACACCATGGCTGATGACTAGCACCTCGGTGATGGTGCTGCAGCCGCTGTCGGCTCGAGGAAGAGCATCGTCGAAGACCAATACATTGGTAGGGAAGGCGTCAAGTGATGTCATGTCAGAGTCGACAAGCATCGGGTCGATGGAGCCAACCGACTCCAAATCCGCGGCAGGCTCGCTGGAGACGTAGAGTTGGTCGAGGAGGCTGACGAGGCGGCTCTCGGGGCAGCCTGTGCTCACGTCGGACGCGGGCTCGTCGGAGATGCGAGCCTCGCCAAGAAGATCGGCGAGGCAGCTCGCCACGCAGGCGTCGTCGACACCCTGCAACGCGTCGGGGCAAGCGCCATCGGGCGTGCTGGGCTGGCTACGCTCGCTGGGGAGGAAAAGGGTTCCCGTCCAGAGTAGGTCTCTGGACGATGGTGCACCTAGCCCCACGGTGGGCGCCAAATGTCGGGTGGTAGGTGCGACATATGCCAACAGGTAGGTTATCATTGTGGGAGCCAATAAGACATCGCCGGTGCCTGGAAACGGGATGAGGCGAAGACATGCACGCTGGCGGATCTTACCCAGGTTCGGGGCTCTCCGTGGAGGTAACACCCCTAGTCCTGCTCTGCGGGGTCTCCGCATGATCACTAGATCAACAAGTGGCTACAAGAGGCTCCTTGAGCTGTTCGGCGAGAGGAAGAAGAAGGGCAAGGCTAGCTCTCTTCTCCCCTCAATGTTGTGTCTAAAACTATCGGAGTCCAACCCTTTGCATGGGTACCCTGGGGGGTTTATATAGGCCTACCCCCAGGGGTACAATGGTAATCCGGCTGGGCGTGGGCCCTAGCCATCAGTGTCTACGCTTGCCGGCTTCTCCGTCGGCCGCTAGGGCCCGCCGACTGGTGGGTCCCGTCGGCTGCCAGCCTCTTGGTCGACAGGCTGGTCCCACCGCTTGGGGGTTCTGTCGGGGGCTGGTTACTGTTGCCTCACTCTTGATGACGAGGGCTTTGTCGAGGTAAGCATGGCTACAGTGCCGCCACCTGGCGGGTTCTCACTGTAGCCTTACCTCATCTTGTCTCCTTAATGATGTGCATACTTCGAGGGAGGGAGCGAGCGGGCTGTTGGGAGCCGGTCGCATCCTGTGCCGATCGAGGAGGCATGGCCGCTCGGTGTCTCTTCGACTGGGGCCCGCCGCCATGGGCCATATCGACAGCTTTGTCATGGTGCGTTATGATCAAGATGGCAACAAAGGTTACACGCGATGGGTCATGGCTGCCTGATGGCGATCGTGGCCATGCGTGCTCCAGGATTCGGGGGTGTCAGGCTTCACTGTTGCCACGCCCCGTCTCATCACCGTTATGGGGGTGCAGACTTTGAGGGCACGATCTTGGCCGCCTGCCGGGGGATGGCCTCTCGAAGTCGGTCTTCTCGTGGCCGGCTTCTTGGACTCGGCCTCCCGGTGTCTTTCTTCATGAGAGTTTAGGGCCGAGCCGCCTTCCGGTAGTCGGCCTGTGAGGCAGCCGGCCAGGGGAAGGCGGCCCTATGCCTTGGGTGCTTGAATGCTCGATCGGCCTGTTATTATTTTTTTGAAGAGCCAGGGGTGAGCCGACTAGGCTACCCGTGGTCATTTACTCCGACACTGCTTACATATTGGGCATCAAGATCTATAGAGATAGATCAAGACGCTTGATTGGACTTTCACAAAGCACATATCTTGATAAAGTTTTGAAGAAGTTCAAAATGGATCAATCAAAGAAAGGGTTCTTGCTTGTGTTACAAGGTGTGAAGTTGAGTCAGACTCAAAGCCCAACCACCGCAGAAGATAGAGAGAAAATGAAAGTCATTCCCTATGCTTCAGCCATAGGTTCTATCATGTATGCAATGATGTGTACCAGACCTGATGTATGTCTTGCTATAAATATAGTAGGGAGGTACCAAAGTAATCCCAGAGTGGAGCACTGGATTGCGGTCAAGAACATCCTAAAATACCTGAAAAGGACTAAGGATATGTTTCTCGTTTATGGAGGTGAAAAAGAGCTCGTTGTAAATGGTTATGTCGATGCAAGCTTTGACACTGATCTGGATGACTCCAAGTCACAAATCGGATACGTATTTTTATTGAATGGAGGAGCTATCAGTTGGTGCAGTTCCAAGCAGAGCATCATGGCGGGATCTACGTGTGAAGCGGAGTACATTGCTACTTCGGAAGCAGCAAATGAAAGAGTTTGGATGAAGGATTTCATATCCGATCTAGGTGTCATACCTAGTGCATCGGGTCGAATGAAAATCTTTTGTGACAATACTGGTGCAATTGCCCTAGCAAAGTAATCCAGATTTCACAAGAGAACCAAGCACATCAAGAGACGCTTCAATTCCATCCATCATCAAGTGTCGGAAGGGGAGATAGAGATTTGCAAAATACACATGGATCTGAATGTTGCAGACCAGGGGACTAAGCTTCTTCCACGAGCAAAACATGATCAACACCAAAGCTCCATGGGTGTTAGAATCATTACTATGTAATCTAGATTATTGCCTCTAGTGCAAGTGGGAGACTGAAGGAAATATGCCCTAGAGGCAATAATAAATTTATTATTTATTTTCTTAATTCATGATAAATGTTTATTATTCATGCTAGAATTGTGTTAACCGGAAACTTAGTACACGTGTGAATACATAGACAAAATATATAGTCCCTAGTATGCCTCTACTTGACTAGCTTGTTAATCAAAGATGGTTATGTTTCCTAACCATATACATGTGTTGTCATTTGATGAACGGGATCACATCATTAGGAGAATGATGTGATGGACATGACCCATCCGTTAGCTTAGCATTATGATTGTGTTAGTTTCATTACTACTGCTTTCTTCATGACTTATACAAGTTCCTCAGACTATGAGATTATGCAACTCCCGAATACCGGAGGAACACTTTGTGTGCTACCAAACATCACAGCGTAAAAGGGTGATTATAAAGGTGCTCTACAGGTGTCTCTGAAGGTGTTTGTTAGGTTGGCATAGATCGAGATTAGGATTTGTCACTCCATGTTTCGGAGAGGTATCTCTGGGCCCTCTCGGTAATACTCATCACTATAAGCCTTGAAAGCATTGTGACTAATGAGTTAGTTGTGGGATGAAGTATTACGGAACGAGTAAAGAGACTTGCCGGTAACGAGATTGAACTAGGTATTGAGATACCAACAATCGAATCTCGGGCAAGTAACAAACAGATGACAAAGGGAACAACGTATATTGTTATGCCGCTTGACCGATAAAGATCTTTGTAGAATATGTAGGAACCAATATGAGCATCCAGGTTCTGCTATTGGTTATTGACCGGGACGTGTCTCGGTCATGTCTACATAGTTCTCGAACCCATAGGGTCCGCATGCTTAACGTTCGATGACGATTGGTATTATGAGTTTATGTGATATGTTGTACCGAAGATTGTTCGGAGTCCCGGGTGTGATCACGGACATGACGAGGAGTCTCGAAATGGTCGAGACATAAAGATTGATATATTGGACGACTATACTCGGACACCAGAAGTGTTCCGGAGAAGTTTCCGGAAAAACCGGAGTGTTGGAGGGTTGCCGGGACCCCGCGGGGAACTAATGGGCCTCGATGGGCCCAAGTGGAGAGAGAGAGGGGCCGACCAGGGCAGGCCGCGCGCCCCCTCCCACTGAGTCCGAATAGGACAAGGAAGAGAGGGCGGCGCCCACCTTGCGTTCCCTCTCTCCCTCTCCTTCCTTCCCTCTCCCTTCCCCAAGTTGGAAACCTACTAGGAATAGGATTCCTAGTAGGAATCCTACTTGGGGCGCACCCTACAGGGGTCGGCCGGCCTCCCCCCTTGCTCCTTCATATACGGGGTAGGGGGCACCCTAGGACACACAAGTTGACAATTGTTTTAGCCGTGTTTGGTGCCCCCCTCCACAGTTACACACCTCGGTCATATCGTGTAATGCTTAGGCGTGAAAGAGCTGGTTATCGACTAGAGGGGGGTGAATAGGCGATTTTTATGGAAGTCTTCAAAACATGGGAGTTTCGAAGACAAACAATAGAAATGACACTATTCATATGCAGTGGAAGGTAGACTACACTAGGCAAGACATAGTCAAGTATTCAGTGAAGTGAAAGCACGAAGACTATTAGCAGCTAGGTAGTAAGGATCAGGATGGAAGATAGTATGAAGCCAGTCAGAACAAGTAGTCACTCAGTGAAGTCAAACAGATAATGCAAGCAGGCAATGACTTCATGAAGACAAACTGTAAGTAAAGAGAAGTGAGAGATAGAACCAGTAGCTTGGAGAGGACAGAGATTTGTTCGACCAGTTCCAGTTGCTGTGACAACTGTATGTCTGGTTAGGGAGGCTGAGATTTAACTCAGAAGACCACGTCTTTACCTTATTCCCCTTGAGCTAAGGACACTTAGTCCCTGCCTAATCACTCTGGTAAGTCTTCAAGGTAGACTTCCAAACCTTCACAGACTTCGTTCACCGGCAATCCACAATGACTCTTGGATGCTCAGAACGCGACGCCTAACCGGCTGGAAGATTCACAGTCCTCAAGTGTAACAAGTCTTCAGATAACGCGGACAGAAAGACTTCAGTGATGCCAAACACTCTTTGGGCTCTGGGTGGTTTGGGCTTTGTCCTTGCAAGGATTCTCTCTCAAATGCTTCGGAGGTGGGTTGCTCCCAAACGACAAAAGCCGTGCACTAACTTTGAGCAGCCACCAACTTACGGTGTAGGGGGTGGGCTATTTATAGCCACTGGGCAACCCGACCTAATTTGTCCGAAATGACCCTGGGTCACTAAGGAACTGACATGTGTCCCAACAGTCAGATTTCAAACACATGCGGCAGCTTGACTTGGGCTACAAGTAAAGCTGACTCATCCGACTCTGCATAAGATTTGCCCTTAGTGTCTTCACTCGAAGACATAGGATTTGGTTGAGCATCACTTTAGTCACTCTGACTTTGTTCACTTGGACCCCACTTAACAGTGCGGTGGTTCCTATGACTCAGCAAAGAATAAAAGGAAACAACAAAACAACTAAGTCTCGCGCTCCATAGTCCTCTTCCAATGTCTTATCATGTCATAGTCTTCAACGTGAATAGCTTCACAGACCAACATTGTCTTCAGTGTCTTCACACATTTTTAGGGGTCATCTCTGGTAGGTAAACCAAATCAATGAGGGACTACTACATGTGTTATCCTGCAATTCTCACAAACACATTAGTCCATCAACCAGGTTTGTCGTCAATACTCCAAAACCAACTAGGGGTGGCACTAGATGCACTTACAATCTCCCCCTTTTTGGTGGTTGATGACAAACTGGTTGAAGTTGTCAACGGGGATAAAAGTATGTGAAAATGTAAAGGATTAAGATATTGTCTTCATAGGTGGCAAAAGGGCTCCCCCTGAAGATGTGCATATAAATGTTTTGTGTTGGAATGCAAATGCACATGGCAGGTTGTACTTGTGGAGATCCTCTTCACCTTATGAAGACAATACATCATGCATGAACAGATATAACAAGAATAATGACATGCATAATGAAAAATGGACGTCTGCAGAATGACTTCATGCGGGATTTATCATCGCACATGCGGAATTTATCGTTGCATCACAGAATAACAGAAAACATAGCAGACGACCATCAAGTTTAAGTGTTACAACTCAAAGAACCAACAGAACCAAATGTATCAAAAGCGAGAGTTGTAAACACTTGGCAAAAGTATAGCAACCACCCATATGGACCGGCTTGAAGACTATCAACATATGCTTCTCCCCCTTTTGTCAGTAAGGACCAAAAAGGTTTGAAGACATAGTCTCTACTCGTTCCCATGAGGAGTAGGTGCGGCAGCAGGGTCGTCGTTGAGGATTGGTGGTGCAGAAAAACTTGGTGCAGTGTCGATACGCGCCGAAGTTGGAGGTGGTGAAGTAGCATCATCGGCGTCATCAAGGACTCTGGCATTAACAATTGCCGTGGAGGAGGAGTACTCAGAATCTTCGAGTGATGGAGTTCGACGCAAGACAGCATTCCTGGGAAGAGTGGTATCAAACTTGAATCTTTTTGTGAAGCCATCGTCTTGAAGATCAGCTTCAGCACTGAGCAAAGTCAGACTCTTCCATGACCTCCGACAGGTTTCATGAGTGACAAACACATTCTTGGTGGCAAGATTTCGAATGCGATTAACATCCACCAAGAGGCTTTGCATCTGACGCTTTAGCCAGTAATGATGCTTATCGTGTTTCTGATGCAAGGCCACAAGAAGCTCTCGGTCATTAAGCATACTACATGTGTTATCCTGTAATTCTCACAAACACATTAGTCCCTCAACCAGGTTTCTTGTCAATACTCCAAAACCAACTAGGGGTGGCACTAGATGCACTTACAAGGCGAATCCCTGCGCCGGTAACTTCATCATCACCGTCACCACACCGTCATGCTGACGAAACTCTCCCTCGGCCTCAACTGGATCAAGAGTACGAGGGACGTCTGCAAGCTGAAAGTGTGCTGAACACGGAGGTGCCATACGTTCGGTGCTTGCATCGGTTGGATCGCAAAGGCATTCGACTACATTAACTGCGTGAACTAAATGCTTTCGCTTTCGGTCTACAAGGTTACATGGACACACTCTCCCCTCTCGTTGCTATGCATCACATAGATGGATCTTGCGTGATCGTAGGAATTTTTTTGAAATTACTGCGTTCCCCAACAGCCTCTACTTAACTAGCTCGTTAATTAAAGATGGTTGTGTTTCCTAACCATAGACATGTGTTGTCATTTGATGAACGGGATCACATCATTAGAGAATGATGTGATGGACAAGACCCATCCGTTAGCTTAGCATTATGATCGTTACAGTTTTATTGCTACTACTTTCTTCATGACTTATACATGTTCCTCTGACTATGAGATTATGCAACTCCCGAATATCGGAGGAACACCTTGTGTGCTATCAAATGTCACAACGTAACTAGGTAATTATAAAGATTCTCTACAGGTGTCTCCGAAGGTGTTTGTTTGGTTGGCATAGATCAAGATTAGGATTTGTCACTCCGTGTATCGGAGAGGTATCTCTGGGCCCTCTCGGTAATGCTAATCACTATAAGCCTTGCAAGAAATGTGACTAATGAGTTAGTTGCTGGATGAAGCATTATAAAACGAGTAAAGAGACTTGCCAGTAATGAGATTGAACTAGGTATGATGATACCGACGATCGAAACTCGGGCAAGTAACATACCGATGACAAAAGGAACAACGTATGATGTTATGCGGTTTGACCGATAAAGATCTTCGTAGAATATGTAGGAGCCAATATGACCATCCAGGTTCCGCTATTGGTTATTGATCGGAGATGTGTCTCGATCATGTCTACATAGTTCTCGAACTCGTAGGGTCCGCACGCTTAACATTCAATGACGATTTGTATTATGAGTTATGTGTTTTGATGACTTCTACCTCTTGAGCACTGCGTTGGATTTCCCCGAAGAGGAGAGGATGATGCAGCAAAGTAGCGTAAGTATTTCCCTCAGTTTTTGAGAACCAAGGTATCAATCCAATAGGAGACCACGCATAAGTCCCTCGTACCTACACAAAACGATAGCTACTCGCAACCAACACGATTAGGGGTTGTCAATCCCTTCATGGTCACTTACGAGAGTGAGATCTGATAGAGATGATAAATAATATTTTTGGTATTTTTGATAGATAGATTTAAAGTGAAAAGTAAAAGGCAAAGTAAAAACAAAGCAAGTAAATAAAGTGATAGAGATTGATATGATGAGAATAGACCCGGGGGCCATAGGTTTCACTAGTGGCTTCTCTTAAGAGCATAAGTATTCTACGGTGGGTGATCAAATTACTGTTGAGCAATTGACAGAATTGAGCATAGTTATGAGTATATCTAGGTATGATCAAGTATATAGGCATCACGTCCGAGACAAGTAGATCGAAACAATTCTGCATCTACTACTATTACTCCACTCATCGACCGCTATCCAGCATGCATCTAGAGTATTAAGTTAAAAACAGAGTAACGCCTTAAGCAAGATGACATGATGTAGAGGGATAAATTCATGCAATATGATAAAAAAAACCATCTTGTTATCCTTGATGGCAACAATACAATATGTGCCTTGCTGCCCCTTCTGTCACTGGGAAAGGACACCGCAAGATTGAACCCAAAGCTAAGCTCTTCTCCCATTGCAAGAACTACCAATCTAGTTGGCCAAACCAAAAGGATAATTCGAAGAGACTTGCAAAGATAACTCAATCATACATAAAAGAATTCAGAGAAGATTCAAATATTGTTCATAGATAATGCTGGATCATAAACCCACAATTCATCGGTCTCAACAAACACACCGCAAAAAGAAGAAGATTACATCGAATATATCTCCACGAGAGAGGGAGAGAACATTGTATTGAGATCCAAAAAGAGAGAAGAAGCCATCTAGCTACTAGCTATGGACCCGAAGGTCTCAAGTAAACTACTCACACTTCATCGGAGGGGCTATGGTGTTGATGGAGAAGCCTCCATGGTGGATGCCCCCCCGCGGACCTCCGAATGGGCCCCAAGATGGGATCTCGTGGATCTGAGAAGGTTGCGCGGTGGAATTAGGTTTTGGCTCTTGTTTCGATCGCTTGGGGGTACGAGGTATATATAGGAGGAAGGAGTACGTCGGTGGAGCAACAGGGGGCCACGAGGCGGGGGCGCGCCTGGGAGGGGCGCCCCCCCTCGTGACCTCCTCTGTTACATCTTGGAGTAGGGTCCAAGTCTCCGGATCACGCTCGTGAGAAAATCACGTTCGAAGGTTTCATTCCGTTTGGACTCCGTTTGATATTTCGTTTCTTCGAAACACTGAAATAGGCAAAAAAAACAGCAATGCTGGGTTGGGCCTTCGGTTAATAGGTTAGTCCCCAAAATAATATAAAAGTGGAAAATAAAGCCCAATATAGTCCAAAACAGTAGATAAAGTAGCATGGAGCAATCAAAAATTATAGATACGTTGGAGGCGTATCAGGCATCCCCAAGTTTAATTCCTCCTCGTCCTCGAGTAGGTAAATGATAAAAAAGAATTTTTGATGCGGAGTGATACTTTGGCATAATTTCAATGTAAATATTCTTAATTGTGATATGAATATTCAGATCCGAAAGATTCAAGACAAAAGTTCATATTGACATAAAAATAATAATACTTCAAGCATACTAATCAAAGCAATCATGTCTTCTCAAAATAACATGGCCAAAGAAAGTTATCCCTACAAAATCATATAGTCTGGCTATGATCCATCTTCCCCACACAAAATATTTAAATCATGCACAACCCCGATGACAAGCCAAGCAATTGTTTCATACTTATGACATTCTCAAAACTTTTTCAATCTTCACGCAATACATGAGCGTGAGCCATGGATATAGCACTATATGTGGAATAGAAGGGTGGTTGTGGAGAAGACAAAAAGAGGGAAGATAGTCTCACATCAACTAGGCGTATCAACGGTCTATGGAGATGCCCATCAATAGATATCAATGTGAGTGAGTAGGGATTGCCATGCAACGGATGCACTAGAGCTATAAGTATATGAAAGCTCTATAAAAGAAATTAAGTGGGTGTGCATCCAACTCGCTTGCTCACGAAGACCTAGGGCATTTTGAGGAAGCCCATCATTGGAATATAAAAGCCAAGTTCTATAATGTAAAATTCCCACTAGTATATGAAAGTGACAAAATGAGAGACTCTCTATCATGAAGATCTTGGTGCTACTTTGAAGCACAAGTGTGGTAAAAGGATAGTAGCATTGTCCCTTCTCTCTTTTTCTCTCATTTTTTTTATTTTTTTTATTTGGGCCTTTCTCTTTTTTGGCCTCTTATATATATATATATATATATATATATATATATATATATTTATTATTTTTTTTCGTCCGGAGTCTCATCCCGACTTGTGGGGGAATCATAGTCTCCATCATCCTTTCCTCACTTGGGCCAATGCTCTAATAATGATGATCATCATACTTTTATTTTTCTTACAACTCAACAATTACAGCTCGATACTTAGAACAAAGTATGACTCTATATGAATGCCTCCGGCGGGGTGCCGGGATATGCAATGAATCATGAGTGACATATATGAAAGAATTATGAACGGTGGCTCTGCCACAAATACGATGTCAACTACATGATCATGCTAGCAATATGACAATGATGGAGCGTGTCATAATAAACGGAACGGTGGAAAGTTGCATGGCAATATATCTCGGAATGGCTATGGAAATGCCATGATAGGTAGGTATGGTGGCTGTTTTGAGGGAGGTATATGGTGGGTGTATGATACCGGCGAAAAGTGCGCGGTATTAGAGAGGCTAGCAAAGGTGGAAGGATGGAAAAAGTCTATATATTCCATGGACTCAACATTAGTCATAAAGAACTCATATACTTATTGCAAAAATCTAGAAGTTATCAAAGCAAAGTATTACGCGCATGCTCCTAGGGGGATAGATTGGTAGGAAAAGACCATCGCTCGTCCCCGACCGCCACACATAAGGAAGACAATCAATAAATAAATCATGCTCCGAGTTCATCACATAACGGTTCACCATACGTGCATGCTACGGGAATCACAAACTTCAACACAAGTATTCTTTAAACTCACAACTACTTAACTAGCATGACTCTAGTATCACCATCTTCATATCTCAAAACAATTATCAAGCATCAAACTTATCTTAGTATTCAACGCACTCAAAAGAAAGTTTCACATATCTTGAATGCCAAGTATATTATCATTAAGCGAATTACCATTGAGGGAGTCCTAGACTAGGGGATGTCCGGACAGCCGGACTATCATCGTCCGTCGGGCTCCAAGACTATGAAGATACAAGATTGAAGACTCCGTCCCGTGTCCGGATGGGACTTTCCTTGGCGTGGAAGGCAAGCTTGGCGATACGGATATGTAGATCTCCTACCATTGTAACCGACTCTTTGTAACCCTAGCCCTCTCCGGTGTCTATATAAACCGGAGGGGTTTTAGTCCGTAGGACACAACAACCATTACAACAATCATACCATAGGCTAGCTTCTAGGGTTTAGCCTCATTTATCTCGTGGTAGATCCACTCATGTACTACCCATATCATCAATATCAATCAAGCAGGAGTAGGGTTTTACCTCCATCGAGAGGGCCCGAACCTGGGTCAAAACATCGTGTCCCTTGTCTCCTGTTACCATCTGCCTAGACGCATAGTTCGGGACCCCCTACCCGAGATCCGCCGGTTTTGACACCGACATTGGTGCTTTTATTGAGAGTTCCTCTGTGTCGTCACCGATAGGCTCGATGGCTTCTTCAATTAACAACAACGCCGTCTAGGGTGAGACTTTTCTCCCCGGACAGATCTTCGTATTCGGCAGCTTCGCACTGCGGGCTAATTCGCTTGGCCATCTAGAGCAGATCGAAAGCTACGCCCCTGGCCGTAAGGTCAGATTTGGAAGCCTAAACTTCACGGCTGACATCCGCTGAGACTTGATCTTCGATGGACCCGATCCGCAGCCAAGCGTGCCGCACTGTCGCGATGGGCACAATCTAGCTCTGCCGCCGGACAGCGCCTTGGAAGCCGCACATGAATCCGCTCCGACCCATAGTTCGGAGCCGATCGCGCAGATCGAGGACGAGTGGCTGGACACCACCTCGGGAGCCGCAACATCCGCGGCGATGGAGCTGAACACTGACCTTGTCCCCTATAAAGCTCGTGACTCCGAGGTGCCGGACTCCCTGCCGGACTCCGAACCTCCTGCGCCCCTGCCAATCGAATCCGGTTGGGCGCCGATCATGGAGTTCACCGCTGCGGACATCTTTAAGCACTCACCCTTTGGCGACATCTTAAATTCGCTAAAGCATCTCTCGCTATCCGGAGAGCCTGGCGGATTATGGCTGTGATGGTTGGGATGCGGATGACGAAGAAATTCAAAGCCCACCCACCACCCACTTTGTAGCCACTGTCGACGATCTAACCGACATGCTAGACTACGACTCCGAAGACATCGACGGTATGGACGACGATGCCGGAGACGATCAGGAACCAGCGCCTACAGGGCACTAGAAGACCACCACGTCATATGACATATACATGGTGGACACCCCAGAAGATGGGGACGGCAAAGAAGCAGCGGAGGCAGATTCCTTAAAGAAACAGCCCAAGCGCCGACGTCAGCGGCGCCGCTCTAAATCCCGCCACAGCAAGAATGGAGATTCCGGCACAGGAGATAATAACACCCCAGAAAGTGTCGAAGACAATCCCCTCCAGCAAGATTCAGCGCAGGAGGACGCAGAGGCAGGCCCTCACGAAAGAGCGGCAGACGAAGAGGTTGAGGATGATAATTACATACCTCCCTCCGGAGACGAGGCAAGCCTCGACGACGATTTAATTCGTCGTGCTGAGGATCCCGTCGAACAAGAGCGTTTCAAACGCAGGCTAATGGCCACACAAACAGCCTAAAGAAAAACAGCAAAGAACTTCAAGCTGATCAAGACTCGCGGGCGACGGATGGACCGAGGTCCTCGCGGCCGAAGAGTATGAACTCGAACGTCCCTCCAAGAGTTACCCAAAACGCAAGTTGCTCCCCCGATTAGAGGAAGAAGCATACATACCTTCATCACCAGCGCACAATACGGCCGACCGACCACCCCGTGGTCACGACAGAGAGGCATCCAGGCCCTCCACCAAGACCGTACCCCGGCATCGCTCCAAAAGTACGAAGCCACGAGGGAACGTGCCGGACTTGCGAGATATATTGGAGGACAAGGCAAGACAATCTAGATCTATCTATGGATCACGTGGGCGCCCCATGACCCATTTATTTAATACCGCCGAGCCGGATACAACAACTCGGCCGGGCGAACACAAAGATAACGCCCTTGAGCTACATCGTGATATTGCTCAATACGTAGGCGCCAACACCCGCTATGCTTCACCGACGAAGTAATGGATCATCAAATCCTCAAGGGTTTAAACTCGTAAACATTGAATCCTACGATGGCGCGATGCAGACCCAGCGGTTTGGATCAAGATTATCTCCTTCACATCCATATGGCCCATGGCGCGACGCATCTCCGAGCCATCAAATATCTCCCGCTCAAGCTTAAAGGACCAGCTCGGCATTGGCTTAACAGCATGCCCGCAGAGTCAATTGGGTGTTGGGAAGACCTGGAAGCCGCATTCCTCGACAACTTCCAGGGCACATACGCATGCGACCACCGACGCCGATGACCTAAGCCACATAATCCAAAGAGCAGACGAATCGGCCGACAATTACGACACGGTTCTTAACAAAGAAAAATCAAATCGTCGACTGTCCGGATGCAGAGGCCCTCGCAGCCTTCCAAAACAACATCCGCGACGAGTGGCTAGCCCGGCATCTAGGACAGGAAAAGCCAAAATCCATGGCAGTCCTCACATCATTAATGACCCGCTTCTGTGCGGGAGAGGATAGCTGGCTAGCTCGCAGCAACAACCTCAGCAAAAATGCTGGCAGTCCGGACACTAAGGACCACAATGGCAGGTCACGTTGAAGCAAAAATAAACGCTGCGTTAACGGCGACGACAAAGAGGATACGGCAGTCAACGCCGGGTTCCGTGGCTCTAAACCCGGTCAGCGGAAGAAGCCATTCAAAAGAACCACTCCGGGTCCGTCCAATTTGGACCGAATACTCGACTGCTCATGCCAGATACATGGCACCCCCGAAAAGCCAGCTAACCACACCAACAGAGATTGTTGGGTATTTAAGCAGGTAGGCAAGTTAATTGCCGAAAATAACGACAAGGGGCTGCACAGCGACGACGAGGAAGAGACCCGACCGCCGAACAAGAGAGGATGAAGGGTTTTCCCCACAAGTGCGGACGGTGAACATGATATACGCAACCCATATACCCAAGAGGGAGCGGAAGTGCACTAAGGGACGATATGCGATGGAGCGATCGCCTTAAGTTCAATCCATGGTCCTCTTGCCCGATCACTCTCGATCGAAGAGACCATCCGACCAAGATTCGCCATGGCGGATTCGCCGCATTGGTTTTAGACCCAATCGTCGATGGATTTCACCTCACCGAGTCCCGATGGACGGCGGCAGAGCTGAACCTGCTTTATCAGATATACGATTGTGCAAGATGGGCATAGACCCTCAAGGATTAAACCTACAAAGACAACCTTCAAAGGCGCCATACCAGGTGTTGACGCCAATTGTACTGCTCACCACACCGAAGTGGTCTTCGGATCCCCGGACAATTTCCGGAGCGAGTTAATCTTCGACATAGTCCCGTTCCGCAGCGGCAATCATGCTCTGCTCGGACGAACCGCGTTCACAAAGTTCAACGCGGTACCGCATTACGCATACCTCAAGCTCAAGATGCCAGGCCCTCGTGGAGTCATCACGGTCAACGGAAATACGGAACGCTCCCTCCGAACGTAGGAACATACAGCGGCTCTCGCGGCAGAAGTACAGAGCAGCCTTCTAAGGCAATTTTCAAGTCCGGCCGCTAAACGGCTGGACACCGCCAAACGCGCCCGGAGCAACATCAACCAAGACCACCTGGCACGTTTCGAGCATGCGTAGCAATGTGGCCCCAACCCCAGCCCTTGCATAATTGCAAGACCAACCCTCCGCGTACATCATTACGCCCGGAGATACCATAGGCCTAGGGGAGGGGCACGACCACTCTGAGACCAGTGCGGCTCGACCACACCAGGGGCTCACAAGTGTGTCGCTCTTTTTATTATTTTCCTTCTTTGTATACACAGGACTCCGCTCACTGAGAGGCCTGTCCGTGGCGAACCCACCGAACTCACGATGCAACAGCCGTGGAGGGAAGAAGGCTGCATTTAACACACTGTGGTCTCCATTACGAGCATTAAATTTGATTATATACACCAGTCCGCAGCCCACCCCTTGAGGGGGACATGTTTAACCAGTCCAATCCCTTGCTTACCGCACTATTTGTATCATTCTGCACTCATGGCAGAATTCCTTGAATAAATAATGCAGCACTTTTTGCCTGTTATTGCATTACTTTACATATATGTTCACTAATGACATCTGTCACCCGTATATTTTGGTACGGCCTAATACACTAGGGGCTTATGTTCCCCGCATTATGGTGTGATAAGTCCAAACACTTTCACAAGTGCGGCACCCCGAACTTATAGCATTATATGAATCGGCTCCGAATCATGTCTTGGGTCAATAGTTGGGTTTGCCCGGCTCCTACGTTTTGGTACCTTATGTTCCATTCTGTCGGCTAAGGTGGCACTGGGAGAACCACTGCGATTGCGCCCCGGTTGAGCTGGGCGAGCGCCTCAGTGGAGAAAGCTAAAACTGTCATGATAAGGCGAGAGACTGGTCGCTGTTCGAGAGGTCTTTTCGAGTCCTTAAAGACTTATGCCGCTTCAAGCGAAGAACCGGATGATGTCCGGCCAAGGCGTGGATAGCGCCCCGAACTCGGTCTTCCGAATACTAGGGGCTTCGCCGAAATTTAAAATTATAGAATTCTATGGCTAAGTGAGAGTGTTCAAGCATTATAAGTCCGGTTGCCTTGTTCGTTGTATTGAGCGCCTCCCTAGATGGACCCAACAATGGGAACAAGAGTGCTCAAGTTTATCCCGAACACCCCAGCACTCGTGGCTTGGGGGCTGAAGCCGACGACTTGCCATCTCTCATATTTTATAAACGGCCGCACAGAAGGTAATATTTTAAATCAAACAAGCGTTGCTTAGCGCATATGAACAAAGATTTCAGCGCACAGGATAATACATAGCGAGTCTACTCAATAATTACATCTCTGGGGCACTCATCCGCAATCTTGCGGGCACCCTTCAGGACAGTCTTATAGTACACCTCGGGCGTACGGTACTCCTTGCCCGCTGGCGGCGCGTCAGTGATAAGCTTCTCCGCATCCAGCCTGCCCCAGTGCACCTTTGCGCGGGCAAGGGCCCGACGAGCACCTTCAATATAGGCGGAGCGCTTGATGACCTCCACCTAGGGGCACGCATCCACCAGCCGCCGTATGAGGCCGAAGTAGCTCCCAGGCATGGCCTCTCCAGGCCACAGCCGGACTATAAGGCCCTTCATGGCCCGCTCGGCTACCTTAGGAGCTCGACCACCGCTTCACTGGTCGCTAGGGGCACGGAAGGCCGGCCTCACAGCATCGAGACCGAAGACCTTCTTCGCTGAGCTCCCTCCTCGCCACAAGAGAATGCGGCGCATCGGATACATCGCGAGGCAGATCTGCAAACGCCCCTGGAGAGCTCCGAATTCGAGTAAGTGTCAGGTAGTTTACATTAACATGCTTGCTTTGCATGAAAAATTCCTTACCCGCCGCTATTTTCTTCACATCCTCAACCTCCTGAAGGGCCCTATGGGCCTCGGCCTTGGCGGCTTTGGCACTTTCGAGAGCCGAGGCAAGCTTGGACTCCCGAGTCTTTGAGTCGCGCTCCAAACTCTCATGCCTTTCCATGAGAGCCTGGAGCTCTTGCCGCACTTCCGCCACCAGTGCCTCCTGCTTCTTGCGCTCTGCCCGTTCCGCGGCCGCATTGCATTCAGCCGCGGACACAGCCTCCTTCAGGGTTGCCACCTCGTTCGTGGCCCCTGCAGTACCCATGTTATCCTTGTTATTTTTATTGCAACCTAAATCCTTTTCTGTAAGGTAATTATTCAAAGTGGTGTTACTCACCTTCTTTGTCCTCGAGCTGCTTCTTGGCATGGCGAGCTCTTGCTCGGACCGCCGAGGTCCTGCTTCAAAGCACCGACCTCCATGATCGGTGCAGCGAGAGGTCAGCAGCCTACCGCAAACCCATATTGACACAATTTTTTAGCAACCCTGCGTATACCTTTTTTAGATCCTCAGTCCGGCTTTTCCTTCCGAACATCGAACCGAGCATCAGGGGCTACTGTCTATGAGGTATTACATTACATAATTTTAACTTCTCACCTCAAAGCCTGTTAGAAGGCTGCTGCAGGCTTCGGTCAGCCCGCCCTTGGTGAGCTGAACCTTTTGAATCACCGCACTCATGATAGTGCGGTGTTCTTCCTCGATGGAAGCTCCTTTGAGCGCCTCCACCAAGTTGTCCGGCGCCTCTGGTTGGGCGGGGGCCGCCGGTGTCACGGTCTTGCCCTTCTTGCGAAGGGGCCGCCTGCCGGACTCCGGAACCACTGCGAGTTCCGGTGTGGAGTCCGGTGCAAAGTCCGGGAGGGTGCCTTGCGGCGCCTCCGGAGCCTCCTCCTAATGGGTCCCTTCCCGGGATCCCACCTCGGCGTCCTCAGCGGCACGAGGGGTGGAGGCAGTCGGAATGGAATCCACGTCGGACGGAGCCAACGACCCGCTCGACGAAGCGGGGAGATCATCGTCAGCCAGACTGTGGGCAGTATGCGGCATTAGAAGGACACTATGTGACACAAAAGAAATTGCAGATCATTCAGAATCAGGATACTTACGATCTTGCCGGAGGCCTGACCCTCGAGGGCCACTCTTCTTCGTCAACGTTGGCATTGGCGGAGCTGTCCGGGGGAATAGTTCTTCCCCTCTTGGACCCTTCGGCCTCCCCTGTTGGGGAGGCCTTCCTCTTTCTCTCTCCCTCCTCTAGGAGAGAGTCTTCTTCCTCCTCCTTGTCTTCGGGGGAGGAATCCACCTCGGAGTCATTGGACACCTAAAAACGGGAACTCTTTCGAGTACCCATGGCCACCTTCTTGGCCTTCTTCTCCGGCACCACATGTGGTGCTGGGACCAGCAGCCCCGCTAGACGGGCGTCCACTGGGTTTTCTGGCACGGGAGCCAGGTAGATGAGCTGCTCGGCCTTCTTCATCCAGTCCTGTCAAAGGAAAAGGGAGATTGAAACCCGCTTAGGGTCGAACTATTAACATCAAGTGTCCCGTAAAGGGGTAGAATCACTTACCTCGTCAGCTGGACGCTGCGAGTGAAATCCGCGATCTTCCGTCGTGGATGCGGGGGCTTCAGCACCCTTAAACAGCACCCTCCAGGCGCCTTCGTACGTCGTGTCGAAGAGCCCGCTCAACGCTTGGTGCTGAGCCGGATGGAACTCCCACAAGTCGAATGCCCGTTCTTGGCATGGGAGAATCCGGCGGACGAGCATGACTTGGACCACATTAACAAGCCTGAGCTTCTTGTTCACCAGCTTATGGATACAGGCTTGGAGTCCCGTCAGCTCCTTCGAACTACCCCATAGCAAGCCCTTCTCTTTCCAGGAGGTGAGCTGCACAGGGATACTAGATCTGAACTCGGGGGCTGCCGCCCACTTAGGGTCGCGTGGCTCGGTGATGTAGAACCACCCGATCGCCACCCCTTGACGGACTCCACGAAGGCCCCTTCGAACCAGAGGACGTTGGGCATCTTGCCCAACATGGCGCCTCCGCACTCTGCCTGTGTGCCCTTCACTACCTTCGGCTTGACATTGAAGGTCTTGAGCCACAAGCCGAAGTGGGGCTGGATGCAGAGGAAGGCCTCGCACACGACGATGAACGCCGAGATGTTGAGGATGAAGTTCGGTGCCAGATCATGAAAATCCTGGCCGTAGTAGAACATGAGCCCCCGGACAAAGGGGTGAAGTGGAAAGCCCAGTCCGCGGAGGAAGTGGGGGAGAAATACGACCCTCTCATGGGGCCTGGGGGTGGGGATGAGCTGCCCCTTGTCGGGCAACCGGTGCGCGATGTCGCCGGAAAGGTATCCGGCGCTGTGCAGTTTGGCGATGTGCTCCTCCTTAACGGTGGAGGCCAGCCATTTACCTCCCACTCCGGACATGGTCGGAGAAGGTTGAGACGAGATGCGCGAACTTGGGCGCTGGAGCTCGAGTGCGCGGAGATGGATAAGCAAAGGAGGAAGAAGGCGTAGGTAAAAAGGCGGATCCTTATCCCCTTATATATAGGCGGACGAAGACTACACGTCCCCACCGGCCTAGTAAAACTCGCTTATCTCCCAAGCGCCACCATCAATGGCGCGGTTGGGTTACCCACGTCCGTATTGATGAGAATCCCAGGATAAGGGGAACACGATCTCTGCTTCGACAAGACGTGCCAAGGAAACCGCTTCGCTAAACACGCTGAGGTGGTATAATAAAAAATGATTCAAGTAAAGGCTTGGTAGTGGCGTGACGTCATGCTGCTAGATACATCAGCAGATTAAACTTGTGTACATAATATTCTCTCTACAGTAGAATGTGGAATTTATTTTGCAGAGCCAGACACTATCCTGGTGTTCATAATCTTCTATGGATTATTCGGAGGAGGAACCCGCCTTGCAATGCTGAACATTATGCGCGCCGGACTCATCGTCGTTGAAGCCAGTTCGAGGGCTCTTGAGGAGTCTCGACTAGGGGTGTCCGGACAGCCGGACTATCATCGTCCGCCGGACTCCAAGACTACGAAGATACAAGATTGAAGACTCCGTCCTGTGTCCGGATGGGACTTTCCTTGGCGTGGAAGGCAAGCTTGGCGATACGGATATGTAGATCTCCTACCATTGTAACCGACTCTTTGTAACCCTAGCCCTCTCCGGTGTCTATATAAACCAGAGGGGTTTTAGTCCGTAGGACACAACAACCATTACAACAATCATACCATAGGCTAGCTTCTAGGGTTTAGCCTCATTGATCTCGTGGTAGATCCACTCTTGTACTACCCATATCATCAATATAAATCAAACAGGAGTAGGGTTTTATCTCCATCGAGAGGGCCTGAACCTAGGTAAAAACATCGTGTCCCTTGTCTCCTGTTACCATCCGCCTAGACGCACAGTTCGGGACCCCCTACTCGAGATCCGCCGGTTTTGACACCGACAACCATGCTATTAACGACTCTCAAAATAATCTAAGTGAAGCATGAGAGATCAATAGTTTCTTTAAAA
This sequence comes from Aegilops speltoides, assembly GCA_021437245.1. NCBI lineage: Eukaryota > Viridiplantae > Streptophyta > Magnoliopsida > Poales > Poaceae > Aegilops > Aegilops speltoides. The sequence goes on along the minus strand of CM038142.1, from coordinate 325,953,137 downwards.
CAAATCCACCACCGTGCTCTAAAAGATCTAAGTGAAGTACTAGAGCAAAAATTATCACGCTCAAAAGATATAAGTGAAGCATTATGAGCAAAACTATCAAGCTCAAAAGATATAAGTGAAACACATAGAGTATGCTAACAAATTCCAATTCATGTATGGATCTCTCAAAAGGTGTGTACAGCAAGGATGATTTTGGTAAACTAACAAGCAAAGACGCAAATAGTACAAGACGCTCCAAGCAAAACACATATCATGTGGTGAATAAAAATATAGCTCCAAGTAAATTACCGATGGAAGTGGACGAAAGAGGGGATGCCTTCCGGGGCATCCCCAAGCTTTGACTTTTTGGTGTCCTTGGATTATCTTGGGGTGCCATGGGAATCCCCAAGCTTAGGCTCTTGCCACTCCTTGTTCCATAATCCATCAAAAGAATTCACCCAAAACTTGAAAACTTCACAACACAAAACTCAACATAAATCTCGTGAGCTCCGTTAGAGAAAGAAAACAAAGAACTACTTAAGGTACTGTAATGAACTCATTCTTTATTTATATTGGTGTTAAATCTACTTTATTCCAACTTCTCTATGTATTATAAACTATTTTACTAGCCATAGATTCGTCAAAATAAGCAAACAACACCCGCAAAACAGAATCTGTCAAAAACAGAATAGTCTGTAGCAATTTGTAACTAACGCAAACTTCTAGGACTCTAAAAGTTCTACCAAAATAGGAAGTCCTGGAATTTTTTTTTATTGAACAGTAGCCAAAAGAATCAATGCAAGAGAACGTTCCTGTGATTTAACAAAATTATATTCGTGCGCGCAAAGTTTCTGTTTTTCAGCAGAATCAAATCAACTATCATCGTAGGTTATCCTATAGGTTCTACTTGGCACAAACACTAATTAAAAAATAAAACCACATCCAAACAGAAGGTAGATGGATTATTTATTCCTAAACATAAGCAAAAACAAAAAACACAAAATAAAATTGGGTTGCCTCCTAACAAGCGCTATCGTTTAACGCCCCTAGCTAGGCATAAAAGCAAGGATAGATCTAGGTATTGCCATCTTTGGTAGGCAATCCATAAGTGGCTCTCATGATAGATTCATATGGTAATTTTATTTTCTTTCTAGGGAAGTGTTCCATGCCCTTATTCAAGGGAAATTGGAATCTAATATTCCCTTCCTTCATATCAATAATTTCACCAATCGTTCTAAGGAAAGGTCTACCAAGAATAATAGGACATGAAGGATTGCAATCTATATCAAGAACGATAAAATCTACTGGCACATAATTCCTATTTGCAACAATAAGAACGTCATTAATTCTTCCCATAGGCTTTTTAATAGTGGAATCCGCAAGATGCAAGTTTAGAGAGCAATCATCAAAATCACGGAAATCTAGCAAATCACACAAAGTTTTGGGAATAGTGGAAACACTAGCACCCAAATCACACAAAGCATGAAACTCATAATCTTTAATTTTAATTTTAATGGTAGGTTCCCACTCATCATAGAGTTTTCTAGGGATAGAAACCTTCAACTCAAGTTTTTCTTCATAAGATTGCATCAAGGCGTCAACAATGTGTTCGGTAAAGGCTTTATTTTGACTATAAGCATGAGGAGAATCTAGCACAGATTGCAACAAGGAAATACAACCAATTAAAGAGCAATTTTCATAATTAAATTCCTTGAGATCCAAAATAGTGGGTTTAGCAACATCTAGGTTTTTATTTCCTTCAATCCCACTTTTATCAAATTCATCATCAAGATCTAGAAACTTTGAATTCTTAAAACGCCTTCTAGGTAAAGGAAGATCATCTTCAGTTTCATCAAGATTCATATTGCAAAACAAAGATTTAATGGGGCACACATCAATAACTTTTAGATCTTCATCTTGATTTTCATAGGAATTGGAAGAACACGCTTTAATAAAGGCATCTTTGGAAGCACGCATCCTAGCGGTTCTTTCTTTGCACTCATCAATGGAAATTCTCATGGCTTTGAGAGACTCGTTGATATCATGCTTAGGAGGAGTAGATCTAAGCTTTAAAGAATCAATTTCAAGAGAAATTCTATCAACGTTCCTAGCCAAATCATCAACTTTAAGCAATTTCTCTTCAAGCAAAGAATTAAAATTATTTTGTGAATTCATAAACTCTTTAACACTACTGTCAAATTCAGAGGGCATCTTATTAAAATATCCATAAGAGTTGTTGTATGAATTTCCACAATTATTAGAAGGATTACTAGGATAAGGCCTAGGATTAAAATTCCCTCTATAAGCGTTGTTTCCAAAACTATTCCTACCAACAAAATTCACATCCATAGATTCATTATTATTCTCAAGCAAAGTAGACAAAGGCATATCATTGGGATCAAGAGGAGTATTTTTAGGAGCAAACATCTTCATAAGTTCATCCATCTTTTCACTCAAAACATTGATTTCTTCTATAGCATGCACTTTTTTACTAGAAGATCTTTCGGTGTGCCATTGGGAATAAATAGCCATAATATTATCAAGCAATTTGGTAGCATCTCCTAACGTAATTTCCATAAATGTGCCTCCCGCGGCCGAATCTAAAAGATTTCTAGAAGCAAAATTCAATCCGGCATAAATTTTTTGTATGATCATCCATAAATTCAAACCATGAGTAGGGCAATTGTGAAGCATCAATTTCATTCTTTCCCAAGATTGGGCAACATGCTCATGATCAAGTTGTTTAAAATTCATAATATCGTTCCTAAGAGTGATGATCTTAGCGGGAGGAAAATACTTAGAGATAAAAGCATCTTTGCACTTGTTCCAAGAATCATTACTATTTTTAGGCAAAGACGAAAACCAAACTTTAGCATGATCTCTGAGTGAAAACGGAAATAACTTGGACAATATTGTTATCCGTATCTTTCTTCTTTTGCATATCACACAAATCAACAAAAAAATTTAGATGAGTAGTGGCATCTTCACTAGGAAGGCCGGCGAATTGATCTTTCATAACAAGATTCAGCAAAGCGGTATTGATTTCACAAGACTCATCATTATTAAGAGGAGCAATCGGAGTACTAAGGAAATCATTATTATTGGTATTCGAGAAGTCACACAATTTGGTATTATCTTGCGCCATGGCAACAAGTAATCCAACACACAAGCAAACAGAAAGGCAATAGGAAAAAGGCAAATGGGAAAGAGAGGAGGAGATTGGGAAAGAGAGGGCGAATAAAACGGCAAGGGTGAAGTGGGGGAGAGGAAAACGAGAGGCAAATGGCAAATAATGTAATGCGAGAGATAGGGATTGTGACGGGTACTTTGTTTTGTTGACTTGCTTGCGTGAGCCTCCCCGGCAACGGCGCCAGAAATTCTTCTTGCTACCTCTTGAGCATTGCGTTGGATTTCCCCAAAGAGGTGAGGATGATGCAGCAAAGTAGCGTAAGTATTTCCCTCGGTTTTTGAGAACCAAGGTATCAATCCAGTAGGAGACCACGCACAAGTCCCTCGTACCTACACAAAACGATAGCTACTCGCAACCAACGCGATTAGGGGTTGTCAGTCCCTTCATGGTCACTTACAAGAGTGAGATCTTATAGAGATGATAAATAATATTTTTGGTATTTTATATAGTAGATGCAAAGTGAAAGTAAAAGGCAAAGTAAAAACAAAGCAAGTAAATAAAGTGATAGAGATTGATATGATGAGAATAGACCCGGGGGCCATAGGTTTCACTAGTGGCTTCTCTCAAGAGCATAAGTATTCTACGGTGGGTGAACAAACTACTGTTGAGCAATTGACAGAATTGAGCATAGTTATGAGTATATCTAGGTATGATCATGTATATAGGCATCACGTCCAAGACAAGTAGATCAAAACGATTCTGCATCTACTACTATTACTCCACTCATCGACCGCTATCCAGCATGCATCTAGAGTATTAAGTTAAAAACAGAGTAACGCCTTAAGCAAGATGACATGATCTGGAGGGATAAATTCATGCAATATGATAAAAAAACCATCTTGTTATCCTCGATGGCAACAATACAATACGTGCCTTGCTGCCCCTTCTGTCTCTGGGAAAGGACACCGCAAGATTGAACCCAAAGCTAAGCACTTCTCCCATTGCAAGAACTACCAATCTAGTTGGCCAAACCAAAATGATAATTCGAAGAGACTTGCAAAGATAACTTAATCATATGTAAAAGAATTCAGAGAAGATTCAAATATTTTTCATAGATAATACTGGATCATAAACCCACAATTCATCGGTCTCAACAAACACACCGCAAAAAGAAGAAGATTACATCGAATAGATCTCCACGAGAGAGGGGGAGAACATTGTATTGAGATCCAAAAGGAGAGAAGAAGCCATCTAGCTACTAGCTATGGACCTGAAGGTCTGAAGTAAACTACTCACACTTCATCAGAGGGGCTATGGTGTTGATGTAGAAGCCCTCCATGGTGGATGCCCCCTCCGGCGGAGCTCCGGAACAGGCCCCAAGATGGGATCTCGTGGATATAGAAGGTTGCGGCGGTGGAATTAGGTTTTTGGCTCCTGTTTTGATCGTTTGGTGGTACGTTGGTATATATAGGAGGAAGGAGTACGTCGGTGGAGCAATAGGGGGCCACGAGGCAGGGGGGCACGCCCAGGGGGGAGGGCGCGCCCCCCACCCTCGTGACCGCCTCTGTTACGTCTTGGAGTAGGGTCCAAGTCTCCTGGATCACGTTCGGTGAGAAAATCACGTTCCTGAAGGTTTCATTCCGTTTGGACTCCATTTGATATTCCGTTTCTTCGAAACACTGAAATAGGCAAAAAATCAGCAATTCTGGGATGGGCCTCCGGTTAATAGGTTAGTCCCAAAACTAATATAAAAGTGGAAAATAAAGCCCAATATAGTCCAAAACAGTAGATAAAGTAGCATGGAGCAATCAAAAATTATAGATACGTTGGAGACGTATCAATGACCAAAGTTTGTTTGGAGTCCCAGATGAGATCACAGACATGACGAGGAGTCTCGAAATGGTCGAGACATAAATATTGATATATTAGAAGGTTATGTTCAGACACCGGAAAGGTTTCGGATCGGTTCGGACATTTTTCGGAGTACCGGGAGGTTACCGGAACCCCGGGGGAAGTAGTGGGCCTTCATGGGCCTTAGTGGAAAGGAGAGGAGGGCGGCAGGGTGGCCGCTGATAACCCACAAGTATAGGGGATCGCAACAGTTTTCGTGGGTAGAGTATTCAACCCAAATTTATTGATTCGACACAAGGGGAGCCAAAGAATATTCTCAAGTATTAGTAGTTGAGTTGTCAATTCAACCACACCTAGATAACTTAGTATCTGCAGCAAAGTATTTAGTAGCAAAGTAGTATGGAAGTAACGGTAACAATGGCAAAAGTAACGGTAGCAGTTGTATAGTAATTGTAACAGCAGCAGCGGTAAAGTAAATAAGCAAAGCACAATATGTGAAAAGCTCGTAGGCATTGGATCAGAGATGGATAATTATGTCGGATGTGATTCCTCATGTAATAGTTATAACATAGGTTGACACAGAACTAGCTCCAGTTCATCAATGTAATGTAGGCATGTATTCCGAATATAGTCATACGTGCTTATGGAAAAGAACTTGCATGACATCTTCTGTCCTACCCTCCCGTGGCAGCGGGGTCCTAATGGAAACTAAGGGATATTAAGGCCTCCTTTAATAGAGTACCGGACCAAAGCATTAACACATAGTGAATACATGAACTCCTCAAACTACGGTCATCACTGAGAAGTATCCCGATTATTGTCACTTCGGGGTTGTCGGATCACAAAACATAATAGGTGACTAAAGACTTGCAAGATAGGATCAAGAACTCACATATATTCATGAAAACATAATAGGTTCAGATCTGAAATCATGGCACTTGGGCCCTAGTGACAAGCATTAAGCATAGCAAAGTCATAGCAACATCAATCTCAGAACATAGTGGATACTAGGGATCAAACCCTAACAAAACTAACTTGATTATGTGGTAAATCTCATCCAACCCATCACCGTCCAGCAAGCCTATGATGGAATTACTCACGCACGGCGGTGAGCATCATGAAGTTGGTGATGGAGGATAGTTGATGATGACGACGGCAAGGAATCCCCCTCTCCGGAGTCCCGAACGGACTCCAGATCAGCCCCCCGAGAGAGATTAGGGCTTGGCGGCGGCTCCATATCGTAAAACGCGATGAAACTTTCTCTCTGATTTTTTTCTCCGCGAAAGCAAATATATGGAGTTGGAGTTGAGGTTGGTGGACGTCCAGGGGGCCCACGAGGCAGGGGGCGCCCCCAGGGGAGGGGGCACGCCCCCCACCCTCGTGAACAGGTTGTGGGCCCCCTGACGCTAATTCTTTCGCCAGTATTTTTTATTAATTCTGAAAAGTTGCTCCGTGGATTTTCAGGTCATTCCGAGAACTTTTATTTCTGCAAAAAAATAACACCATGGCAGTTCTGCTGAAAACAATATCAGTCCGGGTTAGTTCCATTCAAATCATGCAAGTTAGAGTCCAAAACAAGGGCAAAACTGTTTGGAAAAGTAGATACGACGGAGATGTATCAGCCGCGCCCCCCCCCCCATGGCAAGTCCGAATTGGACTAGGGAGGGGGCGGCACCCCCCTCTTTCCTTCTCCCTCTCCTCCTCCTTCCCTCTCTCCCCCTCTTGGAAAAAGGAAGGGGACTCCAACTAGGATTGGGAATCCTAGTTGGACTCCCCCTATGGAGCGCACCCCTCCTGGCCGCCAGGCTCGCCCTCCCTCCATTATATACAGGGGCAGGGGGCACTCCAAAGCACAACAGACAATCTCTTAGCCATGTGTGGTGCCCCCTCCATAGTTTAATACCCAGTCATATCATCGTAGTGCTTAGGCGAAGGCCTGCGCTGGTAACTTCATCAACAGCGTCACCACGCCATCGTGCTGACGGAACTCTCCCTCGTCCTCAACTGGATCAAGAGCACGAGGGACGTCATCGTGCTGAACGTGTGCTGAACATGGAGGTGCCGTACGTTCGGTACTTGGATCGGTTGGATCGTGAAGACGTCCAACTACATCAACCGCGTTACTAAACGCTTCTGCTTTCGGTCTACGAGGGAACGTGGACACACTCTCCCGTCTTGTTGCTATGCATCTCCTAGATAGATGTTGCGTGATCGTAGGAATTTTTTGAATTACTATGTTCCCCAACATATTCCACGAAGATCTCTTATCGGTTGACCCATGATGTAAAGGATTCGGTTAATCTCGTATGCAATTCCCTTTGTCCAACAATATGTTACTTGCCCGAGATTCGATCATCGGTATCTCCATACCTAGTTCAATCTCATTTTCGGCAAGTCTCTTTACTCGTTCCACAATACAAGATCTCATGAATAACTCATTAGCCACATTGCTTGCAAGATCTTTACGATGTTGTATTACCGAGAGGGCCTAGAGATATCTCTCCGTCATACGGAGTGACAAATCCCAGTCTCCATCCGTGCCAACCCAACAAATAACTTTGGAGATACCTGTAGAGCACCTTCATGATCACTTAGTTAGGAAGCGACGTTTGGATACACACTAAGTATTCCTCCGGTGTCAGGGAGTTGCATGATCTCATGGTCTTAGGAATAGATACTTGACATGAAGAAAGCTACAGAAATAAACTGGTACGGTCAAATGCTAAGCTGACGATTGGGTCTTGTCCATCAGATCATTCTCCTAATGATGTGATCCCGTTATCAAATGACAACTCATGACTATGGTTAGGAAACCTTAACCATCTTTGATCAACGAGCTAGTCTAGTAGAAGCTCATTAGGGACATAATATTTGTTTATGTATTCATACATGTATTTAAGTCTCCGGTCAATACAATTATAGCATGAATAATAAACCTTTATCATGAACAAGGAAAAATGATAATAACCAATTTATTATTTGCTATAGGGCATATTTCCAACAATGTGTGATTCATTGAGATGCGTAATCATTGATCGATTGTTGTGAATGTTGTCTATGATTTGCCAGGCCTTTTAGTTTGATTGCAACGTACAACCACGCTAAAAGGCTGCTCAAATTTTTTGTACGTGTGAAACTACGGCAAACGAGGTGATCACCGTGCGTCCTGAGAATAATGCTAGTACGTATTGTTTTGCATGTTCATCTAATGCCACTGATACAAAGAATTCAAACTACCACACTAAATTTGTTCAAACACGGCCAGATTTCATATAAACATGCCGGATTTCATTACATTTCAGACATTCTTCAACTAAAAAGCGATGCCCATCTGGCTCTGGAGGTATAATGAATTAACCTAATGTATGATCTCCGGCGCCCATTCCCCCTGTCCGGCTGAGCCCCAAGAACTGAAGCTTCTTCTCCAGCTCCACCTTGCCGCTCTCCAGCTCCGCCTCTGGAGTGAAGTGAAGTTGTCCGACTCCACGTTGCTACCAAGCAGCTAACCGGCGGTCGATGTTCAACCTGCCAAGCTTGGCTTCAACCGGAGGATAGAAGTGGTGGCCTTACTTGGACCCGAGCGCCGACGACCTACCATCTTCTACTCTTCCTTGTTTTCTGTGTGGCGCGACCTCATTGCCGACGGGGCGGGGCCTAGACGGAGCTGACGATGTCCTCTACCTCGTTGCCGGCAGGGCGGCGCCTCGGCAGAGCCGGCGAAGTCCTCCGCCACTGTTGGGCCATGCCACGTGTCACCGTTTCATTGGCATGTATTGTTCGTTCGATGGGCGACACTTGTCGCAATGCAGAGCTGATGCATGGTTCTGTTGGTGAATGAGATTTTGAAACATGGAAAATCATCAATGGTCAGGCCTTTAACGGGTATCAGATCAAAAGCCCACACCCGGTAGCTTAACGGTGACCCATTTACGTTGGCTGCCATGTGTCAGTTGCCCTTGACCGAAAACACTTCCATGACGCATTCCGTGATGATAAATGGATTATTGTCATGGAACACTAACGAGACAACACATGATGACTATCTTGATACTGTCATAAAATTGTCATGTATGTACTGACAGAAAACGTGACCTATTGTGACAAACGCATGTCATCACGGATGTGTTTTCTTGTAGTGCATGGCAGTGGCGGAGGAGGAAGTGGGAGTAAGGGGAAACCCTAAGGTGACGGCTGGGGTTTATATGGAGGAGGGGCATGCGGAGGGTAGGGAAACGTGGCCCCATAGTGGTCATGTGCGCATGTACCCAACGCGTCCTCCTCTTTTTACCGAGGTAGATGCCAACTGAAGTAGTTCACCGCATGTGGGCTGGGATGTGCAGTAAAAATGGTAAAGGGTAAGCAGGTTGCCTCTTTCGCTAGTATTTTTTATTAATTCTAAAAAGTTGCTCCGTGGATTTTCAGGTCATTCCGAGAACTTTTATTTCTGCACAAAAATAACACCATGGCAGTTCTGCTGAAAAAATTGTCAGTCTGGGTTAGTTCTATTCAAATCATGCAAGTTAGAGTCCAAAACAAGGGCAAAAGTGTTTGGAAAAGTAGATACGACGGAGACGTATCAACTCCCCCAAGCTTAAACCTTTACTTGTCCTCAAGCAATTCAGTTGACAAACTGAAAGTGATAAAGAAAAACTTTTACAAACTCTGCTTGCTCTTGTTGTTGCAAATATGTAAAGCCAGCATTCAAGTTTTCAGCAAAGATTATGAACTAACCCAGACTTTCTGAGACCGCTGTATCAACTACCGAGCGGAAAAACTTTTGCTTGTTCACAATAACACTTAGGTCTCATGTTTACTCATATCAATGGCATAATCAACTAGCGAGCAATAATAATAAAACTTGGATGACAACACTTTCTCAAAACAATCATAATATGATATAACAATGTGGTATCTCGCTAGCCCTTTCTGAGACCGCAAAACATAAATGCAGAGCACCTTTAAAGATCAAGGACTGACTAAACATTGTAATTCATGGTAAAAGAGATCCAGTCAAGTCATACCCAATATAAATTAATAGTAATGCATGCAAATGATAGTGGTGCTCTCCAGCGGGTGATTTTTAATAAGAGGGTGATGACTCAACATAAAAGTAAATAGATAGGCCCTTCACGGAGGGAAGCAGGGATTTGTATAGGTGCCAGAGCTCGATTTTAAAATAGATATGAATAACATTTTGAGCGGTATACTTTCACTGTCAATGCAACAACTATGAGATTTCGATATCTTCCATGCTACACACATTATAGGTGGTTCCCAAATAGAATGGTAAAGTTTATACTCCCCCACCACCAACAAGCATCAATCCATGGCTTGCCGAAACAACGGGTGTCTCCAACTAGCAACAATCCTGGGGGAGTTTTGTTTAATTATTTTGATTTGATTTGAGCATGGGACTGGGCATCCCGGTTACCAGCCATTTTCTCGTGAATGAGGAGCGGAGTCCACTCCCCTTGAGAATAACCCACCTAGCATGGAAGATACATACAACCCTAGTTGATACATGAGCTGCTCGAGCATACAAAACAGAATTTCATTTGAAGGTTTGGAGTTTGGCACATACAAATTTACTTGGAACGGCAGGTAAATACTGCATGTAGGAAGGTATGGTGGACTCATATGGAATAACTTTGGGGTTTATGGAGTTTGGATGCACAAGCAGTATTCCCGCTTAGTACAGGTGAAGGCTAGCAAAAGACTGGGAAGCGACCAACTGAGAGAGCGACAACAGTCATGAACATGCATTAAAATTAATCAACACCAGGTGCAAGCATGAGTAGGATATAATCCACCATGAACATAAATATCGTGAAGGCTATGTTGATTTTGTTTCAACTACATGCGTGAACATGTGCCAAGTCGAGTCACTCAATTCATTCAAAGGAGGATACCACCCTATCATACCACATCACAACCATTTTAATAGCATGTTGGCACGCAAGGTAAATCATTATAAACTCATAGCTAATTAAGCATGGCATAAGCAACTATAATCTCTAATTGTCATTGCAAACATGTTTATTCATAATAGGCTGAATCAAGAACGATGAACTAATCATATTTACAAAAACAAGAGAGGTCGAGTTCATACCAGCTTCTCTCATCTCAATCAGTCCATCATATATCGTCATTATTGCCTTTCACTTGCACGACCGAACGGTGTGGATAATAATAATAGTGCACGTGCATTGGACTGAGCTGGAATCTGCAAGCATTCAATTCAAGGGAGAAGACAAGATAATAAAGGCTCTTGGTTAAATCAACAATCATGCATATTAGAGCCACTAAACATTTTCATTATGGTCTTCTCCTCTCGACCCCCAAAGGAAAAGAAAATAAAACAAAACTATTTACACGGGAAAGCTCCCAACAAGCAAAAGAAGAACGAGAAATCTTTTTGGGTTTTCTTTTAATTACTACTACAAGCATGGAAAATAAACTAACTATTTTTTTGGTTTTTCTTAAGGTTTATCAAACACACAAGAAGAAAACTAGAAAAGAAAATTAAACTAGCATGGATAGTACAATGAAAGAGTATGAGCACTGATGACTAGAATAAGTGTGTGAACATGAATGTAATGTCGGTGAGAAATACGTACTCCCCCAAGCTTAGGCTTTTGGCCTAAGTTCGTCTATGCCCATGGATCATGGCTACTCTCTCCGGTGTACTGAGGAGTGTCATCATATTGCCACTGACTGGCGATCTCCTCTAGATCCCACTGATAAGATGATGGACGATAAGGATCAAGGGGTGGTTCCGGCTCAGGCTCTGGAGCTGATGTCTGGCCTCGGTGCACGTAAACGGCCGCCGGCAAGATGAGGCAATGGCCTACAGTTAAATCAAACAAAGAAGGCGCATGCAAGATAATAATCTCATTGTGTTTCTTATTAAATCTCAAGTTATACAAAAGCATCTTATCATCATTGTTAACAATAAACTCATGTGCTACCATGCTCTTATAATCTAGAAAAGTAGGGGGCAGCAGTTTTTCCTCTTTCTCATAATGCCTAATAGGTATCTCGAAGTGTTTAGCAAGGCGTGCAGCATAGATACCTCCAAAGATGGGGCCTTTTGTACGGTGCAGGCTTAATCGCTTAGCAATAATAGCACCCATACTAACAGAGTTATCACGAAATATAGCATGGAACAAAATAATAATATCAGGAACACTAAGGTTTCCACAGTTTCCGCGAACAATTAAGCATCGACTAGCAAGTATTGCAAAGTAGCATAAAACAGGAAAATGTATGCTAGTAATTCTTGCATCGGAAACCTTCCTCGATTCCCCTACAGTAATAGTATCAATAAAACCATCCACATCTTTACGATGTTGTTCATCTAAGCTGCCCTCGAAGGGTATTCTGCAGACCGCGCAAAAATCATGTAATGACATCTCCCTAGCCGCATCATATAAATGGAAAGCTACTGAAGGAGGTGAATTCTTAGGATAATAGTAGAAGTTTTGCACGAAAGTATTGGTGAGTAAGAGATACTGTTCGATCTGGTCATGGAGGAAGTCGGTGAGGCCCGCATAATTAGCCAAAGAATAAAAGTCTTCATAAATCCGGCTGCTCTCAAGAAATCATCACAAGGCCATTCACACGGCCGTACTTCCGCCACACGAGGAAGATTATACTTGGCCTTTTCTTTCTCCTTAGCTTGTTTATCCTTGGAGCCTTGGCTAGAAGAGCCCCTCAAAAATCTCTTAATCATTTCCTGAAAATTTCTGAAATTTTTAGTAGCTCAAAATAAAAGTGAATCAAACCCAATAAAACTGATAGCAACTACTCCCACAAGTGCCTAGAGCCTATATCATGCATTAAAATTACTTGGGACCATATAAATTTGACATGCAAGCTCAAGAACAGGGTCACCTAGGCAGCAAAAAATTTGCAATCAATAAAGAACTAGAATAAAAACTAATTGGACCATTGGAGGAGTCACATACCAAGGAACAATCTCCCAAAGAAGTTTTGTGAATGGAGCTTTGAGCAAGGAGATCAAAAATCGCAGCAAAATGAGCTAGAACTCATGCTTGAGATGGATGGTGATTTTTTTTGGAGGAAGATGAAGTGTGTGGGTGCAGGAATAAGTGGAGGGGGCCACCGTGAGCCCATGAGGCAGGGGGCACACCCTGGACCCTCGTGGCCAGGTGCCAGCTCCCCCTGCTCTGTTCTTAGTGCCAAATATTCTCAAATATTCCAGAAAAATCATACTAAATTTTCAGGGCATTTGGAGAACTTCTATTTTCGGGGTATTTTTTATTGCATGGATAATTCAGAAAACAGACAGAAAATACTATTTTTGCTTTATTTAATCTAAATAACAGAAATTAAAAAGAGGGTACCGAAGGTTGTGCCTTCTAACTTCATCCATCTCATGATCATCAAAAGGGATCCACTAAGAAGGTTGATCAAGTCTTGTTAACACACTCATTCTGAATAACATGGAACCGGAGAAATTTCGAATAACACTAGGTTACCTCAACAGGGATATGAACATCCCCAATAATAAGAATATCATATTTCTTCTTGACAGTAGGAAGAGGAAATTCAAAACCTCCAATAATGATAGTTGGAATTTTTCCAATAGAATTGATGTTATGAACTTGAGGTTGTTTCCTCGGGAAGTGTACTGTATGCTCATTACCATTAACATGAAAAGTGGCATTGCCTTTGTTGCAATCTATAACAGCCCCTGCAGTATTCCAAAAGGGTCTACCAAGGATAATCGACATACTATCGTCCTCGGGAATATCAAGAATAACAAAGTCCGTTAAGATAGTGACATTTGCAACCACAATAGGCACATCCTCACAAATGCCGACAGGTATAGCAGTTGATTTATCAGCCATTTGCAAAGATATTTAAGTAGGTGTCAACTTATTCAATCCAAGTCTACGATATAAAAAGAGAGGCATAACACTAACACCGGCTCCAAGATCACATAAAGCAGTTTTAACATAGTTTCTTTTAATGGAGCATGGTATAGTTGGTACTACTGGATCTCCAAGTTTCTTAGGTATTGCACCCTCGAAAGTATACTTAGCAAGCATGGTGGAAATTTTAGCTTCCGGTATCTTTCTTTTATTTGTAATAATATCCTTCATATATTTAGCATAAGGATTTACTTTAAGCATATCAGTCAAGCGCATACATAAGAAGATAGGTCTAATCATTTCAGCAAAGCGCTCAAAATCCTCATCATCCTTTTTATTGGATGTCTTAGGAGGAAAAGGCATGGGTTTCTAAACCCATGGTTCTCTTTCTTTACCGTGCTTCCTAGCAACAAAATCTCTCTTATCATAATGTTGATTCTTTGATTGTGGGTTATCAAGATCAATAGCAGGTTCAATCTTTACATCATTATTATTGCTAGGTTGAGCATCAACATGAACATTATCATTAACATTATCACTAGGTTCATGTTCATCACCAGCTTGTGTTTCAGCATCAGAAATAGAAATATCATTGGGATTCTCAGGTGTGTCTACAACAGGTTCACTAGAAGCATGCAAAGTCCTATCATTTTTCTTTTTCTTCTTTTTAGAAGGACTAGGTGCATCTACAATATTTATTTGAGAATCTTGCTCAATTCTCTTAGGGTGGTGTCGGTGTCAAAACCGGCGGACCTCGGGTAGGGGGTCCCGAACTGTGCGTCTAGGCGGATGGTAACAGGAGACAAGGGACACGATGTTTTACCTGTGTTGGGCCCTCTCGATGGAGGTAAAACCCTACTCCTGCTTGATTGATATTGAGGATATGGGTAGTACAAGAGTGGATCTACCACGAGATCAAGGAGGCTAAACCCTAGAAGCTAGCCTATGGTATGATTGTTGCAATGGTTGTTCGTCCTACGGACTAAAACCCTCCGGTTTATATAGACACCAGAGAGGGCTAGGGTTACACAGAGTCAGTTACAATGGTAGGAGGTCTACATATCCGTATCGCCAAGCTTGCCTTCCACGCCAAGGAAAGTCCCATCCGGACACGGGACGAAGTCTTCAATCTTGTATCTTCATAGTCTTGGAGTCCGGCCGATGATGATAGTCCGGCTATCCGGACACCCCCTAGTCCAGGACTCCCTCGGGTGGCCTTCAGGGTACAAAGGTTCCTGAGTAATTTTACCAGTTCTAGTAGCCACTCTAATAGAAAAATCATGTTTATTATTTAATTCATCGAGAAAATCACTTTGAGCTTTAAGTACTTGTTCTGCTTGAGTGGTAACCATGGAAGCATATTTGCTAATGAGTTTAAGTTCACCTTTAACTCTAGCCATATAATCACTCAAGCGTCCAATCATGTAAGCATTATTATTTAATTCTCTACCAACATAAGCATTGAAATTTTCTTGTCTAGCCATAAAGTCATCAAATTCATCCAAACATTGGCTAGGAAACTTAGTAGACAGGATTTCAACTTTATCATATCTATAGAGAGAATTTACCTTTACTACCTGTGTCGGGTTATCAAGACCATGTGTTTCTTCAATAGGTGGTATATTAAGACCATGTATTTCTTCAACAGGAGGTAAATTCTTAACATCTTCAGCTTTAATACCTTTTTCTTTCATAGATTTCTTTGCCTCTTGCATATCTTCAGGACTGAGAAATAGAACGCCCCTCTTCTTAGGAGTTGGTTTAGGAGTAGGCTCAGGAATTGGCTCAGGAGTTTGCTCAGGAAGTGTCCAATTATTTTCATTAGTCAACATATTATTCAATAACAATTCAGCTTGACCGATTGGTCTTTCCCTAAAAACACAACCAGCACAGCTATCCAAATGGTCTTTGGAAGCATCAGTTAGTCCATTATAAAAGATATCAAGTATTTCATTTTTCTTAAGAGGATGATCAGGCAAAGCATTAAGTAATCGGAGAAGCCTCCCCCAAGCTTGTGGGAGACTCTCTTCTTCAATTTGCACAAAATTATATATTTCCCTCAAGGCAGCTTGTTTCTTATGAGCAAGGAAATATTTAGCAGATAAGTAATAAATCATATGATCAAGAGAATTAAACCAAGTTTTAGCATCACCCTTTAATGAGAATGAAAATATCTTAAGGATATAATAGTAATGAGATTTCTCATCATTAGTGAACAGGGTGGCTATATCATTCAATTTAGTAAGATGTGCCACAACAGTTTCAGATTCATAGCCATAAAAAGGATCAAATTCAACCAAAGTAATTATCTCAGGATCGACAGAGAATTCATAATCCTTATCAGTAACAAAGATAGGTGAAGTAGCAAAAGCAGGGTCATATTTCATTCTAGCATTTAGAAATTTCTGTTTCAGTTTAACTAATAACTTCTTAAGATCAGATCTATCATTGCAAGCAAGAATATCTCTAGTAGTTTCTTCATCCATAACATAACCCTCAAGAACAACAGGTAATTCATACTTAGGAGGAGAACCTTCATCATCACTATCTTCAATAATTTCATTCTCTCTAACCCTAGCAAGTTGTTCATCTAGAAATTCACCTAATGGCAAAGTAGTATCAAGCACAGAAGTAGTTTCATCATAAGTATCATGCATAGTAGAAGTGGCATCATCAATAACATGCGACATATCAGAATTAATAGCAGAAGCAGGTTTAGGTGTCGCAAGCTTACTCACAACAGAAGGAGAATCTAGTGCAGAGCTAGATGGCAGTTCCTTACCTCCCCTCGTAGTTGAGGGAAAAATCTTAGTTCTTTCGTCTTTGAAGTTCCTCATAGTGACCAGTAGATATAAATCCCAAGTGACTCAAATAATAGAGCTATGCTCCCCAGCAGTGCGGAAAATAGTCTTGATAACCCACAAGTATAGGGATCATAGCAGTTTTCGAGGGTAGAGTATTCAACCCAAATTTATTGATTCGACACAAGGGGAGCCAAAGAATATTCTCAAGTATTAGCAGTTGAGTTGTCAATTCAACCACACCTGGATAACTTAGTATCTATAGCAAAGTATTTAGCAGCAAAGTAGTATGGAAGTAACAGTAACAGTGGCAAAAGTAACGGTAGCAGTTGTGTAGTAATTGTAACAGCAACAACGGTAAAGTAAATAAGCAAAGCACAATATGTGAAAAGCTCGTAGCCATTGGATCAGTGATGGATAATTATGTCGGATGCGATTCCTCCTGTAATAGTTATAACATAGGGTGACACAGAACTAGCTCCAGTTCATCAATGTAATGTAGGCATGTATTCTGAATATAGTCATACGTGCTTATGGAAAAGAACTTGCATGACATCTTTTGTCCTACCTTCCCATGGCAGCGGGGTCCTAATGGAAACTAAGAGATATTAAGGCCTCCTTTTAATAGAGTACCGGACCAAAGCATTAACACATAGTGAATACATGAACTCCTCAAACTACGGTCATCACCGAGAAGTATCCCAATTATTGTCACTTCGGGGTTGTCGGATCATAACACATAATAGGTGACTAAAGACTTGCAAGATAGGATCAAGAACTCACATATATTCATGAAAACATAATAGGTTCAAATCTGAAATCATGGCACTCGGGTCGTAGTGACAAGCATTAAGCATAGCAAAGTCATAGCAACATCAATCTCAGAACATAGTGGATACTAGGGATCAAACCCTAACAAAACTAACTTGATTATATGGTAAATCTCATCCAACCCATCACTGTCCAGCAAGCCTACGATGGAATTACTCACGCACGGTGGTGACCATCATGAAATTGGTGATGGAGGATGATTGATGATGACGACAGCGACGAATCCCCCTCTCCGGAGTCCTGAACGGACTCCAGATTAGCCCTGCCAAGAGAGATTAGGGCTTGGCATCGGCTCCGTATCGTAAAACGCGATGAAACTTTCTCTCCGATTTTTTTTCTCCAAGAAAGCAAATATATGGAGTTGGAGTTGAGGTCAGTGGACGTCCAGGGGGCCCACGAGGCGGGGGCGCGCCCAGTGGGAGGGGGCGCACTCCCACCCTCGTGGACAGGTTGTGGGCCCCCTGACGCTAATTCTTTCGCAAGTATTTTTTATTAATTCTGAAAAGTGCTGCGTGGATTTTCAGGTCATTCAGAGAACTTTTATTTCTACACAAAAATAACACCAAGGCAGTTCTGCTGAAAACAGCGTCAGTCCGGGTTAGTTCCATTCAAATCATGCAAGTTAGAGTCCAAAACAAGGGCAAAAGTGTTTGGAAAAGTAGATACGACGGAGATGTATCAGCCGCACGCCCCCCATGGCAAGTCGAATTGGACTAGTGAGGGGGCGGCGCCCCCCTCTTTCCTTCTCCCTCTCCTCCTCCTTCCCTCTCCCACCCTCTTGGAAAAAGGAAGGGGAGTCCAACTAGGATTGGGAATCCTAGTTGGACTCCCCTGATGACCCACAAGTATAGGGGATCGCAACAGTTTTCGATAAGTAAGAGTGTTGAACCCAACGAGGAGCTAAAGGTAGAATAAATATTCCCTCAAGTTCTATCGACCACCGATACAACTCTACGCACACTTGATGTTTGCTTTACCTAGAACAAGTATGAAACTAGAAGTACTTTATAGGTGTTGTTGGATAAGCTTGCAAGAAAGTAAAGAACACGTAAATATAAACTAGGGGCTGTTTAGATAAAGACACAACTAAATTAGTAAAAGTAAAGAGCTTTTGTCAACAAGAAAGTTATTTGTCCCTAGGCAATCGATAACTAGACCGGTAATCATTATTGCAATTTTAATTGAGGGAGAGGCATAAGCTAACATACTTTCTCTACTTGGATCATATGCACTTATGATTGGAACTCTAGTAAGCATCTGCAACTACTAAAGATTCATTAAGGTAAAACCCAACCATAGCATTAAAGCATCAAGTCCCCTTTATCCCATATGCAACAATCCCTCTTACTCGGGTTTGTCTTTCAGTCACTCACCAACCCACTGTAACCGAATCATGAACGTATTGCAACACCCTACAGCGGGACTCCCTCATGCTTGCGCGACACGGAGGGCACCATAGGACAACACCAATAATAAAACATACAACTCAAACCAATCACGATCATCAAATAGCCATTAGGACAAAACAGATCTACTCAAACATCATAGGATAGCTATACATCATTGGGAAATAATATATAGCGTTGAGCACCATGTTTAAGTAGAGATTACAGTGGGTAAGAGAGAGGTTACACCGCTGCATAGAGGGGGAAGAGTTGATGAAGATGTTGGTGAAGATGGCGGAGGTGTTGGTGAAGATCGCGGTGATGATGATGGCCTCCGGCGGCGTTCCGGCGCCACCGGAAGCAAGGGCGAGAGAGCCCCCCTTCTTCTTCTCCTCCCTTGACCTTCTCCCTAGATGGGAGAAGGGTTTCCCCTCTAGTCCTTGGCTCCCATGGCTTGGGAGGGGCGAGAGCCCCTCCGAGATTGGATCTATCTCTCTGTTTCTACGTTCTCTGTGTTTTCAGATTCTACCCCTTCACCGTTTCTTTTATATCCGGAGATCCATAACTCCGATTGGGGTGAATCTTTCGCTCAGATCTTCCTTGTAAAATTAGCTTTCTTGCGCCAGAAGGAGAGCATCAACCGCCTTACGGGTGGACCACGATGGTCAGGGGCGCACCCCCTACCTCGTGACCACCTCGGACACCGTTTCGCGTTGATTTTACTTCCCGAAAATCATAAATATTCCAAAAAAAATCTCCGTCCGTTTTTATCCCGTTTGGACTCCGTTTGATATTGGGTTTCTGCGAAACAAAAACATGCAATGACGAGGCGGCTTTGGGCCTGGATCAATAAGTTAGTCCCAAAAATAATATAAAAAGTTGCCAAAAAGTATATGAAAGTGAATAATATTCGCATGGAACAATCAAAAATTATAGATACGACAGAGACGTATCAGCATCCCCAAGCTTAATTCCTGCTCGTCCTCGAGTAGGTAAATGATAAAAAAGAATAATTTTTGTTGTGGAATGCTACCTAGCATAATCTTGGTCATATGTCTAATCATGGCATGAATATTAAGACACGAGTGATTCAAAGCAATAGTCTATCATTCGACATAAAGACAATAATACTTCGAGCGTACCAACAAAGCAATCATGTCTTTTCAAAACAACATGGCCAAAGAAAGTTATCCCTACAAAATCATATAGTCTGGTTGTTGCTCTATCTTCATCACAAAAAGTATTTAATCATGCACAACCCCGATGACAAGCCAAGCAATTGTTTCACACTTTAATATTCTCAAAAAAATTCAAATTTCACGCAATACATGAGCGTGAGCCATGGACATAGCACTATAGGTGGAATAGAATATGATGGTGGGGGTTATATGGAAAAGACAAAAATAGAGAAAGTCTCACATCAACTAGGCGTATCAACGGGCTATGGAGATGCCCATCAATAGATATCAATGTGAGTGAGTAGGGATTGCCATGCAACGGATGCACTAGAGCTATAAGTGTATGAAAGCTCAAACTGATACTAAGTGGGTGTGCATCCAACTTGCTTGCTCATGAAGACCTCGGGCATTTGAGGAAGCCCATCATCGGAATATACAAGCCAAGTTCTATAATGAAAATTCCCACTAGTATATGAAAGTGAAAGCATAGGAGGCTCTCTCTATGAAGAACATGGTGCTACTCTGAAGCACAAGTGTGGTAAAAGGATAGTAACATTGCCCCTTCTCTCTTTTTCTCTCATTTTTTATTTTCTTTTTTTTATTTTTTTGGTGGGCTTCTTTGGCCTCTTTTATTTATTTGGGCTTCTTTGGCCTCTTTTTTTTTGTAAAGTCCGGAGTCTCATCCAGACTTGTGGGGGAATCATTGACTCCATCATCCTTTCCTCACTGGGGCAATGCTCTAATAATGATGATCATCACACTTCTATTTACTTACAACTCAATATTACAACTCGATATCTAGAACAAAGATATGACTCTATATGAATGCCTCCGGCGGTGTACCGGGATGTGCAATGATCTAGCGTAGCAATGACATCAAAAAACGGACAATCCATGAAAACATCATGCTAGCTATCTTACGATCATGCAAAGCAATATGACAATGAATGCTCAAGTCATGTATATGATGATAATGGAGGTTGCATGGCAATATATCTCGGAATGGCTATGGAAATGCCATGACAGGTAGGTATGGTGGCTGTTTTGAGGAAGGCATATGATGGGTGTACGGTACCGGCGAAAGTTGCGCGGCACAAGAGAGGCTAGCAATGGTGGAAGGGTGAGAGTGCGTATAATCCATGGGCTCAACATTAGTCATAAAGAACTCATATACTTATTGCAAAAATTTACAATCCATTGAAAACAAAGTACTACGCGCATGCTCCTAGGGGGATAGATTGGTAGGAAAAGACCATCGCTCGTCCCCGACCACCACTCATAAGGAAGACAATCAATAAATAAAATTGTGCTCCAACTTCATCAAAAAGCGGTTCACCATAAATGCATGCTACGGGAATCATGAACCTCAACACAAGTGTCTCTACAATCCACAACCACCCACTAGCATGACTCTAATATCACAATCTTTATATCGCAAAACTATTGCAAGGAATCAAACATATCATATTCAGCGATCTACAAGTTTATGTAGGATTTTATGACTAACCATGTGAATGACCAATTCTTGTCATCTCTCTAAATAGATACAAGTGAAGCAAGAGAGTTTAATTCTTTCTACAAAAGATATGCCCACGCTCTAACAAGTATAAGTGAAGCAAAAGAGCATTCTACAAATGGCGGTTTTCTATGTGAAGAGAAACAGGCAATCCAAACTTCAAATCATATAAGTGAAGCACATGAAGCATTCTATAAAGCCACACTCAAAAGATTTAAGTGAAGTGCAATGAGCATTCTATAAATCAACCAAGGACTATCTCATACCAGCATGGTGCATAAAGAAAAATGAAAACTAAATGCAAAAGACGCTCCAAGACTTGCGCACAATGCACGAACGAAACGAATTCGAAAACATACTGATACTTGTTGAAGAAAGAGGGGATGCCTCCCCAGCATCCCCAAGCTTAGACGCTTGAGTCTCCTTGAATATTTACTTGGGGTGCCTCGGGCATCCCCAAGCTTGAGCTCTTGCCTCTCTTCCTTCTTCTCACATCGAAACATCCTCGATTAGACACTACATCCATACAAAACTTCCACAGAAAACTCGGTAAGATCCGTTAGTATAATAAAGCAAATCACCACTCTAAGTACTGTTGCAAACCAATTCATATTTTATTTTTTCATTGTGTCTACTGTAATATAACTTTTTAATGGCTTAATCCACTGATATAAATTGATATATTCATCAAAACAAGCAAACTATGCATCAAAAACAGAATCTGTCAAAAACAAAACAGTCTGTAGCAATCTGAACATCCACCATACTTCTGGTACCCCAAAACTTCTACCAAAATTAGGAAAAATAAAGAAGTTGTACAGCAAGACAGTTCAAGAGGAATCAGAACCATTTGACGTTCCAGCTAAAAATGTAAAATCGCGCACTACAGCCAAAGTTTCTGTCCTGCACCGTACAAACCAACAAGCATTGTAAACATCCTAAAGGCAAACCTTGGCACATTATTTTTATAATACAATGGAATTGTACAAGGGGATAATTATTTATGATGAAAAGTTTCTGTAATTAAGATTCACAAAGTTTCGGTGAGCATGAACAAAGTTCAAGGAGCTCTCCCACTTCAACAATGCTTGTCTCTCTCACTTTCACTTTCCTTTTTGAAAAGTTTTAGGTTCCCCTCTTTATTTTTGTGTTTTTAAACTATATGAAAGCACTCAACAGAAATAAATGACTCTCTAAAACTTCCGGGTTGTCTCCCTGGCAGCGCTTTCTTTAAAGCCATAAAGCTAGGCATATAGTGCTCAAGTAGTGAATCCACCCGGATCCCAAGGTATATCAAAGCCAATTTTAATTAACAATGATTTATAATTTAGTAGTGAGCACAAAGTAACATAAATCATGTAATGACGAAGTCTAACTCTCTTCCTATGCATCGGCATGTCATAAAAGGACAATTCATGCACACATAGTAAAGGCCAATGCATAGTATAAGCAGCTTCTTGCAATTTTATCGTGTGGGAAACATAGAGAGGTGGAGATATAGTTCCTCTCTCATAATAATTGCAAGTAGGAGCAGCAAGCACATGCATATTATATTCATCAAAATTATCATGTGTAGTAGTAAAAGGCAACCCATCAATATAATCTTTAATAAGCACAAACTTCTCCGATAAAGTGTAGTTGGGAGAATTCAAAAAGATAATAGGACTATCATGCGTGGGTGCAATAGCAACAATTTCATGTTTAACATAAGGAACTATAGCAAGTTCATCTCCATAAGCATAATTCATATTGGCATCTTGGCCACAAGCATAGCAAGCATCATCAAAAAGGGATATTTCAAAAGAATCATAGGGATCATAACAGTCATCATAGCAATCATCCTTCGGTAAGCACGAAGGGAATTAAATAATGTATGAGTTGGAGGGTTACTCTCATTAGAAGGTGGGCACGGGTAGCTAATCCGCCCCCCCCCCCTCCTTTTGTTCTTCGCTCTCCTCATCATCTTTTTCATCCAATGAGATCATAGTTTCATCAATTTCTTCTTCCATAGATTCCTGCAAAATATTAGTATCTTCTTGGATAGCGGAGACTTTCTTAATAAGTGCATTAATTTCATAATTATATTTATAATTCTCATAAAAATATTTAAGGATAGCTAAATTTTCAGATCTATAACAAGCATCATCAAAATCCTCAAACTCTTTAAACATGGATTCAATTTCATAAGCACCCATAAAAGCAACAAATTCTTCTATTTGTTCCACATCATAGTAATCATATATACCTCTAGCATAAGAAGCCAAGGTTTCATTATCATTAAATTTGCATGAAAAGGGGAGGTGTGGAGCATTCATCCTAGAGCAACAAGTATAATCATATTCCGGGCATAGTTGTCTAGCATACCACTTCAACATATTAATTTAATCCCATAATAGTTTCCCTTTTTGTGTCGAGCGATAATCCCTAAAGTATTCACGTTGATCCAACGTTACTCCCATTATAAAGTTGAATGGGGTTTTCTCAGGATTATCAAAGTAGTACAAAATATTTTTCTCATGATGAGAATCGAGGGTTTTAGGAGTTACCCCATCCTCATGAGTAGCAAGTACACCTAATTTTTTTGGTATTTTGTGTTTCATATCCATAACTAAAGATAGAGAACAACTAAGAACAGCAAATAAAAATTACTTAGTGATAAAGCAAACAAGCACACACAAGAATATTCACCCTACGCTATTGCTCCCCGGCAACGACGCTAGAAAAAGGTCTTGATAACCCACAAGTATAGGGGATCGCAACAGTTTTTGATAAGTAAGAGTGTCGAACCCAACGAGGAGCTAATGGTAGAATAAATATTCCCTCAAGTTCTATTGACCACCGATACAACTCTACGCACGCTTGACGTTTGCTTTACCTAGAACCAGTATGAAACTAGAAGTACTTTATAGGTGTTGTTGGATAAGCTTGCAAGAAAGTAAAGAACACGTAAATATAAATTAGGGGCTGTTTAGATAAAGACACAACAAAATTAGTAAAAGTAAAGAGCTTTTGTTAACAAGAAAGTTATTTGTCCCTAGGCAATTGATAACTAGACCGGTAATCATTATTGCAATTTTATTTGAGGGGGAGGCATAAGCTAACATACTTTCTCTACTTGGATCATATGCACTTATGATTGGAACTCTAGCAAGCATCCGCAACTACTAAAGATTCATTAAGGTAAACCCAACCATAGCATTAAAGCATCAAGTCCCCTTTATCCCATACGCAACAATCCCTCTTACTCGAGTTTGTGTTTCAGTCACTCACCAACCCACTATAAGCGAATCATGAACGTATTGCAACACCCTACAGCGGGACTCCCTCACGCTTGCGCGACACGGAGGGCACCATAGGACAGCATCAATAATAAAACATACAACTCAAACCAATCACGATCATCAAATAGCCATTAGGACAAAACAGATATACTCAAACATCATAGGATAGCCATACATCATTGGGAAATAATATATAGCGCTGAGCACCATGTTTAAGTAGAGATTACAGCGGGTAAGAGAGAGGTTACACCGCTGCATAGAGGGGGGAAGAGTTGATGGAGATGTTGGTGAAGATGGCGGAGGTGTTGGTGAAGATTGCGGTGATGATGATGGCCTCCGGCGGCGTTCCGGCGCCACCGGAAGCAAGGGGGAAAGAGCCCCCCTTATTCTTCTCCTTCCTTGACCTTCTCCCTAGATGGGAGAAGGGTTTCCCCTCTGGTCCTTGGCTCCCATGGCTTGGGAGGGGCGAGAGCCCCTCCGAGATTGGATCTATCTCTCCGTTTCTGCGTTCTCTGCGTTTTCAGATTCTACCCCTTCACCGTTTCTTTTATATCCGGAGATCCGTAACTACGATTGGGGTGAATCTTTCGCTCAGATCTTCCTTGTAAAATTAGCTTTCTTGCACCAGAAGGAGAGCATAAACCGCCTTACGGGTGGACCACAAGGGTCAGGGGCGCGCCTGGGGGGTAGGGCGCCCCCCCCTACCTCGTGACCACCTCGGACACCGTTTCGCGTTGATTTTACTTCCCGAAAATCATAAATATCCCAATAAAAATCTCCATCCATTTTTATCCCGTTTTGATTCCGTGTGATATTGGGTTTCTGCGAAACAAAAACATGCAATGACGAGAACTGCCTTGGGCCTTTGGATCAATAAGTTAGTCCCAAAAATAATATAAAAAGTTGCCAAAAAGTATATGAAAGTGAATAATATTGGCATGGAACAATAAAAAATTATAGATACGACGGAGGCGTATCATCCCCCTATGGCGTGCTCCCCTCCTCGCCACCAGGCTCGCCCTCCCTCCTTTATATACAGGGGCAGGGGGCACCCCAAAGCACAACAGACAATCTCATAGCCGTGTGCGGTGTCGGTGTCAAAACCGGCGGATCTCGGGTAGGGGGTCCCGAACTGTGCATCTAAGGCTAATGGTAACAGGAGCCAGGTGACACAATGTTTACCCAGGTTCGGGCCCTCTCTATGGAGGTAATACCCTACTTCCTGCTTGATTGATCTTGATGATATGAGTATTACAAGAGTTGATCTACCACGAGATTGTAGAGGCTAAACCCTAGGAGCTAGCCTATGATTATGATTATTGTTGTCCTACGGACTAAACCCTCCGGTTTATATAGACCTTTGGAGGGGCTAGGGTTACTGAGTCGATTCTGAGAGAAGGAAATTTACATATCCGAGTTGGCAAGCTTGCCTTCTACACAAAGGAGAGTCCCCCCCCCCGGACATGGGACAAAGTCTTCTATCTTGCATCTTCATAGTCCAACAGTCCGGCCAAAGTATATAGTCAGGCTGTCTGAGGACCCCCTAATCCAGGACTCCCTCAGTAGCCCCTGAACCAGGCTTCAATGACGATGAGTCCGGCGCGCAGATTGTCTTCGGCATTGCAAGGTGTGTTTCATCTCCGAATTCTCCATAGAAGATCTTGAACACAAGGATCGTTTCCGGCTCTGCGAAACAAATTCCACATACCACCATAGAGAGTACAATATTCGACCAATCTAATTTGCTGACAAATTTTCACCGCGTGACATCGCGCCACGGCCCGGTCATTATTCGAACCGTTTTCTCAACCTGCTACTGCACATATTGCAAGGCGGTTTCATTGACACGTCTTGTCGAAGCAGAGATCGTGTCCCCTTATCACAGGATTCTCATCAATACGGGTGTGGGTAACCCAACCGCGCCATCAACACGGCGCTTGGAGGACAAGCGAGTTTACCGGGCAAGTGGGGATACGCATGGTTTCCACTATCTTTATAAAGAGATAAGGATTCCCTTTTTTCACCCACGCCTTCTTCTTTCTCTGCTCATCCATTCTCCCTCACTCGAGCTCCAGCGCCCAAGTTCTCACCCTCTCCGCAAAGCCATTCCAAGCATGTCCGGAGCGGGAGGCCAGTGGATGGCCTCCTCCGTTAAGGAGGAGGACATCACAGCTTCGGAGGCGGATACGGCATGAGACATCGCGCACCGGCTCCCTATCGAAGGGCAGATCATCCCTACCCCGGAGCCCCAGGAGAGGGTAGTGTTTCTTTCTCACTTTGTCCGCGGACTGGGATTCCCCCTCCGCCCATTTGTCCGCGGGCTCATGTTTTACTACGGGCTGGACTTCCATGATCTGGCCCCCAATTTCATCCTCAACAACTCGGTGTTTATCGTCGTGTGTGAGGCCTTCCTCCGTATTACGCCCCACTTCGGCCTATGGCTGAAGACCTTCAACGTGGAGCCGAAGGTGGTGGTCGGCCAGCAAGCAGAGTGCGGAGGCGCCATGGTGGGCAACATGCCCAATGTCACTTGGCCTGAAGGCTCCTATGTGGAGACCGTGAAGGGGTGCAGTCGGGGTGGTTCTACATCACCGAGCCGCGCGATACCAACTCGGCAGCGGCCCCCGAATTTCGATCCGGCATCCCCATGCGGCTCACCTCCTGGAAAGAGAAGGGCTTATCCTGGGGCTCATCGGTGGAGCTGATCGGACTCTAGGCCTATATCAAAAACATGATAAACAAGAAAATCAAGCTTGTCAACATGGTCCAGGTCATGCTCTTCCGTCGGATCCTTCTGTGTCAAAGACAGGCTTTCAATATGTGGGAGTTCGACCCGGCTAAACACCAGACGCTGCGAGAGCTCTTCAATACGACGCACAAAGATGTCTGGAAGGTGTTGTTCAAGGCCGCCGAGGTACCTCCTCCCATAACCGAGGATCGCGGACTCAGTGGAAAGCGCCCCGCCAATCCGGTAAGCTCTTTATATTTGGCAAGATGTTTCTTTCCCCAGTATATTCGTGGGAGGAATCTAAGCCTCCACGCCAATTTAACAGGACTGGGTGGCGGTAGCGGAGTAGATTGACTGTCCAGCTCCACTACTTGAAGATCCAGCAACGACTCTCTTAACGGAGATGTTGTTTCTGGCGCCCTACGAGGTGCTGGAGAAGAAGGCCAAGAAGAAGGCCACGGGGACCAGGAAAGGTCTCCGGTGCAAGGTTGTGTCGGACTCATCATCCAAAGACACCGAGGCACGCTCCTCCAACGAAAACGAGGAGGAGGAAGAAGAAAGCCCTCCCCCCAACCGGGGGGGAGAAAAGGAAGGCCGCCTCGTCCGGGGAGGCCGAAGGGTCCAAGAAAGGAAAGACCCTCCCTCCGGACCACTCCACCACAGCCACCTACATCAACGAGGGGTGGTTGCCCAGGGAAAAGCCCCTGGTGAAGTCGTAAGTATCCGGACACTATAATACTTCTGGTACGTACTGCTTTATCGCTTCTTATCATGCCAAATATGATCGTGCAGTCCGGCCAAAGCCCACATCAACGTATCCTCCTCGGATGGGTCTTTGAGTCAGACGGCGATGAACAACGATTCACTCCCTACGGCCACCTCCCCCGGCCCGCGGACGACACCGAGGTGCTGTCCCAGAGGATACCAAACCAGGGGGAGACTATTCTGGAGACGCCATAAGGCGAAACCCCAGACGCAGGGCACATGGGGAGAAGACCCCCATGGATTCTGATGACGGGGGCCGCAGCAAGTTTGTCCCCTAACGGGATACTACGCCGGAACCTCCAGTGGTTCCGGATTCAGGCAGGCAGCCCCTCACTAATTAGGAGGGCGAGCCGCTTGTGTCGATGACCTTTGTCCATCCAGAGGCATCGGATGACTTGCTGGAAGCGCTTCGCGGCGCTTCCATTGACGAAGAGCATCGCACCGTCATGAGTGCGGTGATTGAGAAGGTCCGGTCCGCCAAAAGCGGATTGACCGAAGCCTGCGTCAGCCTCCTAACAGGCTTCAAGGTAAGTAATAAAATTAAGAAAATATCACGGTATAGACAGTAGCCCCTGATGCTTTGTTTGGTGTTCAGAAAGAAAGGTCGAACAGAGGATCAAATAACATCCACAGGAGTCTAACAAAATATGTCTATGTGAATAAGAAGGCGTCGCTGTTGGCCACTGCCGCCCGTTCTGCGGAGGTCTCCGGACTAAAGCGGGGCCTGGAGCGGACCGAAGTAGAGCTCGGCCTCATGAAGAGGCAGCTCGAGGAGAACAAAGGTACATAATACCCCGTCTGTATATTGATAAAGAAGGAATAGTTTTTGCTCATAGAAGAGTTATGAACTTTAATAGGGGCCACGACCAAAGTGGCGGCCCTTAAAAAGGCGCTGACCAAGGCCAAAGACAAAGCGGCCAAGGAGCACACCGAGCGCGAGAAGCAAGAGGCCCGAGTCAGCGAGGTCCAGCAAGAGCTCCAGGATTTTGTCAAAAAATATGAGTCCTTGGAGCGTGACTCCAAGACGCAAGAGTCCGAGCTTGCGAAGGCCCTCCAGAGTGCACGAGACGCCAAGGCTGAAGCCCAAAAGGCCCTCCAGGAGATTGAGGCAGCCAAGAAGATTGTGGCGGGTAAGGCATTCAATATGCAAAGCAAGCATGTGAAGGAGACTTTCCTTTTACTTACCCAAATTTGGAGCTCTCCAGGAGCATTCACAGATCTGCTGCGCAGCATATCTGATGTCGCAGAGTTCTACCGAGCTGAAGAAGGGAGCTCGACAGAGAAGTTGTTCTGGTCCCAGTATATTGGGGCCGAACATCCGATGACCTTGAGCGACCAGCTGAAGCAACTGGTCGAACTTCACAAGGCAGCATAACTGGCCATGAAGGACCTCATAATCCGGATGTGGCCTGTCGAGCCCCTGCCCAGCAGCTACTTCGGCCTGGTGAAGCGGCTTGTTTCTGCCTGCCCGCGGCTTGAAGTCATAAAGTGGTCAGTCTCCATTGAAGGTGCGCGCAGGGCCTTTGCCCGCGCGAAAGTGCACTGGGCGAAGATGGATGCCGAGAAGCTAGTGACGGAGGGGCCACCGAAGGGCAAGGAGCACCGCCACCCCGAGAAATATTATGACGGTGTCCTGAAGGGCGCCCGCCACGTGGCGGAGGAATGTGCTAAGGATGTAATATTTGAATGAATGTACTCATTTGATACTGTAATATGAAAACGAGTTCATTTGTGCTATATAATGCTTGTTGATTTAAAATTTTACCTTCTGTGCAGCCGTTTATAAAATCTGAGAGTTGGCGGTGTTAAACACGCCCCATGTAACTAATCTTTGGGGTGTTTGGGATAAATCTAAACACTCTTTATCCAATTTTTTGGTCCTTTAAGGAGGTGTTTAGCGCAACGAACAAGGCAATCGGACTATACAGTTTTATCACTCTCACTTAGCCATAGTGTTGGGGAACGTAGTAATTTCAAAAAAATTCCTTCGCATACGCAAGATCATGGTGATGCATAGCAACAAGAGGGGAGAGTGTTGTCCACGTACCCTCGTAGACCGTAAGCGGAAGCGTTAGAACAACGCGGTTGATGTAGTCGTATGTCTTCACAATCCGACCGATCCAAGTACCGAACGTACGGCACCTCCGAGTTCAACACGTTCAGCTCGATGGCGATCCCGGACTCCGATCCGGCGAGGTGTCGGGGATGAGTTTCGTCGACCGACGGCGTGGTGGCGATGATGATGTTCTATCGACGCAGGCTTCGCCTAAGCACCGCAACGATATGACCGAGGTGGAATATGGTGGAGGGGGCACCGCTGCGGCTAAGGAGCGATCACGAAGATCAACTTGTGTTGTTGTACCTAGAGGTGCCCCTCCGCCCGTATATAAAGGAGCAAGGGGGGAGGCGGCCGGCCTAGGAGGGGGCGCCAAGGGAGTCCTACTCCCACCAGAGTAGGATTCCCTCCTTCCTTGTTGGAGTAGGAGAAGGGGAAGAGGGGAGAGGAAGAAGGAAAGGGGCTGCGCCTTGTCCAATTCGGACGGAGGGGGGTGCAGGCCTCCTTCCTTTGGCCTCTCTCCTCTATTCCGTATATTTAATAAGGCCCATATACTCCCCGCGAATTCCCGTAACTCACCGGTACTCCAAAAAATACCCGAATCACTTGAAACCTTTCCGAACTCCGAATATAGTTGTCCAATATATCGATCTTTACGTATCGAGCTAGTCAAGTAGAGGCATATTAGTGACACTATGTTTGTCTATGTATTCACACATGTATTATGTTTCCGATTAGTACAATTCTAGCATGAATAATAAACATTTATCATGAAATAAGGAAATAAATAATAACTTTATTATTGTCTCTAGGGCATATTTCCTTCAGTCTCCCACTTGCACTAGAGTCAATAATCTAGTTCACATCGCCATGTGATTTAACATCAATATTCATATCTGTATATGATTAACACCCATAGTTCATATCGTCATGTGACCAACACCCAAAGGGTTTACTAGAGTCAATAATCTAGCTCACATCGCTATGTGATTAACACCCAAAGAGTACTAAGGTGTGATCATATTTTGCTCATGAGAGAAGCTTAGTCAACGGGTCTATCATATTCAGAGCCGTATGTATTTTGCAAATATTCTATGTCTACAATGCTCTACACGGAGCTACTCTAGCTAATTGCTCCCACTTTCAATATGTATCCAGATTGAGACTTAGAGTCATCTGGATCGGTGTAAAAGCTTGCACCGATGTAACTCTTTATGATGGGCTCTTTTATCACCTCCATAATCGAGAAATATTTCCTTACTCCTCACTAAGGATATTCTTGACCAATGTCCAGTGATCTACTCCTAGATCACCATTGTACTCCCTTGCCAAATTCAGAGCAAGGTATACAATAGGTCTGATACATAGCATATCATACTTTATAGAACCTATGACTGAGGCATAGGGAATGACTTTCATTCTCTTTTCTATTTTCTGCCGTGGTCGGGATTTGAGTCTTACTCAATTTTCACACCTTCGCAACACATGCAAGAACTCTTTCTTTGACTGTTCCATTTTGAACTACTTCAAAATCTTGACAAGGTATGTATTTATTGAAAAACTTATCAAGCATCTTGATCTATCTCAATAGATCTTGATGCTCAATATGTAAGCAGCTTCACCGAGGTCTTTCTTTGAAAAACTCCTTTCAAACACTCCTTTATGCTTTCCAGAAAAATTCTACATCATTTCCGATCAACAATAGGTCATTCACATATACTTATCAGAAAGGCTGTAGTGCTCCCACTCACTTTCTCGTAAATATAGGCCTTTCCAAAAGTCTGTATAAAACCCTATGCTTTGATCAACTCATCAAAGCATATATTCCAACTCCGAGATGCTTGCACCACTCCATTGATGGATCGCTGGAGCTTGCACATTTTGTTAGCACCTTTAGGATTGACAAAACCTTCTGGTTGCATCATATACAACTCTTCTTTAAGAAAACCATTAAGGAATGCAGTTTTGACATCCATTTGCCAGATTTCATAAAATTTGGCAATTTCTAACATGATTCGGACAGACTTAAGCATCGCTATAGTTGAGAAAATCTCATTGTAGTCAACACCTTGAACTTGTCGAAAACCTTTTTGCGACAAGTTGAGATTTATAGATAGTAACACTACTATCAGCAACTGCCTTCCTCTTGAAGATCCATTTATACAATATGGCTTGCCGATCATCGGGCAACTCCTACCGAAGTCCACACTTTGTTCTCATACATGGATCCCATCTCAGATTTCATGGCCTCAAGCCATTTCGCGGAATCTAGGCTCATCATCGCTTCCTCATAGTTCGTAGGTTCATCATGGTCTAGTAACATGACTTCCAGAACAGGATTACCGTACCACTACAGTGCGGATGTACTTCGAAAACCTCGAGGTTTTGTAGTAACTTGATCTGAAGTTTCATGATCATCATCATTAGCTTCCTCACTAATTGGTGTAGGAATCATGGAACTGATTTACGTGATGAACTACTTTCCAATTCAGGAGAAGGTACAAATTACCTTATCAAGCTCTACTTTCCTCCCACTCACTTCTTTCGAGAGAAACTCCTTCTCTAGAAAGGATCTATTTTTAGCAACGAATATCTTGCCTTCGGATCTGTGATAGAAGGTGTACCCAAAAGTTTCCTTTGGGTATTCTATGAAGATGCACTTCTCCAATTTGGGTTTGAGCTTATCAGGATGAAACTTTTTCACATAAGCATCGTAGCCCCAAACTTTAAGAAATGACAACTTGGGTTTCTTGCTAAATCACAGTTCATATGGTGTCGTCTCAACGGATTTAGATGGTGCCCTTTTAACGTGAATGCAGCTGTCTCTAATGCATAACCCCAAAACAATAGTGGTAAATCAGTAAGAGACATCATAGATCGCACCATATCCAATAAAGTGCGGTTACGACGTTCGGACACACCATAACGTTGTGGTGTTCCAGGTGGCATGAACTGTGAAACTATTCCACATTGTTTTAATTGAAGACCAAACTCGTAACTCAAATATTCATGTAACTCCTGTGATACTTGTTACGGAGTCTCTGTTTATTCTGTAACTCCTGTTTCGAGTTACTAATCTTAGCAACCGAACAAGTATCAAATACTCAGGGGCTACTATAAACACTAGTAAGGCACACATCAATAACCTGTATATCAAATATACCCTTGTTCACTTTGCCATCCTTCTTATCCACCAAATATTCAGGGCATTTCTGCTTCCAATGACCATTTCCTTTGCAGTGTAAGCACTAAGTTTCAGGCTTTGGTCCAGCTTTGGTGTTCTTCATGGGAGTGACAACTTGTTTGCCATTCTACTTGAAGTTTCCCTTTCTTTTCCTTTGCCCATTTCTTGAAACTAGTGGTCTTGTCAATCATCAACACTTGATGCTCTTTCTTGATTTCTACCTTCGTCGATTTCAACATCACGCAGAGCTCGAGAATCGTTTTCATCATCCCTTGCATATTATAGTTCATCACGAAGTTCTAATAACTTAGTGATGGTGACTAGAGAATTCTGTCAATCACTATCTTATTTGGAAGATTAACTCCCACTTGATTCAAGCGATTGAAGTACCTAGACAATCTGAGCACATGCTCACTTAGTTGAGCGATTCTCCTCCATCTTTTAGCTATAGAACTTGTTGGAGACTTCATATCTCTCAACTCGGATATTTGCTTGAAATATTAACTTCAATTCCTGGAACATCTTATATGGTCCATGACGTTCGAAACGTCTTTCAAGTCCTGATTCTAAGCCGTTAAGCATGGTGCACTAAACTATCAAGTAGTCATCATATTGAGCTAGGCAAACGTTCATAACGTCTGCATCTGCTCCTGCAATAGGTTTGTCACCTAGCGGTGCATTAAGGACATAATTCTTCTGTGCAGCAATGAGGATAAACCTCAGATCACGGATCCAATCCGCATCATTGCTACTAACATCTTTCAACACAGTTTTTTCTAGGAACATATCAAAATAAACATATGAAAGCAACAACGCGGGCTATTGATCTACAACATAATTTGCAAAATACTACCAGGACTAAGTTCATGATAAATTTAAGTTCAATTAATCATATTACTTAAGAACTCCCACTTAGACAGACATCTCTCTAGTCATCTAAGTGATCACGTGATCCAAATCAACTAAACCATGTCCGATCATCACGTGAGATGGAGTAGTTTCAATGGTGAACATCACTATGTTGATCATATCTACTATATGATTCACGTTCGACCTTTCGGTCTCCGTGCTCGAGGCCATATCTCATTATATGCTAGGCTCGTCAAGTTTAACTGAGTATTCGCGTGTGCAACTGTTTTGCACCGTTGTATTTGAACATAGAGCCTATCACACCCGATCATCACGTGGTGTCTCAGCACGAAGAACTTTCGCAACGGTGCATACTCAAGGAGAACACTTCTTGATAATTTTTAGTGAGAGATCATCTTAAAATGCTACCATCAATCAAAGCAAAATAAGATGCATAAAGGATAAACATCACATGCAATCAATATAAGTGATATGATATGGCCATCATCATCTTGTGCTTGTGATCTCCATCTCCGAATCACCGTCGTGATCACCATTGTCACCGGCGCGACACCTTGATCTCCATCGTAGCATCATTGTCGTTACGCCATCTATTGCTTCTCGACTATCGCTACCGCTTAGTGATAAAGTAAAGCAATTATGATGCGTTGCATTTCATACAATAAGCGACAACCATATGGCTCTGCCGATTGCCGATAACCGGTTACAAAACATGATCATCTCACACAATAAAATATAGCATCACGTCTTGACCATATCACATCACAACATGCCCTACAAAAACAACTTAGACGTCCTCTACTTTGTTGTTGCAAATTTTACGTGGCTGCTACGGGCTGAGCAAGAACCGTTCTTACCTACGCATCAAAACCACAACGATAGTTCGTCAAGTTAGTGCTGTTTTAACCTTCGCAAGGACCGGGCGTAACCACACTCGGTTCAACTAAAGTTGAAGAAACAGACACCCGCTAGTCACCTGTGTGCAAGGCACGGCGGTAAAACCAGTCTCGCGTAAGCGTACGCGTAATGTCGGTCCGGGCTGCTTCATCCAGCAATATCGCTGAACCAAAGTATGACATGCTAGTAAGCAGTATGACTTGTATCGCCCACAACTCACTTGTGTTCTACTCGTGCATATAACGTCAACGCATAAAACCTAGGCTCTGATACCACTGTTGGGGAACGTAGTAATTTCAAAAAAAATCCTACGCATACGCAAGATCATGGTGATGCATAGCAACGAGAGGGGATAGTGTTGTCCACGTACCCTCATAGACCGTAAGCAGAAGCGTTAGAACAACACGGTTGGTGTAGTCGTACGTCCTCACGATCCGACCGATCCAAGTACCGAACGTACGGCACCTCCAAGTTCAGCACACGTTCAGCTCGATGACGATCCCGGACTCGATCCGGCAGGTGTCGGGATGAGTTCCGTCAACCTGACGGCATGGTGGCGATGATGATGTTCTACCGACGCAGGGCTTTGCCTAAGCATCGCAATGATATGACCGAGGTGGAATATGGTGGAGGGGCACCGCACACGGCTAAGGAACGATCACGAAGATCAACTTGTCTGTTGTACCTAGAGGTGCCCCCTGCCCGTATATAAAGGAGCAAGGGGGAGGCGGACGACCTAGGGAGGGGCGCCAAGGGGAGTCCTACTCCCACCGGAGTAGGATCCTCCTTCCTTGTTGGAGTAGGAGAAGGGAAAGAGGGGAGAGGAAGAAGGAAAGGGGCTGCGCCCTTGTCCAGTCGGACCCGGGGGGGCGCAGGCCTCCTTCCTTTGGCCTCTCTCCTCTATTCCCGTATGGCCCAATAAGGCCCATATACTCCCGGCGAATTCCGTAACTCTCGGTACTCAAAAAATACCGAATCACTCGGAACCTTTCCGAACTCCGAATATAGTCGTCCAATATATCGATCTTTACGTCTCGACCATTTCGAGACTCCTCGTCATGTCCCCGATCTCATCCGGGACTCCGAACTCCTTCGGTACATCAAAACTCATAAACTCATAATATAACTGTCATCGTAACCTTAAGCGTGCGGACCCTACGGGTTCGAGAACTATGTAGACATGACCGAGACACGTTTCCGGTCAATAACCAATAGCGAAACCTGGATGCTCATATTGGCTCCTACATATTCGGCGAAGATCTTTATCGGTCAAACCGCATAACAACATACGTTGTTCCCTTTGTCATCGGTATGTTACTTGCCCGAGATTCGATCGTCGGTATCTCAATACCTAGTTCAATCTCCTTACCGCCAAGTCTCTTTACTTGTTATGTAATGCATAATCCCGCAACTAACTCATTAGTCACATTGCTTGCAAGGCTTATAGTGATGTGCATTACCGAGAGGGCCCAGAGATACCTCTCCGACAATCGGAGTGACAAATCCTAATCTCGAAATACGCCAACCCAACATGTACCTTCTGAGACACCTGTAGTGCTCCTTTATAATCACCCAGTTATGTTGTGACGTTTGGTAGCACACAAAGTGTTCTTCCGGTAAACGGGAGTTGCATAATCTCATAGTCATAGGAACATGTATAAGTCATGAAGAAAGCAATAGCAACATACTAAACGATCAAGTGCTAAGCTAACGGAATGGGTCAAGTCAATCACATCATTCTCCTAATGATGTGATCCCGTTAATCAAATGACAACTCATGTCTATGGTAAGGAAACTTTAACCATCTTTGATTAACGAGCTAGTCAAGTAGAGGCATACTAGTGACACTATGTTTGTCTATGTATTCACACATGTATTATGTTTCCGATTAATACAATTCTAGCATGAATAATAAACATTTATCATTAAATAAGGAAATAAATAATAACTTTATTATTGCCTCTAGGGCATATTTCCTTCACATAGAAGTCTATAATTTTAAATTTTGGCGTAGCCCCTTGTATTCGAAAGGCCGAACTTGGGGCGCTATACACGCCGAAATCGGACAAGGCCGATTCCTCGCCCAAAGCGGAAAAAATCTTTAAGGATTTGAGACCTCTCGAACAGCGAACAGCTCTCGCCTCATCATGACATTCAATTTTCGGCTTTCTCTACTGAGGTGCTCGTCCGGAAGAACCAGGAAACAATCGCAGTAGTTCTCCCTGTGTCACCTTAGCTGATGTAGTGGAACGTAAGGTAGCAAAACATGGGAGCCGGGCAAACCCAACTATTGACCCAAGACATGATTCGGAGCTAATGCATATAATGCTATAAGTTCGGGGTACCGCACTGTCGAAAGTGTTCAGACTTTTTTTGCCGTGTTATTGGGTACACTGAAGCCCCTGCGAGTTGAACGTACCAAAATGTACGGGTCCAATTTGTAATAAATAAGCAGACAAGGAAAAGAGATAAAGAAATGTAATAATAAGCTGATGTTGTACATTGTTTCCCATTGTTATTTAAATAATACGTCGAGGCGTATGTATACAAGTAGTGCGATAAGCAAAAATAGGACTATTTGACATGTCCTGACCAAAGGCGAGTTGCGTGTGGGTATGTAAAACAGGTATAGCGATCGTTATCAGAGACCACCTAGGGATTCCTTTGTACGTCAAAGCTCCTTGCTTCCTTGGTGTTTCCGTCCTGCGATGGGTCCAATAGCCTCCTGAAAGTAGGGACTTGTAAGAAAGAAAAGGATGAAAGTGTACGGGTCCTTGGGCGGTTGAGCCGCATTGTAGCTGTGCCTCCACCTATGCCCATGGTATTTCAAGTGCGTAATTATGTATGTGCGGTATAAATTTCACCGCTTGACTAGGACTAGGACGGAGGCCGAATTGCTAGGTGAGCTCCGGACGATCCTGTTGCAGAGTACTTCAGACTCGCTTGGCGGTGTCCGGGGGCTTTATTACCGAGTTAGAGATCTGCCTAAGAAAGCTGCTCTGTACTTTTGCTGCGAGGGCCGCAGTGTGCTCCTCTGTACGGAGGGAGCGCTCTGTGTTTCCATTGACTATTATAACCCCGTGAGGTTCGGGCATCTTGAGCTTGAGGTATGCATAGTGCGGTACCGCATTGAATCTGGCGAATGCGATTCGTCCGAGCAGTGCGTGATAGCCACTGCGGAAGGGGACGATATCGAAGATTAACTCCTCGCCGGAAGTTGTGGGAGATCCGAAGACTACTTCGGTGTGATTGAGCCCGTCTGTGTGCTTCTACACAGTATGGCGCCTTTAAAGGTGGTTTTAGTGGGTTTGATCCTTGAGGGATCTATGCCCATTTTGCGCACTGTATCCTGATAGAGCAGGTTCAGGTTGCTGCCACCGTCCATAAGGACTCTTGTAAGGTGGAATCCGTCAATGATGGGGTCGAGGACCAACGCGGCCGAATCGCCATGACAGATACTAGTCGGATGGTCCCTGTGATCGAAAGTGATCGGACAAGAAGACCATGGGTTGAACTTTGGGGCGACTGGCTCCATCGCATGGACGTCCCTTAGCACATGCTTCCGTTTCCGCTTGGGAATATGGGTTGCGTATATCATGTTTATCGTTTTCACTTGGGGAGGAAATTTCTTCTGTCCTCCTGTGTTCGGCAGCCGGGGCTCCTCGTCGTCGTCACTATGCGGCCCCTTTTCCTTGTTTTCGGCATTCAACTTGCCGTCCTGTTTGAACACCCAGCATTCTCTGTTGGTGTGGTTGGCTGGTTTATCGAGGGTGCCGTGAATTTGACACGAGCGATCGAGTATGCGGTCTAGACTGGACGGGCCCGGATTGTTTCTTTTGAATGGATTTTTCCGCTGACCGGACTTACAGCCACTGAATCCGGCATTAACTATCGTGTCTTTGGTGTTATTGCCATTGTTGCGACGCTTATGTCTATTGCGTCGGGGCTTGTCGTTGTTATCTCTGGCATCTGAAGTGCCAGGATTTCTTGATGTGCTATTGTTGCAAGCCAGCCAGCTGTCCTCGCACGCACAAAAGCGGGTCATAAGTGTCGTGAGGGCTGCCATGGACTTCGGCTTCTCTTGGCCAAGGTGTCGGGCGAGCCACTCCTCGCGGATGTTATGCTTAAAGGCCCTAGGGCTTTGTGTAAGTGCATCTAGTACCACCCCTAGTTGGTTTTGGAGTATTGACGACAAAGTTGGTTGAGGGACTAATGCGTTTGTGAGAATTGCAGGATAACGCAGGTAGTGTCCCCCATTGATTCGGTTTACCTACCGGAGATGACCCCTAAAAATGTATGAAGACATTGAAGAAAATGGTGGTATGTGAAGATATTCATATTGAAGACTATGACATGAGAAGACATTGGGTGAAGACTATGGGCCTTGAAAGGCGTGTCGTCTCCTTGTTTCCTTTTTCTTCTTTGTTGAGTCATAGGAACCACCGTCTTTGTTAAGTGGGGTCCAAGTGAACAAAGTCGAATGGTCAAGTGATGCTCAACCCAAATCCTATGTCTTGACGAAGACAATGAGAGCAAATCTTATCGAGTTGGATGAGTCAGCTTTGCTTGTAGCCCAAGTAAAGTTGTCGTGTGTGTTTGAAATCTGACCGTTGGAACACATGTCAGTTCCTTAGTGACCAAGGGTCATTTCGGACATATCAGGCCGGGTTGCCTAGTGGCTATAAATAGCCCACCCCCTACACCATAAATTGGTGGCTGCTCAGATTTAGTGCACGGCTTTTGTCATTTGAAAGCAACCCACCTCGAAGCCTTTGAGAGAGAAATCCTTGCGAGGACAAAGCCCAAACACCCGAGCCAAAGAGT
This sequence comes from Aegilops speltoides, assembly GCA_021437245.1. Classification (NCBI taxonomy): domain Eukaryota; kingdom Viridiplantae; phylum Streptophyta; class Magnoliopsida; order Poales; family Poaceae; genus Aegilops; species Aegilops speltoides. Next base: position 325,912,964 of record CM038142.1, on the reverse strand, counting down.
GTTAGGCATTCTTGAAGTCTTTACATGCATGTGACTGAAGACTTATTACACTTGAGGCTGTGAATCCTCCGGCCGGTTAGGCGTCGCGTTCTCGAGCATCCAAGAGTCATTGTGGATTGCGGTGAGCGAAGTCTGTGAAGGTTCGAAGTCTACCTTGAAGACTTACAGAGTGATTAGGCGAGGCTGTGTGTCCTTAGCTCAAGGGAATAAGGTGAAGATCACGGTCTTCGAGTTGAATCTCAGCCTCCCTAACTGGACATCTGATTGTCACAAAGAATCGGGCCAGTCCAACAAATCCGTGTCTTCAACAAGTGGTGGTTCTATCCTCTCCTTCCTTTACTTAGAGTTTGTCTTCGTGAAGTCATTGCCTATCTGTTGTACCTGTTTGACTTCATTGCTTGACTACTATCGTTGATTGGCTTCATACTATCTTCCATCCTGATCCTTACTACTTAGCTGCCATTAGTCTTGTACTTTCACATCATTGCATACTTGACCATGGTTTGCTTATTGTAGTTTATCTTCCACTGCATATCAATTAGGTCATTTCTATCGTTTGTCTTCGAAACTTCCAAGTTTTGAAGACTTTCATAAAAATCGCCTATTCACCCCCCCTCTAGTCGATAACTAGCACTTTCAATTGGTATCAGAGCAAGGTACTCCCTTGTTCTGTGTGATTCGGTTTAACCACCTGGAGTTTTAGCTATGTCGACTGCAGGATTGAGGAATGTATCTTGCCCCACCTTTGACGGTCATGAGTATCCTCGGTGGAAGGCCATGATGAAGAAGAGACTCATGGCTATGGACAATGAATCGTGGACCGTCCTTCGAGATTGGTCTTCTTGATCATGCAACATGGCGAGAGGCCGATGACATTCGCAAGTACACTCTACTGAACCTCATGGCGAAGGATGTCATCTGCTCCTGTTTGTCCCGAAATCAGTTCAGGAACGTCATGCACCTCAATCATGCGAAGCTAATCTGGGACCGGCTTTCTGAGGTCTATGAAGGTCATCGTACTCGTCATGATCCTTGGTTTGAGGACTACAAGGAGTCTCTTAAAGAGATGACTTTTGCACCTGAATCGCCATCATCTTCACCATGCCTCATGGCAAGGGGTGATAAGGTAGCTGAATGCTACCTCTCTGAAACTAGTGATGATGAATCAGGTGATGAATTTGGCCCTAGTTATGTCAAGCTTGCTTCCCTTGCCACTAAACAACAAAGATTCTTGGAAAGGGTTCAAGACATGCTTAGTAAGAGTGATGATATGTTGGGTGAAGAAATGGATCAGTCAAAAGCACTGGCTGAGAGTCTTCAGAGACTTCATTCCAATTTTGACGCCCTTCAAGATCAACGTAATGCTCTCTTGTCTGATCATGAGAAGCTTTCTTCTGAATGTCTTCAAAGAAAGCAAGATCTTGAAAAGATAAGAGTGGATTATGAAGATCTTCAGAAGGAGCTTGATTCATTACTTGCTCAACAAATCAGCGTTACACAGGAAGAATTTGAACCACCATGTCTAAAATGCATTGAGCGTGATAACGCTACATACATTCTTTGAATGTTCCCTTCTGCTCTTTGTTTCATTGTCTTCACCTCTTGATGTGGTTACTAACCCCTCTGCGGAGGATACCACTACTATTGTTGATGAAAATGCTAGGTTAAAGACATTGCTTGAAATAGGGATGTATAAAAGTCTGAAAGGGCATCAGACACTCTGCGATGTCCTCAAAAGCGGTCTGAACGAAGCCCTAGGAAAGAGGGTGTTGGGTTGAGAGGAAAATGAATGTTGATGGGTCCTCTTGGAAGCTTTGGCGTTACCCCAAAACCACATGGGTTCTTTGCAAAGGAACCTTGATGAGATCCATCCACCTTATCTGGCTTTACCTGTGCTAATCCTATTGTCATTGATGAATCCTTTGATGCAAACTATAAGCTATTCAAGAATTAGAATGGTGAAGTGTTTGCTAGGTATATTGGTACTAACCACAGGAATGGACCACCTATGAAGAAGATCTGGGTACCTAAGCAGTGCACTGAGAATCTTCCTGTGAATGTCGTCATGACCCCACCAAGGAAGAAGACAATCCCAGGACCTATGGCTTCATATGGCCCAAAGGCTTCATCTGATCTGAGACTCACCGAGTCACCCTAACGCCAATGTTTTGCAGGAATTCATACTCAGACTTATGAATATGGCGTGTGTCTTCAAACCGCTATGTTCATAGAACCAAGAACTTTTACGCTTATTCATATGAGTATCATTCATCTCTGCAAGGCTATTTGCTAGGGCTCCAAAGCCAAAATTCTCAGATGCTGCACTTAGACTCATTGCTTCTAAGCCACCCCTGAAAATGTGGGTGGTGAAGAAGAATTAACTTTCTTTTGCAGAGAAAGGTCTCCAGCGTGTAATCAAAGGCGTCCGATGCTATTGCTGGAGACCTAAAACACATTAAGGACGCATGATAAAATGTCTTACTATATATTTCACATCTGAATTGCTTACCAGTCATACTATGTGTCCTAACCTTGATCTAAGCTGTGATAATCCTTGTGTGTGTCAAATGCTTATGCTTCACAGCACTCTTTGTGAAGCCCATCCTCCTAACTGCACTATAGGGTATGTCACCAAAAGCTTCAGAATGGATTATGGACAGCAGATGCACCAATCATATGACTGGTGATCGAAGTCTTCTCATGGACTCAACCTTACGTCCATCAGACAAGAGTCACATCACATTTCTTGACCTTTGGTAAAAGCAAGGTATTGGGTCTAGGTAGAGTTGCAATCTCAAAGGATCAACACATGGATAAAGTGATGCTTGTTGAATCCTTGGTTTCAACAATGTACATCTCAATGCTTTGTGACTTGAAAATGATTGTGCTATTCGGAAAATATCGTTGCCTTGTACTAATGGAATCGACAAGTCTCTAGTCTTTGAAGGGTATCGAAAAGATGATCTATACATAGTAGATTTCTCGGCAGGTCCCTGACTTGCCGTATGTCTTCTCGCAAAAGCTTTAGAATGCTGGCTCTGGCATCGGAGGCTGGGGCCTGCTGGTATGAGGAACCTACACACACTCGTCAAGAAGAAGCATGTCATAGGCATCGAGGGTGTTAAGTTCAAGAAGGATCATTTGTGTGGTGCCTGCGAAGCTGGAAAGATGACCAGGGCAAAGTATCCCTCGAAGACAATCGTGACGACATCTCAACCCTTCGAGCTACTACACATGGACTTATTTGGACCTAGTCACTACTCAACCCTCACAACAACTGCTTGTCTCTACGGCTTCGTCATTGTTGATGACTACTCAAGATACACATGGGTGCATATAATTCTCTACAAGACTGAAGTGCAAGATGTCTTGGGACGCAACCAATCGAGCAATGAACAATTATGGCGTGAAGATCAAGCACATCGAAGTGACAATGGCTTGAATTCAAGAACACGGACTTGATCTTTATCTGGATACAATGGGAATCACTCATGAGTTCTCTGCTCCATACACACCTCGACAAAATGGCATTGTTGGCGCAAGAACAGAACCCTCATAGAGATGGCTCGAACAATGCTTGCGAATACAAGACACCAAGAAAGTTACGGCCTAAAGCTATTGATCTGACATGTCACATCATCAACCGTGTTTACATCCATAAGCTTCTGAACAAAACATCCTATGAGCTCCTTACTGGCAAGAAGCCAAATGTCAGCTACTTCAGAGTATTTGGAGCTAGGTGTTGGATCAAGGATCCCCATCACAAGTCAAAATTTGCACCTAAAGCTCACGAAGGCTTCATGCTTGGCTAAGGAAAGGACTCACACTCCTACAGAGTCTTCAACCTCTATCTCTACAAAATCGTCGAAACGGTGGACGTGAGATTTGATGAAACCAATGGTTCTCAGAGAGAGCTTCTGCCAAGTAATATAGACGAAGCTCCGCCCAGCGAATCTATCAAGCTGATGGGAACTGGTGAAATCATGCCTTCTGAAGCACACCCTGAAGAGGAACTTATCATTTCTGCTCTGAACCAACCTGAAGACAATGCTCAAATTGAAGACAATCCTCCCAATGATGACAATGACCAGCAAGAGCGAAGTCTTCGTCCAGTTCATCCTCGAGTTGCAAATGAAGTACAAATTGAGAAGATAATTGATAGCATCAATGCACCTGGTCCACTTACTCGCTCAAGAGCAACACAATTAGCAAATTTCTGTGGGCACTTTTCGTTTGTATCAATATCAAAACCCAAGAAAGTTGCTCAAGCCTTTATGGAACCTGAATGGATTCACGCTATGCAAGAAGAACTTCAACAGTTCAAGCTGAACAATGTTTGGGAACTTGTCAAGCGACCTGACCCTCGCAAGCATAACATTATTGGCACAAAATGGATATATCAAAACAAGCAAGATGAGCATGGTCAAGTCGTCAGAAACAAAGCACGTCTTGTGGCTCAAGGATATACTCAAGTTGAAGGAATTGACTTCGATGAAACATTTGCTCCTGTTGCTAGACTTGAAGCTATTCGCATACTGCTAGCCTATGCTAACCACCACAACATCTTGCTATATCAAATGGATGTGAAGAGTGCATTTCTCAATGGCAAGATTGAAGAAGAAGTGTATGTCGCTCAACCACCTGGCTTTGAAGATCCAAAACATCCTGATATGGTGTACAAGCTAAACAAAGCACTGTATGGCCTCAAACAAGCACCTCGGGCTTGGTATGATATGATCAAAAACTTCTTGAAGAGCAAAGGCTTCATACCTGGATCCCTCGATCTCACACTCTTCACGAAGACATATGATGGTAAACTGTTTGTGTGCCAAATATATGTGGATGACATTATCTTAATTTGCACCAACCGAAGTATAGTGATGAGTTTGGATACATGATGCAAGAGCAATATCGGATGTCCATGATGGGTGAGATGAAATTCTTCCTTGGTCTTCAAATTAAATCGACAAAGGAATGGCATCTTCATATCTCAAGAAAAATACCTCAAAGATTGTGCGAAGAAGTTTGGAATGGAAGATTGCAAAGGTTACGGCGCCAATGCCGACCAAACACCATCTTGGTCCCAGCGACAATGGTAAAGAGTTCGATCAAAAGGTATACCACTCCATGATTGGTTCCTTACTTTATCTATGTGCATCTAGGCGGATATTATGCTTAGTGTTTGCATGTGTGCTCGATTCCAAGCGGCACCAAAGGAATCGCATCACTTAGCGGTGAAGCGAATTCTTTGATATTTGGCTTACACCCCAACACTCGGATTATGGTATCCAAAGGGCCCAAAATTTGATTTGGTTGGATTCTCGGATCTTTGGTTATCTTTGGTGACAAGGTGGATCGCAAGTCTACATCGGGCACATGTCACTTTACGGGTCGATCACTTGTCTGTTGGTCTTCAAAGAAGCGAGCGTGTATCACTCTCAAGCTGCTGAATCTGAATACATTCTTCTTTGGATCTTGTTGTGCTCGGCTTCTATGGATGAAGCAAACTCTCAAGGACTATGGCATCAATCTGAAACAAGTGCCTCTCTTCTGCGACAACAAAAGCGCCATCAAGATTGCCAATAATCCAGTCCAGCACTCGAAGACAAAGCACATTGAAATTCGTCATCACTTTCTCAGAGATCATGTCATGAAGAAAGATATTGACATCATACACGTCAACACTGAAGAGCAACTGGCAGATGTCTTCACAAAGCCCTTGGATGAGAAAAGGTTTTGCAAGTTACAGTGTGAGCTAAATATCTTGGAATCCTCAAATGTCCTGTGATTAGGCACACATCCTAACACTTATGCATGTTGATGACTTAGATGTGCAACACACGAAGTACAGTATATCTTCAATCAATGAAGACTTACATTCTGAGTGTGAATACATTAACATGGAATTTGACTTTGGAGCGCCACGATAATTGTGCACTGTGTCTAGGTCTAATACTTCCTATACGGTGGGTAACGCCACCACCAAATCTCTTGGTTTGAAGTGTTTCACTCACGGCGTTATTTTTGCAATGACTTCACATTTGGTTTGTCTTCAGTTTCAATTTATCTTCATGATTTTCTTCACTATGATGATTTGATTGTTTTCTGATATATATATGTATACTAGTGTTCTGTCCTCTACAGCATTCACTTATAGCTATGTCTTCCTAGTTGAATCTTTTGAACTAAGTGAATGTGATCGGACCCTAATCTCTCTATGCTCTCTATCTCAAACTCTATCTGTCCAAATCATATGCATTCTATTGAAACTGTCGAATGTCTTCTCGGCGTCCTAGTCAGCAGAAGACACAGAGACAAACATTAAGTCTGTTTTAAATGACTCGTCTTTATTTTCTAAATCTGGAGAAGCCGGAACAACCATCCGACATGCCTGGCGGGCGTGGGAACGTGGGACAACTCTGAGTATGTTGCATGCTTGCCACGTGCCCCTTAGATGTGAACCGCTAGGGACACCTGCGTAATTGCGTTGTGCCGCACACTTCCTTATAAATACATGTCCCCTGCGGTAAAGAAAACCTTCTTCCACCTCTCCACCTCGTCAAAACCCTAAGCGCCACCGCTAGCTCTCGGCAACGCCCGTGACGAAGCGCTTAGCTGTCGCGACTTCTCCGACGCCGTCCTCACGCCCCGCGGACATCGTCCTCTCCGCCCGTCGCCGTGGGTGTCCTCCGTCGCCAAGTTAGGGCATGGTGGATTGAAGCTGCTTTCGGTCTCTGTTCATCCCATCTAGCGTTCTTCGTGTGGTAAATATAACTCTATTTTTACCATCCTTTTGATCTTCAAAGATTCATCCTATGTACCAAAAGTTGTTTCTGCCTACATAATGTTAAATCTATTCTGTCTGCATCTCATACTGCCTAGTCTATTCACTTAAACTTTATATCTAGTTTGATTCCTCACTTGTACTTATTCATGGATTCGTACAAATCTGGAACGAACTCTCAACATATAAGTGAATGTCTTCGCGTCATGAGGTCAATGTCTTCAAACCGATTTATCTTCAAAATCTTCTGAGAATGCATATGACCTCTTCCCTTCCTCGCATCTCTAATCTTGTCATCACGGTACATGTCGTGGGAGAATCCCTTGGTTCTCATAGTCTGCATTCGTTTGCAGAATTCTTACAGCATCACATTAACTCTCCCAAAGCCAGTTCCTGTCTGTCCAGCAAGCGAAAGTCTTTGAAGCCCTTGAACGTATTGAAGCCATTCAGTTTGAAGTTCATGGCTGTAGAGAAATCTGTAAGGAAGCGTGGTAGACAGCGTCATGGGGGTACATCAAAAGATTTGCCTGATGACCTCGCAGAACTTTACAAGACAGATCCTGAAGAGAATTATCATCGGTATAGAAGACACGAATCCAATGGATTCGACGATATTAAGCTGAACAATGGTTCAAATACAAGTTCGTGACCGGGAATATCTTTGAGAAGAACGCTATCAAGAGTCCTTGGGGTGATATTCTCTATCGAGGCCTTCAACCCAAAACAGGTGAAGCTATTGCACAGGTTTCTATCCTGTATGGTCCGTGGACCTCAGCCTGAAAATGCCGACCCATCATCATTGCTCTGGTGTCGTGACGATACACTCTTCAAGCGCAACTTCCAGCACGCAAAGGCATTGGCCGACGGCTCACGTGATGCTGATCCCAATGTCATCGGCCCCTTCTCCAACCTTGATGGCCTCATCACTTACATCTTGGTCCAAGGTGCCAAAGTGGATCATTCTGATAATAATGCTGACACTGATGAAGCCCCAGCTCCTCCTCCAAAGCCGCAGAAGCTAAAGAAGCCTAAGGCTTCAAGATAGGCTGCTCCTCCAAAAGCTTCACGTGCGAAGCCAGCAGCCCTTGCACCTCCCGAAGGCGATTAATGCGATCGAAGATCTCTCACGTATCTCCAAGAGGACGAAGAAGAAAAAGGAAATCGTCAAGCATACCGATCAGACCTTGACTCCTGCTGCCATTCTATGTGAAGAGTACATTGATTTGTCCAGCGATGAAGATCTTGCAGATGATGCCCTTGAGCAACTGATCAAGAGCAAGGAAGAAGCAGAGATCTTCAATAATTTGCCTCTCTTCGATGTGGCAATCATCCATAACTTCATTGATGAGTGGTTTGACACCCCAAATCTCAGCTTTGAAGATCTGCAGCTTCCCATTGGCCTCAGCGTCTCCTTCAATGGCGCCATTACTTCGAGCTAGCTCTTGCTCGGTAGCATCGTTGAAGCTGAAGCACAAGATTGATTATGAAAGCTCAGTTCAAGAAGCATGTGGCCAAGCTTCGAGCATGCAAGATATCGAAACTTCAAGATCATCTTTGCGAGCTTAAAAAGCCTTTTCTCAAGAAGCGTGAAGAAGCTCAAGGCTCTCGTGGCGTATGAAGAGTTTGGTGACAAATGTGTGCTAGCCTACAATGAAAGGCCGAGAAGCGCAAATCTCTTGGTAAATCTGGCATTGACCCCAGAATGGCTGCAAAGAAGAAGAAGCTATCAAGCGCTCAATCTGAACCTTCAAGGCGGAAGCACCTCGCATAATCTTCCCAAGCAGCATGGTGACCGCTCGAAGCCAAAGGTCATGTCATTGCTTTAGAAACGAAGAAGACAAGGGCTGCCGAAATTTGAAGCGTAAAGCGGAAATATATTGAAGCCTCGATCTGCTCCCTCCAAGAAGAAGCGCAAAACCAAGAAGAATCGGGCTGCTCCCACAGGCCCTTGTTTGTTGAACCTATCTCGATGGTTAATACGCATCGAACACCAAGAGCGATGAATGATAGTTCATGAGCACCTTCCATAGAGGCTCATGAAGTGAAGACATTCAGATGGTGAACCCACTCTGCTGAAGACATTGGTCACAATGATAATGTTGAAGATGATGAAGTTCTTCCTCAGATCGAACACAACTTGGTATCATCGCCTGTTCTCACGAACATCGAACTCATCAGCATTGGTCGTCCTTTGACGCCAATTGCTCAGGATGCATCATGGGCTGATCACCCACAGCAACAAGACTCCCCAAGTACTCCCCAACAACAACAACAAGTCACACCACCTGTTCAAGAAGAACAAGAAGACTTTGAGGCCCAGCCAACTCCATCTCCAAAGGCGTTGCCAGCATTACGCAGGCTTCGCAAAGGATCCGGGCCTCAAGTCCCTCTGTCGAGCATTCCAGAAGGAGAAGTGCACCACTCATCCGTTGCACGTCAAGTGTTTCCTGAAGCCACTCCGACTGTGAATGTCTCCATGTCTGAAGCCCAAGCTGCTGAAGACAATCCGGCTGCATCAGCCGATGAAAATCAAGAAGACGTACGTGTCCCTACTCCCCCCAATAATGAAGAAGCTGTTCCTGATGTGAACGTGCCAGTGCCCGACCCTCCAGCTCATCAAGTGGAGGTTGAAAATCTTGAGGCTGCCACCACCAACACAAATGAAGCCAATGATATAATCATGGCTGAAGTAAATGTGGAGCCTGCACCAACCAATGTGCCCGAAGCCAATGATGCACCTGCTCCTCAAGTGTCTATTGTGCAGCCTGAAGCCTCAGTTGTTGCCACTGCTCCTGTTCCGCCACCAAGGCCATATACAATTGAGCAAGCATACAATCATGGTCAGCTAACCACTGTCCAATGGCCCGTTCTGGTCCCTCCGCCTACTACCTCTGGTCCTCAGTTTGATTATCATGTTGAGCATAGGCCTCAGGTCCAGAACCAAAGCCCAAACTGCCAAGGTTCCCAGGTACTGCAAACTCTACAGGGTCCTTCAATGCAAATGGCTTCAAAAGCCACAACACCTTCTTTGATAGCGCAAAGAACCCCTACTCAAAGCCAAGAATATCATCTGATCATTTCTGGAGCTATCAGCAGAGAAGCTATTACTCCTGCGTTCTGTATGATCAAGAGCACATTTTCCCTCATATGCGCCTCGACACTGAAGCCATTGCTGGACTGCCATGCTTAGAAGAAGCACTTGAGTGCTTTCGTGATGCAGGTCTGCTCAGCTTTGTAACAGACAAAGAACATTGGAATGAGGAACTTTTGCTTCAATTCTATGCTACCCTCCACATTCGCGGCTACAACAGGGATATAAAAACATGGGTTCTCGAGTGGATGATCGGAAATGTTCATCATGAAGCCAAAGCGATTGACGTCATTGAGCTTACAGGCCTACCCACTCCTGGAGAGTTGTATGAACATGATTGTCAACTCCACCGCAATGCACTACAGAGCATCTTCCATAAGCCAGAGCCCAACATGAGCCAGATGTTGAGCATGATGAAGCCTCTGCCATCTGACGCTGAATACCCGAAGGAGTTCTTCATTGATGACCTAGAGTATCTGCCTCGCACAATATATCATATCATCAGGCGAACTCTATGGCCTATCAAAGGGCATTCATCAGCGGCCAAACTTGAAGGAGCCATGAAGACATTGGTGTTTTACATCCTCAATGGCATCGACTTCAATGCACAAGAATTCTTCATCCGTGATTGGCTGCGTCTAGATCTAACCTTTTGGCACGAAATTCTATGCTCCATGGGTCATCGCCTCATCAAGCTACACTCCTCATCAACTATCGACCCTCTGCTGCAATCATCGATCTTTCTACGAGAGGTTGATATGTCGATTGAAGCCATATACTCTAAGCCTGCCAAGAAGCCTCTTTGTCTTCAAAATGTCGAGCACCAAAGCTTCACTCAACCCATTGAAGGCGTCCAAGCGATGCTGCGTATCTATCAATGGTGGGGAACACTAAATACGCCTCATCATGCACAAACTGAAGCCACCGAAAGCACCATTGCCCAAAGGCCTAAGAAGCGCTCGTGTTCTAAATGACCGAGAACTTCTTGTGGCACTTCATCGAAACAAGATAAGCATCACTTTTGGCTCAAGAGCGGATGCAAAGCCTCTTGGTGGGCGTCCAATCGCATTCAAATCTTGCCACCAAGAATGCTTTTGTCACTCACGAAACACATCGGCGATCATGGAAGAGTTTGACTCGCTTTCGATCTTTCAAGCGAGATCTTCAAGGCGATGGCTTCCTTTGAAAGATTCAAGTTTGACTCCACTCCTCCACGGAATCTTGTCCTCGTCGAACTCCATCCCTTGAAGACTCGACTATTCTTCCTCCGCGGCAACTATGAATGCGAGTGATCGATGATGAAGCGATGCTACTTCACCGCCCCTACTACGCGCGCATTGACCTTTGCACCAAATGCGTGCGCACCGCCAAACAACAACGACAATCATACGCTTCACCTACTCATGAGGGCGAGTAGATGCTCTATGTCTTCAAACCTTTTGGTCCTTCTTGACAAAAGGGGAGAAGCATATGAGTTTGATAGTCTTCAAGCGAGGTTCATATGGGCGGTTGCTTTATATTTTGCCTCGTTTTACAACTCTCGCTTTTGATACATTTGGTTCTTTGAGTTGTAACACTTAAACTTCGTTGGTAAATCGCTACTTATTTGCTTTCTTTGTGATGCGATGATAAATTCCGCATGTGCGATGATAACTTCCGCACTTAGATCATTTTGCAGACGTCCATTTTTCATTATGCATGTATCTATTTGCTATATCATTTCATGCATGATGAATTATCTTCATAAGTTGAAGAGGATCTCCACAAGTACAACCTGCCATGTGCATTTGCATTCCAAAAGAAAATTACTTATATGCACATCTTCAGGGGGAGCCCGTGCTACTTATGAAGACAATATCCTATCCTTTACAATTTCACATACTTTATCCCCGTTGAAAACTTCAACCAGTTTGTCATCAAACACCAAAAAGGGGGAGATTGTAAGTGCATCTAGTGCCACCCGTAGTTGGTTTTGGAGTATTGATGACAAAGTTGGTTGAGGGACTAATGTGTTTGTGAGAATTGCAGGATAACACAGGTAGTGTCCCTCATTGATTCGGTTTACCTACCGGAGATGATCCCTAAAATGTATGAAGACATTGAAGACAATGGTGGTATGTGAAGATATTCATATTGAAGACTATGACATGGGAAGACATTGGGTGAAGACTATGGGGCGCGAAGACTGTGTCGTCTCGTTGTTTCCTTTTTCTTCTTTGTTGAGTCATAGGAACCACCGTACTGTTAAGTGGGGTCCAAGTGAACAAAGTCAGAATGACTAAAGTGATGCTTAACCCAAATCCTATGTCTTCGAGCGAAGACAATGAGAGCAAATCTTATCCAGAGTTGGATGAGTCAGCTTTGCTTGTTGCCCAAGTAAAGTTGTCGTGTGTGTTTGAAATCTGACCATTGGAACACGTGTCAGTTCCTTAGTGACCCAGGGTCATTTCAGACATATCAGGTCGGGTTACCTAGTGGCTATAAATAGCCCACCCCTACACCATAAATTGGTGGATGCTCGGAGTTAGTGCACGCTTTTGTCGTTTGAGAGCAACCCACCTCAAAGCCTTTGAGAGAGAAATCCTTGCGAGGACAAAGCCCAAACACCCGAGCCAAAGAGTGTTAGGCATCGGTGAAGTCTTTACATGCATGTGACACGAAGACTTATTACACTTGAGGACTGTGAATCCTCCGGCCGGTTAGGCGTCGCGTTCTGAGCATCCAAAAGTCATTGTGGATTGCGGTGAGCGAAGTCTGTGAAGGTTCGAAGTCTACCTTGAAGACTTACGAGTGATTAGGCGAGGACTGTGTGTCCTTAGCTCAAGGGAATAAGGTGAAGATGCGGTCTTGAGTTGAATCCCAGCCTTCCTAACGGGCGTAGAGTTGTCACAAGAATCGGGCCGGTCCAACAAATTCGTGTCTTCAACAAGTGGTTGGTTCTATCCTCTCCTTCCTTTACTTAGAGTTTGTCTTCGTGAAGTCATTGCCTATCTGTCGTACCTGTTTGACTTCATTGCTTGACTACTATCGTTGATTGGCTTCATACTATCTTCCATCCCGATCCTTACTACTTAGCTGCCATTAGTCCTGTACTTTCACATCATTGCATACTTGACCATGGTTTGCTTATTGTAGTTTATCTTCCGCTGCATATCAATTAGGTCATTTCTATCGTTTGTCTTCGAAACTTCCAAGTTTTGAAGACTTTCATAAAAATCGCCTATTCACCCCCCTCTAGTCGATAACTAGCACTTTCACTTCGGCATCCGGACAGTCGACAATTTGGTTCTTTTTAGTTAGGAACCGAGTCCAGAATTTCCTGGCTGACTCTCCGGACTGTTGTGTTATATGACTTAAGTCATCGACATCCGGGTTAGCACATAAGTGCCACGAAGTTGTCAAGGAATCGTCTTCGAGTTCTCCCAACCGCCAATAGAGTTTTTGGCGAGGCTGTTCACCAATGCCGAGCAGGTCCTTTGAGTTTTAGTGGGAGGTACTTGATGGCATGTAGATCATCTCCGCGGGCCATGTGAATATGGAGAAGGAAGTCTTCAATCCATACCGCAGGATTTGTTGTACCATCGTATGATTCAATGTTCACGGGTTTAAACCCTTCTGTGAATTCATGATCCATTACTTCATCAATGAAGCATAGGGGGTGTGCAGCGCCTCTATGCCGGGCTACATTACGACGCAGTTCAAATGAGTCTCGTCTGTTGTATTCGGCCTAGCCGGATTTGTTTTTAGTATATCCGGTGTGACGGTCATCGTCACGTGTTGGGGCGCGCCCCCGTGATCCATAGATCGATCTTGACTGTCGTGCTTTGTTTTCCAATTTGTCTCGCAGGTCATACATGTAGCCCCGGGCCTTCGTGTTTTTGCTTGTTTGGAGACGGGGTGCGGGCTGGACTTCGGGCTGATACGTCGCTTTGTCTCGGCCATGAGGTGGCCGGTCAGCCGCATCCTGCGCTGGTAGTGTAGGCTTTAATGCCTCCTCCTCGAGTTGAGGTAGCAACCTGCGCTTTGGTTAACTTTTGGTTGGGCGCTCGAGTCCGTATTCCTCGGCCGCCAGGACCTCAGTCCATCTATCAGTTAGCAGATTTTAATCAGCTTGAAGCTACTGCTGCTTTTTCTTCAGGCTTTTTGCAGTGGCTATAAGCCGGCATTTGAAGCGCTCCTGCTCGACGGGGTACTCAGCCACGATGAATTCTTCGTCGCCGAGGCTTACCTCGTCTTCGGAGAGGGGCATGTAATTATCATCCTCCGAGTCTTCATCCATTGCCTGTTTGTCAGGGCTAACTTGCCCATCCTCATGTCCGGCCTGCTCGAAGCTTGGCTGGGCAGGGTTGTTTTCGTCTTCAGCACCATCCGGAGTGATATTGTCTCCTGTGGCGGTATCGCTATTTTTGCTATGACGAGGCTTAGAGCGGTGCCGATGACGCTGGTGCTTAGATTGCTTCAAGGGGATTATCCTCTGTTGCCTCATTGCCATCGCTTTCTTTGGGGGTGTCCACCATATATATATATATATCATACGATGAGGTGGCTGTCCAGCGCCCTATGGGCGGTGGTTCCTGTTCTTCTCCTGCATCGTCGTCCATACCGTCGATGTCTTCAGAGTCAAAATCAAGCATGTCGGTTAAGTCGTCGATAGTGGCTATTAAGTGGGTGGTGGGTGGGGAACGGATTTCTTCGTCGCCCGCTTCCCACTCAAGCCGGACACAGTTCAGCCAAAAGTCTCCTGACAGGGAGAGAGACTTTAATGAATTTAGCACGTCGCCCAAGGGCGAGTGCTGAAAGATATTCGCGGAGGTAAACTCCATGATCGGTGCCCAATCAGATTCGATAGGCACGGGTGCATGCGGTTCGGAGCCTATGGCCAGAGACGAGTCCGGGGGTCCGATGACACAGACCTCATTGGAGGCAAAGTCTGTGTTCGGCTCTAACGCCACTGAGTGCGCGACCTCCATGGCGGGGTCCGTCCCCCCGTCCTCGGATGGCATGATCTGCTCCAGATTAGGAGCTGGGCAGCCGCAGGTGTGATCTTCCGAACACCGTCCAATGGAAAATCTAGGTCATGCTCCTCGTGACTGTTCGGCACACCTGTCATGGGCTCGAATCCGTCGAAGATCAAATCTCTGCGGATGTCGGCGGTGTAGTTCACGCTTCCAAACCTGATCTGATGAGGGGCGTAGCTATCGATCTACTCCAGATGGCCAAGCGAGTTGGCCCGCAGTGCGAAGCCGCCGAATACGAAGATCTGTCCGGGGAGGAAAACCTCACCCTGGATCGCATCGCTGCAGATGATTGAAGGAGCCATCAAGCCTTACCACGACGACATAGTGGAACTTTCAATGAAAGCACCAATGTCGGTGTCAAAACCGGCGGATCTCGGGTAGGGGGTCCCGAACTGTGCGTCTAAGGCTAATGGTAACAGGAGGCGGGGGACACAATGTTTACCCAGGTTCGGGCCCTCTCTATGGAGGAAATACCCTACTTCCTGCTTGATTGATCTTGATGATATGAGTATTACAAGATTTGATCTACCACGACATCGTAAAGGCTAAACCCTAGGAGCTAGCCTATGATTATGATTGTTCTTGTCCTACGGACTAAACCCTCGATTTATATAGACAGGAGGGCTAGGGTTACAGTCGATTCTGAGAGAAGGAGATCTACATATCCGAATTGGCAAGCTTGACTTCCACGCAAAGGAGAGTCCCACCCGGACACGGGACGAAGTCTTCTATCTTGTATCTTCATAGTCCAACAGTCCGGCCAAAGTATATAGTCCAGCTGTCTGAGGACCCCCTAATCCAGGACTCCCTCATGCGGTGCCCCCCTCCATAGTTTAACACCTCAGTCGTATCATCATAGTGCCTAGGCGAAGCCCTGCGCCGGTAACTTCATCAACAACGTCACCATGCCGTCGGGCTGATGGAACTCTCCCTCGTCCTCAACTGGATCAAGAGCACGAGGGACGTCATCGTGCTAAACATGTGCTGAACACGGAGGTGCCGTACGTTCGGTACTTGGATCGGTTGGATCGTGAAGACGTTCGACTACATCAACTGCGTTACTAAACGCTTCTGCTTTCGGTCTACGAGGGTACGTGGACACACTCTCCCGTCTTGTTGCTATGCATCTCCTAGATGGATCTTGCGTGATCGTAGGAATTTTTTGAATTACTACGTTCCCCAACATATTCCACAAAGATCTTTTATCAGTTGAACCACGATGTAAAGGATTCGGTTAATCCCGTATGCAATTCCCTTTGTCCGACAATATGTTACTTGCCCGAGATTCGATCATCGGTATCTCCATACCTAGTTCAATCTCGTTTTCGGCAAGCTCTTTACTCGTTCCGTAATACAAGATCTCATGACTAACTCATTAGCCACATTACTTGCAAGATCTTTACAATGTTGTATTACCGAGAGGGCCCGGAGATATCTCTCTGTCATACGGAGTGACAAATCCCAGTCTCCATCCATGCCAACCCAACAAACAACTTTGGAGATACCTGTAGAGCAACTTCATGATCACCCAGTTAGGAAGTGACGTTTGGATACACACTAAGTATTCCTCCGGTGTCAGGGAGTTGCATGATCTCATGGTCTTAGGAATAAATACTTGACATGAAGAAAGCTACAGAAATAAACTGGTATGATCGGGTCTTGTCCATCACATCATTCTCCTAATGATGTGATCCCGTTATCAAATGACAACTCATGTCTATGGTTAGGAAACCTTATAGGGACATAATATTTGTTTATGTATTCATATATGTATTTAAGTCTCCGGTCAATACAATTATAGCATGAACAATAAACCCTTATCATGAACAAGGAAAAATGATAATAACCAATTTACTATTGCCTATAGGGCATATTTCCAAGAACGCATGATTCATTGAGATTCATAATCATCGATCGATTGTTGTGAATGTTGTCTATGATTTGCCAGGCCTTTGAGTTTTATTGCAATGTACAACCACGCTAAAAGGCTGCTCAAACTTCTTGTACGTGTGAAACTACAGCAAACGAGGTGATCACCGTGCGTCCTGAGAATAATGCTAGTACGTATTGTTTTGCATGTTCATCTAATGCCGCTGATACAAGAATTCAAACTACCAGACTAAATTTGTTCAAACACGGCCAAATTTCATATATACATGCCGGATTTCATTACACTTCAGACATTCTTCAACTAAAAAGCGATGCCCATCTGGCTCTGTAGGTATAATGAATTAACCTAATCTATGATCTCCGGCGCCCATTCCCCCTGTCCGCCTGAGCCCCAAGAACTGAAGCTTCTTCTCCAGCTCCACCTTGCCGCTCTCCAGCTCCGCCTCTGGAGTGAAGTGAATTTGTCCGACTCCACGTCGCCACCAAGCAGCTAACCGGCGGTCGATGTTCAACCTGCCAAGCTTGGCTTCAACCGGAGGGTAGAAGTGGTGGCCTTACTTGGACCTGAGCGCCAGCGACCTACCATCTTCTACTCTTCCTTATTTTTGTGTGGCGCGACCTCATTGCCGATGGGGCGGGGCCTAGACGGAGCCGACGATGTCCTCTACCTCGTTGCCGACGGGGCGACGCCTCGGCAGAGCCGACGAAGTCCTTCGCCACTGTTGGGCCATGCCACGTGTCACCGTTCCATTGGTGTGTATTGTTCGTTCGATGGGTGACACTTGTCGCAACACAGAGCTGATGCATGGTTCTATTGGCGAATGAGATTTTGAAACATGGAAAATCGTCAATGGTCGGGCCTTTAACGGGTATCAGATCAAAAGCCCACACCCGATAGCTTAACGGTGACCCATTTACATTGGCTGCCATGTGTCAGTTGCCCTTGACCGAAAACACTTCCATGACGCATTCTATGATGATAAATAGATTATTGTCATGGAACACTAACGAGACAACACATGATGACTATCTTGATTCTGTCATAAAATTATCACGTATGTACTGACAGAAAACGTGGCCTATTGTGACAAACGCATGTCATCACGGATGTGTTTTTTTGTAGTGCATGGCAGTGGCGGAGGAGGAAGTGGGAGTAAGGGGAAACCCTAAGGCGACGATTGGGGTTTATATGGAGGAGGGGCATGCGGAGGGCAGGGAAACATGGCCCCATGGTGGTCATGTGCGCATGTACCCAACGCGTCCTCCTCTTTTTACCGAGGTAGACGCCAACCGAAGTAGTTCACCGCATGTGGGCTGGGCCGCGCAGTAAAAAGGGTAAAGGGTAAGCGGGTTGCCTCTTTTCTCTATGTTCTTTTCTATTTCTTTTCCTTGTTCTATTTAAGTAAATAGAAATTGGAGAAAAAGAAAAGAGATGGTTATAAGTGGAATTTCTCCATGGGACTAATTTCCTTGGACTCCAAGATTTATAGTTGGGTCCTGAAAATTTGCTCCATAAATATTGAAAAGTTTGGATTTCAAACTTATCAATATTTAATTCAGATGAATTTGAACTATAGACAGGAGTTGAAAGGGTCCAAAAATTCATGAGAATTTATGTGGAGGCTAGGAATGTGATAAGAAGATCATGTGCAAAGTTATAGATCAGATGTAATTATTTGAGTTTGAAAAGATTCAAATCCTTTGCCAATGGATTTGAAGTGGAGCCAAGATATGAAATAGTTCGAGGCCTTGAAAAATAAAACTGAAATAACTGATATTTTTAAGATGCCACATATTTGTTAACATGTTAAAGACATGGGTGAATGCATGAAGTGCAAAATTATTTATTAAATAAAAACAACAATAGCAATATTTGGTTTATTACATTTGGGATGTTACACATACCACTGACTTCTTCATTGACCCAACCAGCACCGATGCATGTTCCACCATGGCCGCGTCCATCAAAGTTACCTCAACCACCCCTTCTTCCAAAATCGTTGCCTCGGCCTCATAAACCAAAGTTTTCTCCTCGACCATTGCCACCAAAAAGAATTCACCCATGCCACTTTCCTGTTGTACCTTCTGGACCCCCTTCATATCCTCATTTGCACGTTCCTAGGTGCCACACTTGCAACACATGATGCGCAAAAACTTCAAAATATTATCATATTGTACCAGGTAAAATTATCCTTTTTCTTCTTTGTTACAACTCGTCCACATTCAAATGCACCATAACTCACACAAAATTCCCAATGCATTGTAACTCCATCTCAATTTTGTCAACAATGTTAATCCTGGTCGCTAAGATCTATACTAGGGAACCCTGCATGTATCCATTCGGGAGGCAATGGATCTACGCCCACACCATGAGCCAGTTGAGCACAATCGATCCAGCTGAGAAAGTTCATCATAAGGCTTGACCATCACTCAGAAATTGCGTAAATAACCATTGTCCTCCACCCATGACCTTCATCCTTTCACCAAAACAAAAGCATTAAGTAGTAAAAAGATTATCCTGCACCGCCCTTATCATGTTATCCTTCACTGGGCTCCAAACAATGCTCATATTGGCAATGAAGGCTTGGTATGTGAATTGATTTTGCATATGAACTTTTGCCACCGTCATCCACTTCATCTCCTCTCGCATGACGTTGATTTCATCCTCAAAACTCACTTTCCTCCAACCCCATATGCTATATCAAAAATAGATGATCACATCCTCCTCGCCCTTTTTAGATCCTCCACCACTTCTCCGCTTTGTAGATGAGCTAGACATTGATGTTGTCTTCTCACCTCTCCAAAACCCTAGATGAGAACACCGTGGCTTGCAGTCTGCCCTAATCCGTCGCCAAAGCTAGACAAACTCGCAAGCCCCCTTACCCTCTTATCAGCTCGAGCGACAGGGTTAGGGGAGGAAAAGATCTAGATGATGGAATCAGATTCCGCGGTGAGGAGAGAGATACTAGATGGAAGCCGACATGGGAAAAAACTTAGGACCTCACATTTTACATTTCTTTTTGACAGTGGACCTCACATTTTACATGCTTTTCATGCATATAATAATTTTCAAGAACTACCAAACGAATCACAGCAGAGCGACACAAGTACACAATGTAGGACTGGGGAGGCTCCACCTTTTGGTGGAGTTGGGGCTGGTCAAAATCTGATTCAAATCCTACTCTGACACGTTACACCGGTGTGGCGTGCGTCAGATCAGATCACCATCGCATCGCGGCAACCGAAAGCACATCCGCGTCCAGCCGTGGCGGCCGGCTGGAGCAGATCACGGATCAGTGTCACTGGCCGAAACCCCAAATGGGCAAAAACCACTGGGGAAAACACAGGCACTCCCGCTCCGTCCCATCGCGGCCGTCGAATCTCCCACGCAACGGCCGCGGGCTCGCCCCCCGCGCCAGCCCTCGCCTCACCCCACTCGACCCTCCACCACTCTCCCATTCCCGTATAACCCCCGCAGCCGCCGCCGCTCCTCCCCCTCTCTTCCTCCCTTGGCCAAATTTTGCGGGAAACGCGACGCCACCCGGAGAAACCCTCCTCCCGCACCTCGCCTCCCCTCCCTGCCAAAACCCTCGTCCCTCCTCCTCCTCCTACGATGGCCGCGCCGACGCCTCCGCCCGCCGCTGCCCCCGCCGCCCCCGCCGCGGCGCCAGGACCGACGCCGCCGGCGCAAGTGGTAAGCTGGCGACTCTCCCTGCCTCCCGATCCGTCCGTTGCCGAGCTGACTCGATCCGCCCTGACCCGATTCGCGTACCGTCTTCGTCTTCCAGGTGGGCAACGCCTTCGTGCAGCAGTACTACAACATCCTCCACCAGTCCCCGGAGCTCGTCTTCCGCTTCTACCAGGAGGCCAGCCGCATCGGCCGCCCCGCCACCACCGGCGCCGACATGGACACCGTCACCACCATGGAGGTACCTCCCACTCCCCGTCCGTTGTTTCCTCGGTTCAGATCTGGGCATCTGGGGGCCTTAGAATGTTGGGAGACTTTCTCAGGGGTTCTGAATGGTTCCTTCTTGCAGGCGATTAACGAGAAGATCATGTCCATGGACATCGCGCGGGCGGAGATCAGGGGGGTGGACGCGCAGGAGTCGCTATGTGGCGGTGTGACCGTGCTCGTCACGGGCCACCTCACAGGGAAGGACGACGTCTGCCGCGAGTTCGCGCAGTCCTTCTTCCTTGCGCCGCAGGAGAAGGGTTACTTCGTGCTCAACGACATACTACGTTATGTCGGGCAGGGTGAGGCCGACCCGTCATTGCCGCCACCTCAGCAGCAGCCGCCGGCACCGGAGTTGGATGCAGTGGTTGCCCCTGCTGCCGCCTTGGCAAATGGTACTGTTGCCCCTGTGGAGACTGTGCCTCGCGAGCAGGGTGCGTTGTGTGTAACATCTTGATCTATATTTTTATTTACTTGTGAACCACGTGATCCTTTGTTAAATTGCACATTGTCCTGTTTGTAGAGGCTTCGCCGCAGCCAGAGCTGGATCTCTCTAAGTCTGTTCCTCATACCAACGAGGAGGAGGATCCCAAGGAGGAGGTTTACAACCCACCGAATGACGTGGAGGTGCCTGTTGTGGAGGAAACACCGGTTCCTGAGGTCATAGATGAAGTGCCAAATAATGTAGCAGCCTCCATACCGGTTTCGGCTCCCCCTGTACCACATGAGGAGGCCCCTAAGAAGTCGTACGCTTCAATTGTAGGTTTTGGATAACTGTTATTTTTCATCTAAATCATCTATTTCTGATATTTAAATTGTGTACATCACTATATTTCTTAGTCTCTAAATCTGAGCATAAATGAAAAGATATAACTGTCAGTTCTTTACAGGTTCTGCATATATTGAAATCTTGTGTGAAGATGTTTAATCAGTAGTTAAATTTATGGGGTTTTAATGCTTTATTAAAATCTGGAGAGTAAATGTTTACATGAAGCTTCTATGGTCTCACTTTTAAGGTTATTGTTGTTGCTTAACTGATTCTGGAATGAAAATACTACAGAGCACAATAAATATTAGTGAGCTTTCTTACTTTATCTTTTGCCGGGGAACATGAATGGAAATACGTGTTATGTACATCACTGTTGTCTATCTAGTGCATTTGGTTGAAGAATTGTTTGAAGCTTGTTGATGTCGCGGATGATATGTACGTTGGCTTATGAATTCACCTTTTGAGATTCTCATTACCTTTGCATTATTGTTTTGCTCCAGGTCAAAGTCATGAAAGCAGTTCTGCCACCAAATTCCACAGTTCCTTACAGGCCTGCACCACCAAAACCAGAGAAGCAAGCTCCTGCTCCTGCCCAGTCTGTGGCTGTTGATGCTCCAACTTTCAGTCCTAATCCTGAGAGCAGCAACATTCAAGACCCAGAAGGTATTATCTTAATCCAATATTGCATTGAAAACCTTCTTAGTACACTAGCATCTGACAGAAATACTTGACAATATTTTTTGAAGTTGATGCGCTTGCGGTGTATGTAAAAAATCTGCCCTTACATGCCACACCTAGCCAATTAGAAGAGGAGTTCAAAAGATTTGGTACTATTAAACACGATGGTATCCAAGTTAGAAGCCACAAGGTATGTTTTCTTCTCTCAACGTGATGATGAGTTTTTTTTTTCAGTAAATATAACTTGTAATATCTTCTCTTGTATTTTCAATTGAAAACACAGATTCAAGGGTTCTGCTATGGCTTCATAGAGTTTGAGGATGCCAGCTCAGTTCAAAGTGCAC
Source organism: Aegilops speltoides (assembly GCA_021437245.1). NCBI lineage: Eukaryota > Viridiplantae > Streptophyta > Magnoliopsida > Poales > Poaceae > Aegilops > Aegilops speltoides. The sequence goes on along the minus strand of CM038142.1, from coordinate 325,890,438 downwards.
TAGCGGTAATTTCAGTCTACCTATTAAATCATCAGCTTGTTCTCTGTTATTGAAGGATGCTTTCCAATTTTTATTCTAGTTACATAATCCATGTGTAGTTAATGGGAATGCCTGTAGTGAGTTTATTTTGAATGATGTAGATGTATTCTTAACAATACAAGCATGAGCATAGCATTCTTTTACTTCTTTTTTTCCTTCTACATGCCTGTTGCCTTGAAACTCTGTTTTTAAACTTCGTCTTACCTAAACTACTAAAAACAAAGCAAGTTCATTGTGTTTATGTATTTGATTGGTGCTGCCTTTGATTTCTGGTCCAAATGATCATGGGAAATGGAGAGCAGCAGGAAGTATATTAGATTGGTGTTGCCTTTGATTTCCCGCCAGGGAAGGATGGATGTATGGAGTTATTGACTAGTGGATAAAGTTTGTATCACCTACTCGTAATATAGACATGCTAGCAGGAATGATGGATGTATACATAGTTAAAAAAGTAGTGCTACAACTTAGTTAGAGAATGTGTGAGTTGGAGATTTTCAAACCCCATTCTCAATCCCCTAACACATGCATGAGTCGTTCGCTATCTGACTACCTGTAGAGAATGTTCTTCCATGCTCTTTGGTGTTCAATTTACAAGGTTCTTGAGGAATGTATCTTGTTTTCTTTTGTTCATTATTATTTCTAGTTATATACTACTATGTGAATGACATTTAATTGTTGCTTCCACTTGTTCTCGCACTCTCTTCATCCTAGATCTTGTTTGGTTCATAGTTTTGACGACTTGGGTCCGTTACATGTGTTTGTTCAGTTGGGCTATAAATGAATACCATGTAATTGGATAACACCTATTTACGTTTGATTACACCCACCTCATTCTGAAAACAGAAAACGCTGCATCACTCGTCTCTCTTCCTGCACCCCAATCCCCTTTCCCCTCCATCACATATCCCACTCACCGCATCCCCTACACCTGGATCTCTTCCTCTGTCCTCTTTTCCGCCAAGCAGCAGCGACATCGTCGCTCCATATGAGAAGCACCACCATTGAAAGAGCAGTTTCGACCGCTGATACTCGTTACCGTGAGGACGCCTGCATGAACTTGAATGGCTACGAACGAACTGTGTTGTGCCGTGGTGGTGGGAGGAGGCCGTGGAGCTGGCATTGCTGTAGATGCGGTGGATCAGCCGAGGGTGCAGGTCTTGGGTTGCTTTGATTCCGTTCTTCTGTGCTGCTGGCTTGGTCAATTTGTTGTTATTTGTTAGATCGATGCTGGATCAATCGGATTTCTTTTATTGATTGGGTGGTTTAAATCAATGCCAGATCTTTTTTTTTGTTGCATCTTACCCAACAGAGCATACCAGAGACAAGATAAAAATTGATTATGTTACAGTCCGTGGCTGAAGCCAAACAAGTTTCCTATTTTGGTCATGCCGTTTACATTGCCGTAGTAATCCGATTCCAATTAATTTTACACTGCTTATTTTGGACCACACATGTTCCTGGATTGTTTGTTATGCATCTGATTTTATTTTCTTCTCCTAATGAATCAACTTCCATGACTGCCCATATCAATTTCATAAGCTCCATACTTGCATTTTTATTTTATCTGATTAACTCTTATTCTGAAGGCTTCTCCTGTGACGATTGATGACCGGCCATGCCACGTCGAAGAAAAAAGAACTCCTGGTTCACGTGGTATGTTTCTGAAAGTTTCAACTCAACCCTGACTGTAAGAATGTACAAGGTTTTGGTCTTTTGGGAGAATATATATATATATATATATATATATATATATATATATATATATATATATCCGTTGTGATGTAGGTTATGCTTGAAGTTTCAGTGCTTGACATGTATATATATATCTATATATTTGGCTCACATGTATTATTATTAGCACTTTCATTTGGTCCAGTTTAAATTAAATATTATTCCAGCCCACTGCTTGCCACTTTGCAATTTGGTATTCTGTGTATTTTTTGTGTGTATTGTTAACAAATTACAATTTCTGAGATGAACATGAAGCACATATATGTAATTGCTGAATTATTTTGATGCACATGTGGCTAAAACCTAAACTGAAGCACCCACCCTTGCTTGTACATAATCTACTTTTATTTGAAATATGACAAATTACATTTTCTGTATTGCTTGAAAAACTGATGATGGTTGTCTGCCATTTTTCTTCAGTTGATTGATACATGTGCTATTTTCTTCTGGCTTCAGGTAGTAGCAGGGGAAGGTTTCCGCCGGGTAGAGGTGGTAATTTCCGAGGTGAAGGCATGAGAGGCCGTGGTAGTTACACTGGAGGGAGAGGCTATGGAAGGGGCGAGTACAACAACTATCGATCTGATTTTGGAGGCAGAGGCGGTGGTAGAGGCGGCTCAGGTCGTGGAGGTGATGTTGGCTACCAGCGGGTTGATCACTCTGGCACCGGTGGTCGTGGTGGTGCCCGGGCAGCTGCAAAGTGAGTTTGGTAGCTATGCGTTGGTAGAAGTTTGCTATTTCATTGTCGTTGAACGTACTAAGATTCACAAAAATGGTGTGTCGTGAGCTGGGTTCCTGTGCGGTCGTTGTCAGCGTATTCAGGTCATAAATTGGTGCTCTCCTTGTTTTGTGGCAAGGAAAGCAGTGGTGATATTGGTTACTAATTGTAGAATATTACAATCTATTCAGATGCAGTCCTAGTAAGTTTTGGCATTCTTTTGAGCTGATGCGTTGTTGGATTTTCTTTACATATTATGTTACAAATCGAACATCAGTTTTCTTTAGCATGGCAAATCAAACACCTGTGATGGCAAATTATGTTGTCGCGTGAATGGCAATTTTTTAAAGCAACATAATTTGATAAAAAGTTCCACAATCTAAAATCTGATGTCAGATTTTTAGCATTTTTTATTATTTAAATTTTAAAAAGATCTCCTGATTTGGACAAGGCGGAGTACAAGGCTGGCTGGGTAATTGTTTAGAGTTGCTGAAAATTAATGCATCAAACCACTTTTTCTGGGAACGACTAAATGGCATCAGTACCTGTGCTTTAGAATTAAACTTGCTAATTTGGTCTGCTTTAGGGTCTCAATATAAGATTTGTTCTTCTGCAGAGGTTAATGGTTCTTTGTTTGGATCGAGAAAAACTGAAGGTGAGTCTGAATTCTAGCCAAGATCACTTACAGATGACCACTGCAGCACTTGGTGGTGGTTGCACCAAGCATCAGCAAAGAGCGAACCGTATTTTTGACAGCATAATGCTATTGTTTACTGATAGCCATATACAGTTTTTTGCAACTTATCTCTCTGTCCAATAAACATACTAAGCTGAATAAACGAACATCACCCCAATAAACAAACGCACAAGTGACTAGTCTGTATGATTACATCTAAGTATTCGCCTCCACTGTCTGTATGCAAGTTCTTTGGTAATACTTAGTAATAAACATTGACGACGATCAGCTCTCCATCTCAACGACAATCTTACCAGTGGCATGGCCATCGATACTGCTCTGCCACGCCTTGCCTGCATCGCTCAACGGGAACTTGGAGTCGATCACCGTCTTCAGTTTGCCTTCCTTGAGCAACCCAACCAAGAACTCCAGGTCCGCCTTGTTGGGCGACAGGAGCAGGGGCACCAGGCGTTTCTTGGAAAATGTCACCCTGTGCAGCGCAGATGTGAGGATGGCCGACAAGTTGGGGGTGATATCGATCACTCTCCCGGCATCACTGAGCAATGGCTGGAAAGACGACCAGCTGACACCGACGGTGCAGTGAACCACGCCGTCGTACTTTCTGCCGGAGGGGCTCTGCAGGCTCGCCCCCTCTGGGGTCCTGTAGTCCATCACCTCATCTGCGCCCAAGCTCTTCACAAGATCCATGTTGCGTGCGCCGCAGGTGGCGGTAACATGAAGGTTCGCTAGCTTTGCAAGCTGCACCGCGTACAGGCCTACGCCGCCAGAGGCAGCGGTGACCAACACGTTTAATGGCTTGCCGGTGCCGTCAAACTTGGCACCAATGGACCTCAGTGCCTGGAGCGCAGTGCCTGCAGCAATGGGAAGCCCAGCACCCTCCGCCGCAGAAACCTCAGCAGGCCTTTTGACGGTCAGGTTTGCGGATGCTACAGCGTACTCTGCCAGTCCACCTCCGTTCTGTAACAGCAAAGACATTGTCACATTAAAGAGCTTACAGCAATACTGTTTTTTTTTATAAAGAAGCGGATTTGTTCTGGAATCATCTTCTTTCCAAGTATGAAGATGACAACAAACATGGAAATGTGTTGTAACTTCACTCACAAAAGAGTTCAGCATGGCAACGACTTGATCACCCGCCGCGAGACCTTTCACTCCAGGACCAACATCAACAACTACTCCTGCAACATCAGTCACTGCAAGAAAAGGAGCAGTAGAGAAGAGATGCATCTATCAGCAAGTTGTTTCATGAATTGAGCAACACACACACACATATGCTATCTTTATCATAAGCTGATTATTAGGTAAGAGACATCCTGGATAGTTGTTAAAGGTGAAGAACAAAATAACATAGCAAGACTGGAAAGACAGACATGATCAAATAACGTTCTCATAACTACCCTTGGTGCTATTTTGCTCTCTACATAGGAATTAGGAAGCCTCCAAATAGAATCCATGATTGACAGATAATGGCTAGCATCCACGCAGTGGTACTATGAATGAGGATAGTTACCTGGGATAAAAGGCAGTCTACGAGGCAGCAGAGGCCGCAAGTCCCCTTTCTGTATCTTCCAGTCAACTGGGTTGATGGTTGCAGCTTGCAGTTTCAGCAGGACCTCATTCTTCTTTGCTGAAGGGACGGGGACTTCTACATGCTGCAATAGAGAGATTTCAGAATCACAGGTTTATAGGTTCTACTGGTTCATCTTCATGGAAGAAGAAAATATTATGTTTACTGTTCTCCTTTCTTTAAAACAAACAAACTACTTTGATTTGTTTGTTAATTAGTTAAGCGGTATAAGCATCAAGCTGTCAGGCAAACCTCTCTAGGCTAAAATAGGGTTGAATCCCCTGTCAACCGGTTGACTCGCAATCAGAGCTCACACAACTGACTTGGTCATCTCAATCTTTTTTATTAGGATTTACAAGTATCTCCGGTGTGTGCAACTTTTAAATAATAAATTTCCGACTGACTCGTCATCGGTATATGTTTGGGATCCAGGAGTGCTGACTCATGGGTCACAATACAAAAACTACTGTGCAGACGTGCAGTGCTTTTCCGAGCATCCAACAGCAGGTATGCGCGACCTATTTAACTAATTTCACTGTAACACATCTTAAGCACTCCTAAAGTCAAGCAGACACGAGAAAGAGAGAACATATCTAGCTAGTGCAACACATCACCACCATAGAAACCACCAAGATACTCGATAGATCATACAAGTACCGAGTGCCCATCACAAATTATAGCGCAAAAGCCGCTAGCGCAAAGTTCTATTACTTGAGTAAGCTACAGCTAGCTACTTGACTACTTGTCCTGCCATAAAAAACAATTCAAAAGAAAGGATTCAGGTGAACTGACTGCGATCTCCACCAAGGTGTTCCCAGGAAAAAACTAACATATACTGTAATACTTAGTACTAACTGTAGTCAATTAGCCAGTGAATCGGCCAAATCATCCTTAGCACCAACCATACCAATCTCGCGGGCCGACCAGAACACACAGCAAACTAGCAAGCTTCGAACCGCTACCCAGAATAGTAACTCTTTACCTTGAGGCCGGCGGCGCCTCCGCCGCAGGCGTCGTACTGCACGGCCCGCATCGTCGCCGGCGTGGTCGTCGGGGTGGCCATGGGATGGGGGAAACAAGAGAGCGCACGGAGGGGAAGAAGCCTCGTGAGTATCGTGGGGGCGGCTGTTTGCGTGTGCTTAGCCTGATGCGTGGCCGGAGATACTCAGGAGTCAGGAGTTGGGTTGGTTGCCTCTCTGGTTCTTGGGGTACACGTCCTGTGTGTCTCTGGGGCCTGGGCTGAGATCTATATACGCACGCCGACGCGAGGAATCCTGGGTTTTGACGCGTGGGCCCACCCCGTCGGCGAGGCTGGGCCGTAATATCGGGTTGGTTCTAGAAGGCCCGCTGATGTGTGTGCTCGTGACTGGGCTGACACGGTTCATAGCGCCGTGGCCGATGATGTTGGCTCGTTTGGTCCCGCCCGCAGCAGTGTGTGAAAAGCGGTCGTAGCGTTCCCGCGCCCGGCCGCGTTCCCACGCCTCGCCTCGCCTCGCCTCGCCTGTGCGAAGCTAAGGCCGCATACGTCCTTGTCTGCGCACCTCGACGACGGCGTAGGAACGCGGTCTTTGCGTGCCTGATCGTGTATCTATCTGTCGGGAAATTCGAAACGGCCCTCCAGCCCAGGTACTGCCGCTATCTGCACCAGCCAACCTTGCACATGGGACATGCGCAAGCTTGTGTATTTTGCTGTGTATTAGCACAACGCTTCGCTTCATAATCAGAATTGGCTAACTAGCTGGCAGAGGCGCGGCGTAGGGCCGGTGTATTTGAAAATGAGACAAGATGTAGCGGTTGGTCTAGGGGCGACCTGTTTACGTACAAGTCCATTTCTGGTCTCTCATTTGTGTCCCTTCTGTTCAGATCATAAGTTGACCTCTGGTACAAAGGATGGGGATTACTCGCGTTGCTCATATGACTAGCAGTTTCAACACGGTAAAATTCAATAAATTTACCTCTATGATATAGTTCAAATCCTATTTATTCCTCGAGAATCATCATTTTGGACATTGAGTTTGTGCCGGACGTGGTTAAGTGGGCTTATCGAGGTCAGGTTTACAGCCTTGAGATTGAGTTTGAGGATGACAGCCTCTTTGCTGAGGCACCTGCTGCCACTGATGATGATATGCACGAGGGTGATGATGGTACGGGAGGTAAGGAGACTCCGGCCGCTGAGCCTGGGCGTGAGTTGGCCAAGGGACCGGGGTCGGCAGCTCAGACGACCGAAGGAGGGACGGCGCCTACTGCTTCTGTGCCGTCCACTACTTTGAGGTTTGGATCAATTGAGCCCGCTACTGCACCTCCGAGACTATGGAGCGAGCGGGTGGAGTCTCTTGAGGCTTTTGAGCACTCTTTACCTGCGTTGGACTTTGAGGACCTGGGAGTGGAGGGTTCTGGCGTGGAGAAGTGTGGAGATAGTGTTCTCGCCTCCCTCGGATTGTGTTGAGACGGCTGAGTTACATGTGGGCGTTCAGACCTTGTCTGGGGGTTCGGGGCTGGTGGCGCCCCCTTCTCCTCTTGCTCCGGTCGGTGCTACCGGGAGAGAGGAGGAACCTTCGGAGGGGGGGCCGGGACAGGTGGCCTCGGCACCTCTTCTCCTTGCGCTGGGACGGTACTGCAGGCGGCAGGACCGATGTATGGAGCGGGCTTGGGGCAGGTGGCCTCGAGGCCCTCTTCACCTTCGGCGCCCAGGGAGATCGCCCCGCCCGTGGCTCCGATGAGCACTCCTGGCATGCGGCCTGGGGTGGATGGGGAGCGGAGGCAGGTGGCCCTTGCTTCACCATCTGCTGACTCGGCGCCCTCTCCCGGTCGCGGGGACCGGTTGAGTGTTCAGGGCCGGACAAATTCGCGCGGGAGGAGGTTATTCGGTTCGGTGGGATTCCGGACCAGGCGTCTGAGGGCCGACGACCGAGTTGTCGGCTTCAGGGCCGTCCCGAGGTGGACGACATGCAGCAGTATTTGCCTGCATGAGGGCGGCAAAGCCGTGGCGTTCGGTCACTCTTGGTATGTCCGTGAATACTTCAAATACTATCTTGCATTTTTCAAATAATGAGATTGTTGATAAGGCAAACCAATTAGGAATTTCACTTGGTAGTAATGAGGGTGAAGTCTCTAATTCCGTAAATGATTTTCTTGATCTAGAAGCCGAGAGGGCTTTAGAATTGATTCATAACTTAGCCGCTGTCAAACCCATGAACGATTCCGAGATTGATGCTTTGGGAGTTCGGGTGCTCGATAACTTTTGTGATGATCTCGCGCCTTCCCTCCAGGAGCCAGAGGAGGAGGATGAGAATGTCGACTTGGAGGTAGCTAGACCCCCAGGAACGGGCAGTGCGGACCGGGTGGGCACGAGGACTAGCCCTAAGCGCAAGTGGAAGTGCAAGATATACCCGATGTCCGCGGTTCGTAGGAGTGCTAGGATCTGCACGGCTAAAAAATTCCATGATGAGATATGAGAGGAATCTTTTGGAATAGCAGAGGTCTTAAGGACTTGGCTAAAAGGAGGTTCCTTGCAGAAGCATCCATCGAGCGTAGATTGGACTTTATTGCATTGTCAGAAACTGGTAGAGCTAATTTCTCACCACAATTTCTCAATACTTTATCGGGGGGTATTGAGTTTGACTGGCATTGTCTTCCACCGAGAGGAAGGTCGGGCGGGATCTTACTTGGTGTTAGATGCGAATCTCTCGAAGTTCGAAGTGTGATCATGGGAGATTTTCTTTGTTAAGTTCGAGTGCGGTCCAAAGTGATGGTTTTGGTGGGCTCTGGTGGCGGTGTATGGTGCCGCGTGGCGAAATTCAAACCGGATTTTTGGCGATCTTATTCTGATCTGCGGGTCTGAGCAACTTCCCATTCTGGTTGGGGGAGACTTTAACATTATTAGGAGACGTGATGAAAAGAACAATGATAATTTCGACGGGAGATGGTCATTCATGTTTAACACTATTATTGAAAGCTTGGATTTGAGAGAGATTGAGCTTTCAGGTAGGAAGTTCACATGGGCTAACGCGTTACCAAATCCAACGTTTGAGAAGTTGGATCGGGTACTGGCTAGTGTCAAATGGGAACAGAAGTTTCCCTTTGTAACAGTTCAGGCTCTCTCTCGCAGGATTTCTGATCACACACCTCTGTTGCTTGACTCTGGTGGGGCTACCTACTCGGGCAACAAGAATTTGTTCTCTTTCGAGCTTGCGTGGTTCGAAAGAGATGGCTTCCTGGATCTCGTAGCCCAAGAGTGGGCTAAGGATGCAGGCGGTAGGAATGCGCTTAAGCGTTGGCAGAATAAGATTAGGCATCTGCGAAGTTTCCTATGTGGGTGGGCTAAACATCTTAGTGGAATTTATAAGGTGGAGAAGGAATGGCTCCTTACCCTTATTCAGACCTTAGATGTAAAAGCAGAGACCACAGTTTTGTTAGCCACCGAGCTTCATACCAAGCATGATGCTGAGATGAGGTTGAAAGAGCTACTTCGTGAAGAAGAATTAAAGTGGGCACTGCGTGCCAAGGTGCGAAAAGTGGTCCAGGGGGACGCGAACACTCAATTCTTCCACATGATAGCCAATGGCAAACATAGGAAGAAGGGAATCTTTCAGCTAGAACAAGATGAGGGTACAATTATCGGTCAGGATAACCTGATGCTTTATATTACTGAGTACTACAAACGGTTGTTTGGACCACCAGAGGAGAACTGTGTGTTGCTGCATGCGTCTAGGGTCCAAGATGTACCTCAACTTATCTTTGTGGAGAAGCGATATCTTAACGCCCTTTCTCGGAAAAGGAGGTTTTGAGGCCATTTCAAGATGAAATGTAATAAGGCACCGGGCCGGATGGTTTCCGGCTGAGTTTTATAAGAGATCTTTGGAATATTATTAAAGGGGATCGATGCGATGTTCCATGATTTGTTCTCGGGACATTTGCAGCTTTTCCAACAATTTGAACAATAACCCTGCTCCCTAAGAAAACAGAGGCCGTGAGAATCGAGCAATTTCGGCCTATCTGTCTTCTGAATGTTAGTTTCAAAATTTTTACCAAGGTTAGGACGATCGAGGCTCACACAGTTACTGCGCGTTGTGCAGCCTTCTCAAACGGCTTTCATGCCGGACAGGAACATCCTGGAAGGGGTTGTGGTCCTTCATGAAACACTCCATGAAATCCACACGAAAAAACTTGATGGTGTTATTTTCAAAGTAGATTTCGAGAAGGCTTATGATAAAGTCAAATGGCCGTTTCTTCAACAGGCTTTACGTATGAAGGGCTTCGATGAAGCTTGGCGACGCCAGATGGAAGCGTTCACGCAAAAAGGGAGTGTTGGAATTAAAGTAAATGATGACATAGGTCATTACTTCCAAACTCACAAGGGCCTGAGACAAGGCGATCCTATGTCGCCTATTTTGTTCAATATTGTGGTTGATATGTTGGCGATCCTGATTGGGAGGGCAAAGGAGGCCGGTCAGGTTGATGGCTTGGTACCTCATCTAGTTGATGGTGGTTTGTCCATTCTACAATACGCTGATGATACAATCATTTTTATGGAGCACGATTTGGCAAAAGAGAGAAACATGAAGTTAGTGTTATGCCTATTTGAACAATTGACGGGGCTAAAGATTAATTTCCATAAAAGCGAGCTGTTCTGCTTTGGTAGAGCCAAAGAAGAACAAGAGGCTTATAGACAATTGTTTGGTTGTGAAGTTGGGGCTCTACCTTTCACGTATCTTGGTATTCCCATTCACCATCGTAAGCTAACAAATAGTGAGTGGAAGTGCATCGAGGATCGGTTTGAGAAGAAACTGAGTTGCTGGAAAGGAAAACTCATGTCTTATGGAGGCCGGTTGATTCTTATTAACTCGGTGCTCACAAGTTTACCTATGTTCCTCTTATCCTTCTTTGAGGTCCCAGTTGGGGTTAGGAAAAGGCTGGACTTTTATCGATCTCGATTCTTTTGGCAGAGTGATGAGCTTAAGAGGAAGTACAAATTGGCCAAATGGGATATTATCTGTCAACCAAAGGAACAGGGGGGCCTTGGTATTGAAAATCTTGAAGTCAAGAACAGATGTCTTCTCAGTAAGTGGCTGTTTAAATTGTCTTCTGAGACGGAGGCAATGTGGGCGCAGATGTTACGTAGTAAATATCTGCAGTCCAAGACCCTATCCCAGGTCACTCTGAGACAAACAGATTCACCGTTCTGGAAGGGGCTCATGAGAATCAAAGCTGCTTTCTTTAACAGAACGAGGTATATTGTCGGTAATGGTAATAACACTCGATTCTGGGAGGATACGTGGCTTGGCGACACGCCATTGGCGACCCAGTATCCGTCCCTATATCATATTGTTCAGCGTCGTGAGGCTCTTGTTGCCACGGTTATGCAGTCCATTCCACTCAACATTCACTTCAGGAGGGTGCTTGTGGGTGATCGATGGGAAGCTTGGCTTCACTTAGTCCGTAGGCGATGGAGGTTGATTAACTCCTCATTGTCGGTTATCTTTGGAAGCTTACTAGATCTGGGGAGTTCACAGTTAAATCGATGTATATTGATATCATCAACTCTACTGTGATTCCTAGTTCCAAAGAGGTTTGGAAAGTTAAGGTCCCGTTGAAGATTAAAGTGTTTATGTGGTTCGTGCATAAACAAGTAATTTTAACAAAGGACAATCTAGTTAAGCGAAACTGGACATGTTCTACTAGGTGTAGTTTCTGTGATCGGGATGAGACTATCAACCATCTATTTTTTGATTGTCCGTTGGCACGAGGGCTGTGGCGCTCCTTGCAAATTGCCTTTAACATTACTCCTCCGACTTCGGTCAACACGTTATTTGGGGCGTGGCTTGCTGGGAGCCTGGGATAGAGTCCGAAACAGCTAGACACATTCGTGTAGGAGTATGTGCATTGTTATGGGCAGTTTGGAATTGCAGAAATGATTTGGCTTTTAACAGAACAACAACTATTCATTTTTTGCAGGTTTTATTCTGGGCTACTGCACTGATCCGTATGTGGTCCTTACTCACTCCGACGGAGGCCAGGGAGCGTTTGGTTACTGGATCTGTCCGGTGAGAGATGGTCGCACGAGATATCTTCAACCGGTTTGGATGGCGGTCATGTAATAGGATAGGCAATTAGTTTACCTATCTTTTATTCTGCCAGCCGGTTGTGGCTTTTGGGCTGTTTGTTTTGTTGTTGAGGCTCTGTGTGAGCTCACTGTTGCTTATGTTTGCAGACGTTACGACCTTGTTGAGACTTATTTAATATTTAATAAATGTGGCCGTATGCATCGTTCTGATGCAGAGGCCAGGGAGTCCCCCCTTTTCGAAAAATAAATAAATCATTCTGAATCTTACATTCTTAAGAAGTTGATCTCCACTACTAGCAATTCTCTCTACATGCACACTATCCACATCGTCATGATGCCACATCAGCGTTCAGTTCTCAATCGACCAATCAGTCTCGGTGTCTTTCCCTAGGCCTATCCACCTCATCGCTCCATCCATATCAGCAACTCCACATGCATGCAGATCAACAACTCGCCACATGCACGACAACATGCGTTTTGTTTCCAGCCGTAAACACCAATTAACTAATCTGTAACATGCAGCCTTCAATAGGAGCAAATCAATAGTTTTTGTTTGCTTCTTCGTCTGATGGTTCCTTCCATCTACTTCCTCCGTTCAGAATTACTCGTCGAAGAAATGAATGTATCTAGATGTATTTTAGTTGTAGATACATCCATTTTTGTGACAAGTAATTCCGAACGGAGGGAGTACCATCCACCAATAAAACTCCACCATGTCTTCCTGATTCTTCACCTTCCTTCTTTATTCGTGACACTCTTCATATTGCGATGCAACTGGTCAAGCCTTCTCTGGTTGCCTTCACCAGAAATCTGCAGGCTTGAAGCGCAATTCTGCTTCCACATGCATTCCCCATGCTACTGTAGACATCTACATACAGATCACGAACGGATATAGTGCACTGATGCCCATCTACCAGAGAAATAGGCTGGATGGCAATCAGTTCTGCAGACGTAGCAGCGGGGCTTGGCGCCACGAGCCGGAGACATCGATCATCGACTGAACTTGCTAGAGCAGCGAAGGTAAGCTAGAAAATCAATCAAGTTCTTTATCCAAAAATTAGACTCGAATCCAGCAAATCATTGTTCAGATTAGTTTTGGATTGATTTGTTTGGTGATTTGGTTTATCTGATCAGACCATACAGATGATGTAATATTACCAAAGCTCTACTAGGAGTGTCATATAACGCACAAATCGGGAGGGGAGATGCCCAACTGCACTGTACCGCGGGGGCATTACAGGGAGGCCACGGTCGCACGCACAATCGTCAAGGACGTGCACTGCCGCTCTCAGGTCTGCGGGGACATCAATTTATGATGGAAATGTCGCCGTTGCCTCGAGCCTTGCCTAAGCCTCCATCGATGCCCTATGTTTGCCAGTTCTAATGGCCGAATCTGACTTACGTGGCTTGGGTGAACACCGCGATGTCCTAGCCACGCTGCACATGCGGCGGCCTGCGGAGGAGTCCGCACATGGCGGCGGTGACAGGTATCTCCTCTTGCCACTGTTTGACCTGGGCCGATCCTATGTTGCGGCATCCAAAGTCACGGGTCCGTGGGTCTCATCTTAATTGGAGTAGTAGCATGGCGACCATCATGATGAGACGTGATCAGATGAGCATTTCTAATGGCCCGTTGATTTTACTTTACTTTTTCGATCCCATCCGCAGTTTCTCTAACATAACACAACTTCACTGCCGCTGATATTCTAACACAGCTTCACCGTCGCAGATGATTCTATCATCATCCAAACAGGTAGATGTCCCGGACACACCGCTGGAGCTCCCTCAGTGTGCTTACCTCCCCCTTGACGGCTTAGTGTTTTTCTCTAGAGATTGAGTTCGTAAAAAGCATTATTTCATCAACTCACTTGATCACCAAGCAACTTCATTTGAGGAGATGCCGTGAAAAAACTCTTATTGGAGGAGATGTTTAGCGAATAGTCTCTTTGTTAATCCTTTCGTGCAGGTAAGCAAACAATTATCAATTTTTTTTTCTTATTTTCTTTCTTGATGTGCATCTCTCACATATGAGCTGATTGGAAGAGAACATCCCGATGCAACGCGCGGGGAATCAACTAGTTAATTTAGATTTCCAAGACTGTCTTGTTGTGTCTAGATCTGTGGCTATAGCATGATTGCGTTTTCTTTCTTTTCCTTTTTCAGCTATTCGTGAGGACCTTTTTGATTTGATGTTTTACATCTCACAAATTTTCTTTATATTTCCTTTTATGGCCTAAAGGGCATCGGCTACTTTTATGAAAATCGTTGTTTTAGATCTATTTACAGGAAAAGGAAGAGAAATCGATTTTAATCCGTGTACTTTCGAAATGATAAAAAGGAGTAGGAAACAAATCTAAATATTACTGTTTCTTCATAATACAACATCATGCTCATTTTCGTTTTTCTGCTGACTACATCGACAATGCTATCTGACTTTCACAATTGGCCCTCGCGTCGTCCATCGGGCGACTCGGGGGCGATTAGGGATCCACCGCGCCGCCTCCCCTTCACCTCCCATTCCTTCCTCGCCGCCACCGGAAACGACCGCCGAGAAAGACCGCGCGGGCGCCGGGGAAAGTGGCGGCGGGGATCTCGGCACTCCGATCGATCTCGCAGACCAGAGACTCGATCGGAGGCCTGCGGTTCCCGGGGCGCCTGCCCGGCAGGAGAGGCCGCGGATACGATGGACGTGGATGGAATCAGTGGAACAACGGCGGAGGGCATGTCTTCGTCGGAAACCAATGGCAGCGAAACTTTAACCCACCACCCGGCGAGTTTGTCGAAGGCGCCACGGGACCGCACTACTGCCAGAGAGGTGGTCGGGGTGGGGGTGCTGGGTTCAGTCGTAACCCACCTCCGCGCCGCCCCTATGTGCCCAAAACGGCTCCTAAGCTGACACTCCCGCCGGCGGGGACTGGCAGCGGGGCGGCCAAAGCGGCAGACGTCGCCGCTTCTTCCTCTGTAACACTGCCTGAGGCGGCGGCGGTTAAGGCATTGGCATTGGTGTCTGTTCCCACATCCACACCTACAGATGACAGAGATGCTCAAAGTGACAAAGGTAGTGATAAAGCAGAGATGGTGTGTGCTAATAAGGCGGCGCGTAAGAAGGAAAAGATGAGCTGTTATTAATGTGGTGAGCCAGGTCACTTTGTGATTGATTGCATGAAGGTCTTGTGTGACATTTGCCTCAAACCTGGGCACTCATCGGATAATTGTGCTTTTCTTTCGGCTTCTAAGCCTGTGGTGACTATATATGGTGTTTGCAACAATAAGCTTAGGTTCTTTGAAACTCCACGCACGGTCTCGGTGACCGCTCGCCGGGAGTGCTCGAAGTTCGGTCTAGTCAAGGTGACTAAGGGGACACTGACAGATGAGCAGGTGTCTCGGGAGCTCAGACGGCTGGTTTTGGAGTCCTTCCATTAGGCTCTTGTTCTGGTGGATGATTAGGTATACAGAGTTGAGTTCCCCAGGAGGGAGGACTTGGATCGTCTGTTGAAGTTTGGGTTCAACAAGGTGACTGGGAGCAAGTGTGTTCTCGAGTTCAATAAATGCAAAAAACCAGAGCCGACGGGATCACCATTGGAGCAGGTCTGGGTCAGACTGTCATAACACAGGAACTGCTGAATGACTTCATTATTGTTTGGAGTCTCGGGTCTTTGCTTGGTAAAACTGAGAAGGTTGATATGCCTTTTACCCGTATGCATGGCACTGCGAGGATGCTAGTCAGTGTTATTGATTCGGAGTATGTTCCAGATTCTGTTCTGTGGGTGTATGGAGTGGTGTATGATATCCAGGTTGTGGTTGAGGAGGGCCATGCGACAGATAATGTCTCTACAAGTAAAGATGTGGACATGACCGACGGTGGTGATGAAAACGGTAACAAAGAGGCGGAGGGGAAGTCTGGTGGTTTTGGTGGACAAAATGTACCAGTGACAAAGCCCGCTTAGTCGGCGCAGCCGAGGACTGATAAGGGGCCGGCCCCTTCTTCCACTCCCACAGCTTCTCTGTGTTTTGGATCGTTTCAGGCAATGTCAGCACCAAGTCGCTTATGGTGACCGGGTGGAGATGGAGGTGGAGAATGACATCATAGCCACAGACTCGGTGGTTGAGTAGCAGGTGCAGGTGGAAGTGGTTCACATCGGGCAGGAGACCCAAGGGACTACTCCGTCTTCCCCGTTATCTTTGCCGCACACTTCTGCTGAGAGGGGGGATGGGCAGTCTTTTGAGGTTGCTCCACCACCTGTGGAGGAGGTGGCTTACACGGCCGGTCGGTCGGATGTGCCATCTCCTACCCCGAGATCTTCATCATCACGATAGACTGGCACGCCACAGGAGGTGGCGTCCCGGTTTGGAGCAGGGGACCACCTGTCTGACTTCAGCGCATCGACCGGCAGGGTGGACGATGCACCAGAGGAGTCTGCGTCGACGCTATCTCCCACGGTTGCTGTCGCCGGGCACATGGTAGGCGGCCAAAGCTTGGGCGGAGTGACTATGGAGGAGGTGATCCCGGATCCTGCATCCGGGGGCAGGCGCTTTAGGCACCGATTCAGTCTCAGCCTGATGCCGATGACATACAGATGGGGCGAGCGATGAGGGCCGCCAAGCTTCGAGATATTGAAGCAAATACAGGTATGTCAGTAAATACTAGTTGTTCCATTCTTCACTTTTCTGAACATGAGATTTTAGATAAAACCCACACCCAAGCGATATCTCTTGGTAGCAATGACAAAGAAATAGCCAAATCCATTAATGATTTGTTAGACTTAGAAGCGAACAGAGCCATAGAGTTAATTCGAAATATGGCAGCAGTCAAACCTTTGAATAATTCGAACATTAATAAGTTTGGGGTTACCGCTTTACAGTCACTATGTGACAATTTGATTCCCATGGAGGGAGTAGAAAATGAGGATGAGGATGTGGCTTCGGAGGGGTATATGGCCCCTTTGCAAACAGGTGTCAGTTCTACCATTGCCACTGATCATGACGACGCAGAGGTGGTGAAGGATAAACCAACAAAAAAACCTGGAAGAGGAAGGTTTATCCTATATCGGCAGCGCGTAGAAGTGCTAGAGTTAAACAAAAGAAAATAATTCCATGATGATCTATGAAAAGGATTTTTTGGAATAGCAGAGGTCTACCGGACTTGGCTAAAAGAAGATTCCTTAGAGAAATGATACGTCTCCAACGTATCTATAATTTTTGATTGTTCCATGTTGTTATATTATCATTCTTGGATGTTTTACAATCATTTTATAGCAACTTTATATCATTTTTTGGGACTAACCTATTGACATAGTGCCCAGTGCCACTTGCTATTTTTTGCTTGTTTTTTTACTAGAATATCCCTATCAAATGGAGTTCAAACACAACGAAACTTTTTGAAGATTTTTTTGGTCCAGAAGACAACTTGGGAGCCAAGGAAGCACCTGGGGGGAGGCCCATGGGGCCCACAAGACATCAGGGCGCGACAGAGGCCCCTGGCGCGCCCTTATGGGCTATGGGGCCCACGGGGGTCTCCTCCACCGCCTCTCAGCTCTATAAATACCCAAATATTCCAGAAACCCTAGGGGAGTCGATGAAACACAATTCCAGCCGCCACAAGTTCCATAACCACGAGATCCAATCTAGAGCCCTATTCTAGCACTCTACTGGAGGGGAACACGACCATAGAGGGGCTCATCGTCCTCATTGGTGCTCCTCTGATGATGCGTGAGTAGTTCACTATAGACTTACGGGTCCGTAAGTAGTAGCTAGATGGCTTCTTCTCTCTTTTTGATTCTCAATACAATGGTTTCTTGGAGATCTATTTGATGTAATGAATTTTTTTGCGGTGAGTTTATTGGGATCCGATGAATTTGAGTTTATGATCAGATCTATATCCATGAATATTATTTGAGTTTTCTTTGATCTCTTATATGCATGATTATTTATAGTCTCGTATTTCTTCTTCGAATCTTTGGTTTAGTTAGGCCAACTAGATCGATTTTTCTTGCAATGGGAAGAGGTGCTTTGTGATGGGTTCGATCTTACGTGTCCTCACCCAGTGACAGAAGGGGTAGCGAGGCACGTATGTACCGTTGCTATTAAGGATAAAAATATGGCGTCTATTCCTACATGAATATATCTTGTCTACATCGTGCCATCGTTCTTATTGCATTACTCTGTTTCTCCATGAACTTAATACACTAGATGCATGCTGGATAGCGGTCGATGTGTGGAGTAATAGTAGTAGATGTGACTCTGGGAAAGAACCGGTGTAACGGATGGCAGTCTCTCCTCTCCCTCCTCTCCCTTCGTCCCCTTGCTCCTCGTCTCCCTCCTCCCCTACCCTCGCCGCTGGCCATGGCTCTCCCGCCCTTCCCTC
Source organism: Aegilops speltoides (assembly GCA_021437245.1). NCBI lineage: Eukaryota > Viridiplantae > Streptophyta > Magnoliopsida > Poales > Poaceae > Aegilops > Aegilops speltoides. The sequence goes on along the minus strand of CM038142.1, from coordinate 325,872,262 downwards.
CCCCCGTCGCCCCTCACGCTGTCTGTGGGGCGGGTCGACTCTCCTTGCTTCGGGCGCGCGTCAGCTCTGGCGCTGGCCCCCTCTGTGTTGGCGTCCTTCCTCGGCTCGCGTTTCTGGGCGTTGGGCGACATGGAGGAGTCGGCCTCTGATTCGGAGGAGTGCGCTCCGTCAGTGGTGGTGTCGGTGGTGCCGCCCGTGCCTGTGTCGGGCCGCTCCCGGAAATTTGCTCCGGGTAGCCAGGGCCAGCCGGTGTCGGTGCCCTCTGGTTCGTCAGGGTGGATGCGCGTTGGTCGGCGCCGACGCATGGTGGGCCGGGGCCCGGCTCCTTCCCCGGATCGTGGTCTCCTCAGTCCTCCTCCTTCCTCTGTGGTGTTGGATCCGGACGATGTGGTGTCTCCGATCGCTGGTCATGATCGTCCTCCTCCTCTCCGGCCGGGCCGGCGCCGGTGGTGGCAGTCGCGCCGGCGTGTGCGGGGGCGGATGGTGGCCAAACCCTAGATCTGGGTTGCCCTGTGGTCGAGGTGGGCCTTGATGGGCTCTTGGGCCTAGTGGCGCCTAGATTGTCTCGGGCTGGGCCGCCCGGGCCCCCGGCTCTGTCGTCTCTCGACTCTTTCCCTCCTCCCGTCTGTGGGCCCGGGGCAGTTGGTAGTGGCCACTGCTTCGCGTTCGTCCCCTCCCTTAGCCCGCTGTCCCGTTCCGGCCCTTTCGGCCCACTCTGGCCTGGCCTGTTATGGCTATATATGGGTGCGCCTTGTGATGCCTCTCCCCTTCCTAGGGTTTAAACCTGCGCGTGATATTCATGAGCGCATCGTCCTATCCGCCATGTCTCCAGATCCACTTCTTCCCCACCTCCTCTCCTTCACTGAAGTGATCGCCATGGACAAGTCTAGGGGCTCCTCCTCCGAGGCCCTTTCGGGTAGCAAGCGGGCCCGTGAAGTTTCACCGGGTAATGGTGTCGATCTGGCCTATGAGGCGGAGCTGCGGTCGAAGCTCAAATCTGAGCGGGCGGCGCGCGAGCTGCCGCTCTAGCGGGAGGATGGGGAGGCGGGACCGGAGCACTCCGTGGACAGATCTGGGACGACGCTCCCTGGATCTGGTGGTGTGTTGAGGTCGGGGGCCGGATCTGTGGGAGGCCGCTGCTGCTTTGGTTGGTGGTGGCTCCTCCTCGTCGGTGCCGCGCCCCGCTCTGGGTAGGGGTCCGGTCCCTCCGCCTCGTCCACCTCCTCGCTTGTTTGTGGTTGGTGCTGCCTCTCGCTCGGGGCCGCGCTTTGGGCCTGGCTCTTCCTCTTCGCTGATCGGGGATCGTCGTCCTCCTCCCTCTGCTCTGGGTGCTTCTTCTGCGGTCCGTGGTGATGGCATCCTGCCGCCGCCGCCTCCCCCTCCCCGCCAGCATCCTGTTGCCTCGGGCCCTTCTCCGACCCTGACTTGCTTTGCCTGCCACTGCCCGAACCACTTCCAATCTAGATGCACTAACCCACCCTTCTGCCTCATCTGCCACTCCTATGGTCATCTTACTATGGACTGCCGTAATCGTACCAAGAGCCCCTCCTTCATACAGTTTGGACTGGGTTTGCTTGGATGCTCGTTCTTCGCTTTGGATACTGATGTTCCTATGGTGATGGCTGCGCCATCCCTCTATAATGCGGCCATCATCACGGTGTGTGGTCAGAAGATCTCTCCGCAGACCCTCCTGGATGATTTGAAAATCTGGGACGACGGTGGCTGGGACTGGCAGGTGCGCCAGCTTTCAGAATTCACAGTGGTTTTCCCCTCCAAGGACTGTCTAAGGATGATCTCCTCGTGCACTAGTTTTACTCTTCCCCTAAACCAGCTTGTGGTGTCTGTCAAAGCGGCTACTTGTGGTGCGAAGGTGGTGGGCCCTCTCAGCAAGACTTGGGTGTTAGTTGACGACTTGCCAATTGGGCTTCGCTCTATGGAGTTCATGATGGCTTTTGGAAATCTCATTGGCAAGCCTGTGGAAGTTGATTCGGAGTCTCTAGGCAAGGTTGGCCCGGTTCGTCTCAGTGTGTGGTGCATCAATCCTGTCTGTGTTCATGGTTCCGTGGATGTTTTCCCATCTCCAGAGGGTGTGCGACTTCGTGTTCGGGTTGAGGGTGCTGAACCCCATGTTGCTCCTCCGCCTCCTCCTTCCAAGGCTTCTGACCAAGATGACATGCATGGGGATGGTTCGGCCGGGAAAAAAAACCCAAGTGGAGGTTCAGATCTGCGCTTTACTCAGTCTGAATGGGATAAGCTGGAGCCTGATGATCGTGAGATGCTCAAGGACAATGCCCCAGCTCCTAACCCTCAAAAGGAGGGCCTGGCTCCCCGTGATGCTGCTGTTGGTAAGGGGACCCCCTTCTCTGGTGTGTGCTCCAATGTGCCTACTCGCCCGCAGTCCCCTTCCTTCTCTGGGATCGAGGATCTTCCCGCTTCCCCCCTGCGTTCCATCGAGATCTCAACTAAGAAGAATAAGAAGTCGTCGGTCCGGAAATTTTCTGCTAAGAGTCGGGTTTCTTCTACCTCCAAGCTTTCTGCGGCGGGGCTGGCTCGTCGTCTGGACAAGGATCTGGGCTCTGCCTCGGGGTCTGGCCCCGGTCCGGTGTCGCCGGTCCGGTGCTCCCCGGTGCTGCGTTCTCCGGCGTCCACGGCACGGAAGGGCCGGCGTGTGTGCGACTCTGGCGTTTCGGTGGCGGTGCGGCAGAGCGGCGCGCCGCTGCCAGGGATCTTCCTCCTGCAGGTTTGTCTGTCCAATCATCTCTCCCTGCCTCTCCTATTTGCCTTGTTTTACTTGCACTATCAAATGATCATTTGCTGCATATCATGTCTGATATTGGGGTGGCTGCTAATCCGGGGATGGGCTCTCCTTCTCACCTTCTTTCTGTCATTAGGGCCAATGAGGCAGCCCAGGCTGCTATTGCTAAGGCCTTGGAGGCCGCGAGTGTTGCTGGCCCTGCTGGGGCTTAGGGTCAGCCCGGGGTGGTTGGTGCGACAAATGGTTGTGGCCAGTCGTCTGCTCCCCCGGCCCATGTTAAGATCGGTCGTTCCAAGCGCTCTAAGCCTTGTGTGGCCCCGTGCAGATCGAGTCTTTGTATTAAAAACCTTTCCTTCAAATGAGAGCTCTTTTCTGGAATATTCGTGGTTTCGGTGCTAGGGGGCGCCGAGACCAGATTCATGACTTGGTGTGTGGGGAACATATTGACATTTTAGGGCTGGTCAAAACGTTTAAGGAATCCTTTCCCCCTTCTGAACTTTCTACGCTGGCTGGGATGGATAGGTTTGACTGGCACTTTCTCCTGCCGGGTCATGCAGGGGCATCTTGATTGGGTCCAAGCGGGACATGTTTGACTTCATTGCTTTTGATCATGGCATTTTTTGGGCTAGCTGTGTGGTTCATCATCGTCAGCTGAACACTTTGTGGGAATTTATGGTGGTTTACGGCCCCGCGGATCACTCGCTTGCTCCTATTTTTTGGATGAACTTTCGATTAAGATTGAAGCCTGCAATATTCCTCTTTTAATTGGGGGTGATTTCAATTTGTTACGCTCTCCGGCCGACAAGAACAGTCCTAGTTTCTCTTGGCCTCTTGCCAATGCTTTTAATGATTTCATTAGTAATTGCGCACTTCGTGAGCTCCCTAGGGTGGGGGCGCGGTTCACTTGGTCTAACCATCAATCCTCTCCTGTCCGGTCAGTGCTGGATAGGGTGTTTGTGTCTGATCGATGGGACTCGCTGTTTCCCCACATGTTGCTTAAGGCCAGGCCCGCGGTTGGCTCTGATCATGTTCCCCTGGTCCTGGATGCGGGTATCCTTTCCCTCGTCTCCCTCCCATTTCCAGTTTGATGCTTCTTGGCTTGTCGTGGAGGGTTTTTGTGAGATGATGGTTTCAAAGATCTCTAATCTTCTTTCTTATCCTCATCGCTCCTTTGGCCCCTTGGATGATTGGCACAAACTGTCTTATGAGCTTCATAAATTCTTAAGGGGGTGGTCTCGGAATAGGGCGGCTGAGCTTCGTAGAGACAAAGACTCCCTTGAATCTCAACTCCGGGATCTGGATCACTCTGCTGACACGTCTGGTCTCTCCGCCTCTCAGTGGGCTATTCGTTACTCCCTGGAAGACGCTTTGATGTTGCTTCACCATCAGTCGGAAATTTACTAGCGCCAACGAGGTGCCCTTATTTGGACCTTGAAGGGGGATGCTATGACGGCGTATTTCTTTGCGATCGCTAATGGCAGACGCCGCAGATGTTTCATTGACACTTTGTTGATTGGCGGTGTTCGAATCTCGGACCAGTCCCTCATTATGAATCACATTGTTGGATTCTATTCCAGTCTCCTCGGCTCTAAGCAGGACCCTGGGCCTGAGCTCTGCTCTGGTTTTTGGGATGAGGGTTCTAGGATTTGTCCGGGCAAAAATTTGGGCCTGATGGTCCCTTTATCCGACGAGGAGATTTGGCAGGTGATTAGCTCGGCTAACCGGAACATTGCCTCTGGGCCTGATGGTTTTTATATCCCCTTCTTTAAAAAATTCTGGCCGCAATTGCGGGTTCTCATTTGTAAAATTATCTGAGGGTTCTGGTTGGGTACGGTGGATATTTCTCGCCTTAACTACGCTATCATTACCCTTATACCTAAAGTCAAGGGCGCGGATTTGATCTCGCAATTTAGGCCGATTGCCCTTATTAATAACTTCGCCAAGTTTCCGGCCAAAGGGTTAGCCACTCGCCTCTCCCCCATTGCCCACCGTACCATCAGTCCTTTTCAGTCGGCTTTCATTAAGGGCCGTTTCATTCTGGACGGGGTTCTTTGCCTGCATGAGATCGTTCATGACCTTAAGATTCGCAATTCGAAAGCGGTGATTCTTAAACTAGATTTTGAGAAGGCCTATGATTCGGTGAGTTGGCCTTTTTTACGTAGAGTTTTATTGGCTAAAGGGTTTGAGGGGCCCCTTGTCCATTGAATTATGCAGTTGGTCTCGTGAGGCCACACTGCCATCAATGTTAATGGTCAGGTTAGCAAGTTCTTTGCCAATGGTAGGGGCCTGCGGCAAGGCGATCCTGCCTCGCCCATTCTGTTCAACTTCGTTGCGGATGCCTTATCTCGCTTGCTCTCTAGGGTAGCTACTTGCGGGCACATTACTCCGGTTAGCTCTAATCTTATTCCCCATGGTCTGACCCACCTCCAATATGCGTACGACACTATTATTATGGTTGAGCTGAATGATGCCTGCCTTGCTCACCTCAAGTTTATTTTATTATGCTTCGAGGCGATGTCGGGGCTTAAAATTAACTTTTCCAAAAGTGAAGTGGTTGTTACTGGTGTGGACGAGTCGGAAGCCGTGCGAGTGGCACACCTTCTCAACTGTAAGATGGGCTCCTTTCCGTTCAAATACTTGGACCTGCCAATTTTCCCAGACGTGCTTCATGCCAAAGATTTTGCCCTGGTGGTCACAAAGGTGGGCAACAGGGTCCTTCCATGGCGGGGTAGATATAACACGAATGCGGGTAAAGTGGCTCTAATTAATGCTTGTCTTTCCTCCCTTCCCATGTTCCTGATGGGCTTCTATCTCTTGTCGGCTGGGATTCATGCTGGTTTTGATAAGCACCGTGGGGCGTTTCTTTGGAATCGGCGACAATTGCATAAATCTTGCTTTGTTAAATGGAAGTTGATGTGTAGGCCCAAAAACCTTGGGGGGTTAGGGATTCTTAATACTTCCATCATGAACCAATGCTTGATGATTAAATGGTGGTGGAAGTTTATGAGTGCTGAGGATCAGCCCCTTTGGCTGTCCATCCTTAAGGCTAAATATATTCCGTTCTCTAGCCTGATGTTTGCTCTGTCGCATGGTGGTTCGCAGTTTTGGAAGTCTTTGGTCAAAGTTAGACTTGTTTTTCAATCTTTTGTTAAGTTTGTTGTTGGGGACGGCTCCTCGATTAGGTTTTGGCTAGACTGGTGGTGTGGAGACTCACCTCCCTCGATGACCTTCCCTACCCTTTTCTCTTATTGCTCGGATCCAAATATTTCTATTATGAAGTTAGCTTCCCAGGGGTGGAACCTGGCCTTCTGCCGCTTCCTGTCACCTGTAGAGTTCGAAGATTGGCAACGTCTTACTGCCCTCTTCCCTACACTCTCGACGGTCAGGGATTCGGTGCTCTGGCCGCTGTCTGCCTCTGGACGCTTTTCCGTTAAATCTCTTTACTCTAAGATCGTTGGTGGCATGCCTACTAATCATTCCTCCCATATTTGGAAGGCCCGTATTCCCCCGAAGATTAAAATCTTCTTGTGGCAAGCTTTCCGAGGCCGGTTGCCCTCGGCTGATCAAATTCGTAAGAGAAATGGACCGGGCTCCCAGTTATGTGCCCTTTGCGGTGATGTGGAAGACACGGAACATTTTTTTTCCATTGTCACCTGGCTAAGCTCATTTGGAGTTGCATGCGAGACTAGCTTTGTGTCTCTTGGGCCCATGCCTCCTTTGCCGAGTTGCATAACTTGGCATACAACCTTTCCGGCGTCTCCAGGCGCATTTTTTGGGTGGGCTTGGGAGCTTTATGCTGGTCCCTGTGGACGACTAGGAACAAATTTACTATCGAGCACGTGTTTCCGGCTAAACCTGCTGATTGCTTATTTAAATCGTGTGCTTTCCTGCAGCAGTGGAAATCATTGACTAAGTTCGAGGACCAAGAGGCGCTCTCTATGTTGATCTACAAAATCCGGGCTACGACATCTCAGTTATGCAGACAAGAGTAGGATGCTTAATTGCTTCTTTTGGGCCGAATACTTTAGTCTTAGTTGAATCTTTCTCTTCTGGCCTGCGTGCCGTGTACTGGCGAGGGAGCCATGTACTTGACTTTCTCCTCTGTCGTCTCGCCCGTCGTTGGGGCCTGAGTGTGTTTGATACTTATCTGTGATGTTGTTGCTACCTACCTTATGGCTTTATTTATAAAGTCGGGCGTATGCCTTTTCTCTAAAAAATAGTAGTAGATGTCGAATCGTTTCGGTCTACTAATCTTGGATGTGATGCCTATATTCATGATCATTGCCTTGGATATCGTCATAATTATTTGTTCTTCTATCAATTGCCCAACAGTAATATGTTTACCCACCATATGCTATTTTCTCGAGAGAAGCCACTAGTGAAATCTACGGCCCCTGGGTCTATCTTTTATCATATTGCTTTCAGATCGACCTTTTATCGTATTTGTTTTCAGATCTATTATTCCAAAAACCAAAAAAATTTCTTGCTGCACTTTTTCTTTACTTATTTTATTTCGTGTTTGATTCAGATCTATTTATCTAATATCATACGAACCAATCTATCTTTTTACCATGGAGGGATTGACAACCCCTCTTACTGAAGGAAATATGCCCTAGAGGCAATAATAAAGTTGTTATTTATATTTCCTTATATCATGATAAATGTATATTATTCATGCTAGAATTGTATTAACCAGAAACTTGATACATGTGTGAATACATAGACAAAACAACGTGTCCCTAGTATGCCTCTACTTGACTAGCTTGTTAATGAAAGATGGTTAAGTTTCCTGACCATAGACATGTGTTGTCATTTGATGAATGGGATCACATCATTAGGAGAATGATGTGATGGACAAGACCCATCCGTTAGCATAGCATAATGATCGTTAAGTTTTATTGCTATTGCTTTCTTCATGACCTATACATATTCCTTTGACTATGAGATTATGCAACTCCCGAATACCGGAGGAACACCTTGTGTGCTATCAAACTTCACAACATAACTGGGTGATTACAAAGATGCTCTACAGGTGTCTCCAAAGGTGTTTGTTGGGTTGGCATAGATCGAGATTAGGATTTGTCACTCTGAGTATCAGAGAGGTATCTCTGGGCCCTCTCAGTAATGCACATCACAATAAGCCTTGCAAGCAATGTGACTAATGAGTTAGTTGCGGGATGATGCATTAATGAACGAGTAAAGAGACTTGTCGGCAACAAGATTAAACTAGGTATGAGGATACCGACGATCGAATCTCGGGCAAGTAACATACCGATGACAAAGGGAATAACGTATGTTGTCATTGCGGTTTGACCAGAAAAGATCTTCGTAGAATATGTAGGAACCAATATGAGCATCCAAGTTCCGCTGTTGGTTATTGACCAGAGATATGTCTCAGTCATGTATACATAGTTCTCGAACCCGTAGGGTCCGCATGCTTAAACGTTCAATGACGATTTACATTATGAAATATGTGTTTTGGTGACCGAAGATTGTTCGGAGTCCCGAATGAGATCACGGACATGACGAGGAGTCCCGAATTATATATTGGGTGCTAGTATTCGGACACCGCAATGGTTTTGGAGCGTTTCATATATTTATCAGAGTACCGAGGGGTTACCGGAACCCCCCAGGGAAAGTATTGGGCCTCATGGGCCATAGGGGAGAGAGAGGGCAGCCCATAAGGGGGTGGCGCATGCCCCCCAAGGGGAGTCTGAGTAGTACAAGGGGAGGGCGCGCGCCCCCCTTTCCTTCTCCTCCCCCTTTCCCCCTCCGTAAGAAGGAAGGGGGGGGGACTAGGACTAGGAGTCCAAGTCGGTCCCCCCCCATGGCGCGCCCCTAGGGCCGGCCTCCTCCCTCTCCTCCTTTATATATAGGGGCAGGGGGGCACCCCAAAGCACATCAATTGTTCTCTTAGCCATGTGCGGTGCCCCCCTCCACAGTTTACTCCTCCGGTGATATTGTCGTAGTGCTTAGGCGAATCCCTGCATGGATCACATCACCATCACCGTCACCACGCCGTTGTGCTGAAGAAATTCTCCCTCGACACTTTGCTGGATCAAAAGTTTGAGGGACGTCATTGAGCTGAACGTGTGCAAAACTTGGAGGTGCCGTATATGCGGTGCTTGATTGGTTGGATCGTGAAGACGTTTGACTACATCAACTGCGTTAAGCTAATGCTTCCGCTTTCGGTCTATGAGGGTACGTGGACACACTCTTACCCTCTCGTTGCTATGCATCTCCTAGATAGATCTTGCGTGATCGTAGGATTTTTTTTGAAATTGCATGCTACGTTCCCCAACAGTGGCATCCGAGCCATGTCTATGCGTAGATGATATGCACGAGTAGAACACAAAGAGTTGTGGGCGATCATAGTCATACTGCTTACCACCAACGTCTTATTTTGATTCGGCGGTATTGTTAGATGAAGCGGCCCGGACCAACCTTACATGACCACGTTCATGAGACCGGTTCCACCGACAAACATGCAACTTGTTTTGCATAAAGGTGGCTGGCGGGTGTCTGTTTCTCCAACTTTAGTTGAATTGAATTTGACTATGGCCGGTCCTTGTTGAAGGTTAAAACAACACACTTGACAAAAAATCGTTGTGATTTTGATGCGTAGGTAAGAACGGTTCTTACTGGAAGCCCGTAGCAGCCACGTAAAACTTGCAACAACAAAGTAGAGGATGTTTAACTTGTTTTTGCAGGGCATGTTGTGATGTGATATGGTCAAGACATGATGTGATATACGTTATTGTATGAGATGATCATGTTTTGTAAAAGTTATTGGCAACTGACAGGAGCCTTATGGTTATCTCTTTATTGTATGAAATGCAATCGCCATGTAATTGTTTTACTTTATCACTATGCGGTAGCAATAGTTGTAGAAGCAATAGTTGGCGAGGTCACAACAACGTTACGATGGAGATCAAGGTGTCAAGCCGGTGACGATGGAGATCATGATAGTGCTTTGGAGATGGAGATCAAAGGCCCAAGATGATGATGGCCATATCATGTCACATATTTTTTTATTGCATGTCATGTTTATCTTTTATGCATCTTATTTTGCTTAGTACGGCGGTAGCATTATAAGATGATCCCTCACTAAATTTCAAGGTATAAGTGTTCTCCCTAGTATGCACCGTTGCGACAGTTCGTCGTGCCGAGACACCATGTGATGATCATGTGTGATAAGCTCTACGTTCACATGCAATGGGTGCAAGACAGTTTTGCACATGCAGAATACTCGAGTTAAACTTGACGTGCCTAGCATGTACAGACATGGCCTTGGAACACTGAGACCAAAAGGTCAAACATGAATCATATAGTAGATATGATCAACATAGAGATGTTCACCATTTAAAACTACTCCATCTCACGTGATGATCGGACATGGTTTAGTTGATATGGATCACGTGATCATTTAGATGACTCGAGGGATGTCTATCTAAGTGGGTGTTCTTTAGTAATATGATTAATTGAACTTAAATTTATCATGAACTTAGTCCTGATAGTTTTTGCATATCTATGTTGTAGATCAATGGTCCGTGCTACCGTTCCTTTGAATTTTAATGCGTTCCTAGAGAAAGCTAAGTTGAAAGATGATGGTAGAAACTACACGGACTGGGTCCGTAACTTGAGGATTATCCTCATTGCTGCACAGAAGAATTACGTCCTTGAAGCACCGCTAGGTGCAAGGCCTGCTGCAGGAGCAACTCCGGACGTTATGAACGTCTGGCAAGCTAAATCTGATGACTACTCGATAGTTCAGTGTGTCATGCTTTACGGCTTAGAATCTGGACTTCAAAGACGTTTTGAACGTCATGGAGCATGTGAGATGTTCCAGGAGTTGAAGTTAATATTTCGAGCAAATGCCCGAGTTGAGAGAAATGAAGTCTCCAACAAGTTCTATAGTTGCAAGATGGAGGAGAACAGTTCTGTCAGTGAACACATACTTAGAATATCTGGGTACCATAACCACTTGACTCAGCTGGGAGTTAATCTTCCGGATGATAGTGTCATTGACAGAGTTCTTTAATCACTGCCACCAAGCTATAAAGGCTTCATGATGAACTATAATGTGCAAGGGATGGAAAAGGCAATTCCTGAGCTCTTCACAATGCTTTAGGCTGTGGAGGTAGAAATCAAGAAGGAGCAACAAGTGTTGATGGTTAACAAGACCATTAGTTTTAAGAAAAAGGGCAAAGGTAAGAATGGGAACTTCAAGAAAAATAGCTAGCAAGTTGCTGCTCCCCGGAAGAAGCCCTAGTCTGGACCTAATCCTGGAACTTAGTGCTTCTACTGCAAAGGGACTGGTCACTGGAAGCGGAACTACCCCAAGTATTTGGCGGATAAGAAGGATGGAAAAGTGCAAGGTATATTTGATATACATGTTATTGATGTGTACCTTACTAATGCTTGTAGTAGCGCCTGGGTATTTGATACTGGTTCTGTTGCTCCTATTTGCAACTCGGAACAGGGGCTACGGATTAAACGAAGATTGGCTAAGGACGAGGTGACGATGCGCGTCAGAAATGGTTCCAAGGTCGATGTGATCGCCGTCGGCACGCTACCTCTACATATACCTTCGGGATTAGTTTTAGACCTAAATAATTATTATTTGGTGCCAGCGTTGAGCATGAACATTATATCTGGATCTTGTTTGATGCAAGACGGTTATTCATTTAAATTAGAGAATAATGGTTGTTCTATTTATATGAGTAATATCTTTTATGGTCATGCACCCTTGATGAGTGGTCTATTTTTTTTGAATCTCGATCGTAGTGATACACATATTCATAATATTGATGCCAAAAGATGCAAAGTTAATAATGATAGTGCAACTTATTTGTGGCACTGCCGTTTAGGTCATATTGGTGTAAAGCGCATGAAAAAACTCCATACGGATGTGCTTTTGCAATCTGTTGATTATGAATCACTTGATGCTTGCGAACCACCTCATGGGCAAGATGACTAAGACTCCGTTCTTTGGAACAATGGAGCGAGCCACTGACTTATTGGAAATAATACATACTGATGTATGCGGTCCGATGAGTGTTGAGGCTCGTGGCGGGTATCGTTATTTTCTGACCTTCACAGATGATTTGAGCCGATATGGGTATATCTACTTAATGAAACATAAGTCTGAAACATTTGAAAAGTTCAAAGAATTTTAGAGTGAAATGGATAATCATCATAACAAGAAAATAATGTTTCTATGATCTGATCGCGGAGGCAAATATTTGAGTTACGAGTTTGGTCTTTATTTGGAACAATGTGGAATAGTTTCGCAACTCACGCCACCTGGAACACTACAACGTAATGGTGTGTCCGAACATCGTAACTGTACTTTATTAGATATCGTGTGATCTATGATGTCTCTTACCGATTTACCACTATCATTTTGGGGTTATGCATTAGAGACAACTGCATTCACGTTAAATAGGGCATCATCAAAATCGCTGAGACGACATCATATGAACTGTGGTTTGGCAAGAAACCTAATCTGTCGTTTCTTAAAGTTTGGGGTTGCGATGCTTATGTGAAACAGCTTCAGCCTGATAAGCTCGAACTCAAATCGGAGAAGTGCATCTTCATAGGATACCCAAAGGAAACTATTGGGTACACCTTCTATCACAGATCCGAAGGCAATATATTTGTTGCTAAGCATGAACCCTTTCTAGAGAAGGAGTTTCTCTCAAAAGAAGTGAGTGGGAGGAAAGTAGAACTTGATGAGGTAATTGTACCTTCTCTCGAGTTGGAAAGTAGTTCATCACAGAAATCAGTTCCAGTGATGCCTACACCAATTAGTGAGGAAGTTAATGATGATGATCATGAAACTTTAGATCAAGTTACTACCGAACCTCGTAGGTCAACCAAAGTATGTTCCCACTAGAGTGGTATGGTAATCTTGTTCAGGAAGTCATGTTACTAGACCATGATGAACCTATGAACTATGAGGAAGCGATGATGAGCCCATATTCCGCGAAATGGCTTGAGGCCATGAAATCTGAGATGGGATCCATGTATGAGAACAAAGTATGGACTCTAGTTGACTTGCCCGATGATCGGCAAGCCATAGAAAATAAATGGATCTTCAAGAAGAAGACTGACGTTGATGGTAACGTTACTGTCTACAAAGCTCGACTTGTTGCGAAAGGTTTTTGACAAGTTCAAGGAGTTGACTACGATGACACCTTCTCACCCGTAGCGATGCTTAAGTCTGTCTGAATCATGTTAGCAATTGCCGCATTTTATGATTACGAAATTTGGCAAACGGATGTGAAAACTGCATTCCTTAATGGATTTCTTAAAGAAGAGTTGTATATGATGCAACTAGAAGGTTTTGTCGATCCTAAAGGTGCTAACAAAGTGTGCAAGCTCCAGCGATCCATTTATGGACTGGTGCAAGCCTCTCGGAGTTGGAATATACGCTTTGATAGTGTGATCAAAGCATATGGTTTTATACAGACTTTTGGAGAAGCCTGTATTTACAAGAAAGTGAGTGGGAGCTCTGTAGCATTTCGAATATTATATGTGGATGACTTATTGTTGATTGGAAATGATATAGAATTTCTGGATAGCATAAAAGGATACTTGAATAAGAATTTTTTAATGAAAGACCTCGGTGAAGCTGCTTATATATTGGTCATCAAGATCTATAGAGATAGATCAAGACGCTTAATTGGACTTTCACAATGCACATACCTTGATAAAGTTTTGAAGAAGTTCAAAATGGATCAGTCAAAGAAATGGTTCTTGCCTGTGTTACAAGGTGTGAAGTTGAGTCAGACTCAATGCCCGACCACTGCAGAAGATAGAGAGAAAATGAAAGTCATTCCCTATGCCTCAGCCATAGGTTCTACCATGTATGCAATGCTGTGTACCAGACCTGATGTGTGCCTGCTATAAGTTTAGCAGGGAGGTACCAAAGTAATCCAGGAGTGGATCACTAGACAACGGTCAAGAACATCCCGAAATACCTGAAAAGGACTAAGTATATGTTTCTTGTTTATGGAGGTGACAAAGAGCTCGTCGTAAATGGTTACGTCGATGTTAGTTTTGACACTGACCCAGATGACTCTAAGTCGCAAACCGGATACGTATTTATATTGAATGGTGGAGCTATCAGTTGGTGCAGTTCCAAGCAAAGCGTCGTGGTGGGATCTACGTGTGAAGCGGAGTACATAGCTGCTTCGGAAGCAGCAAATGAAGGAGTCTGGATGAAGGAGTTCATATCCGATCTAGGTGTAATACTTAGCGCATCAGGTCTAATGAAAATATTTTGTGACAATACTGGAGCAATTGCCTTAGCGAAGGAATCCAGATTTCACAAGAGAACCAAACACATCAAGAGACGCTTCAACTCCATCTGTGATCAAGTCAAGGAGGGAGACATAGAGATTTGCAAAATACATACAGATCTGAATGTTGCAAACCCGTTGACTAAGCCTCTTCCACGAGCAAAACATGATCAAAACCAAGACTCCATGGGTGTTAGAATCATTACAATGTAATCTAGATTATTGATTCTAGTGCAAGTGGGAGACTGAAGGAAATATGCCCTAGAGGCAATAATAAAGTTGTTATTTATATTTGCTTATATCATGATAAATGTTTATTATTCATGCTAGAATTGTATTAACCGGAAACTTAATACATGTGTGAATACATAGACAAAACAAAGTGTCCCTAGTATACCTCTAATTGAATAGCTCGTTAATCAAAGATGGTTAAGTTTCCTGACCATAGACATGTGTTGTCATGTGATGAATGGGATCACATCATTAGAGAATGATGTGATGGACAAGACCCATCCGTTAGCTTAGCATAATGATCATTCAGTTTTATTGCAATTGCTTTCTTTATACATATTCCTTTGACTATGAGATTATGCAACTCCCTAATACCGGAGGAACACCTTGTGTGCTATGAAACGTCACAACGTAACTGGGTGATTATAAAGATGCTCTACAAGTGTCTCCAAAGGTGTTTGTTGGGTTGGCATAGATCGAGATTAGGATTTGTCACTCCGAGTATCGAAGAGGTATCTCTGGGCCCTCTTAGTAATGCACATCACGATAAGCCTTGCAAGTAATGTGACTAATGAGTTAGTTGCATGATGATGCATTACGGAACGAGTAAAGAGACTTGCCGGTAACGAGATTGAACTAGGTATGAGGATACCAACGATCGAATCTCGGGCAAGTAACATACCGATGACAAAGGGAATAATGTATGTTGTCATTGCAGTTTGATCGATAAAGATCTTCATAAAATATGTAGGAACCAATATGAGCATCCAGGTTCCGGTATTGTTTATTGATCTCAGTCATGTCTACATAGTTCTCGAACCCGTAGGGTCCGCACGCTTAAACGTTCAATGACGATTTGTATTATGACTTTTGTGTTTTGGTGACCGAAGATTGTTCGGAGTCCCGGATGAGATCACGGACATGACGAGGAGTCTCGAAATGGTCGAGAGGTAAATATTGATATATTGGATGATAGTATTCGGACACGGAATGGTTTCAGAGCGTTTTGGATATTTATCGGAGTACCAAGGGGATACCGGAACCCCCCGAGGAAAGTATTGGGCCTCATGGGCCATAGGGGAGAGAGAGGGCATCCCACAAGGGGGTGGAGCGCCCCCCAAGGGGAGTCCGAATAGGACAAGGGGAGGGGGTGTGGCCCCCCTTTCCTTCTCCCTCTCCTCTCCTTCCCCCTGCCCCCCTCTGTAAGAAGGAATGGGGGGGGACTAGGACTAGGAGTCCAAGTCGGTTCCCCCCCGCATGGCGCGCCCCTACGACCGGCCTCCTCCCTCTCCTCCTTTATATACGGGGGCAGGGGGGCACCCCAAAGCACATCAATTGTTCTCTTAGCAATGTGCGATGTCCCCTCCACAGTTTACTCCTTTGTTCATATTGTCGTAGTGCTTAGGCGAAGCCCTACGCGGATCACATCACCATCACCGTCACCACACCGTCGTGCTGAAGAAATTCTCCCTCGACATTTTGCTAGAACAAGAGTTCGAGGGACGTCATCGAGATGAATGTGTGCAGAACTCGGAGGTGCCGTATGTTCGGTGCTTGATCGTTTGGATCGCGAAGACGTTCGACTACATCAACCATGTTAGGTTAACGCTTCCGCTTTCGGTCTACGAGGGTACATGGACACACTCTTCCCCTCTCATTGCTATGTATCTCCTAGATAGATCTTGCGTGATCGTAGGACTTGTTTTGAAATTGCATGCTATGTTCCCCAACACTTACGCGTCGGGTTGCAAGTATTTGTTCTTTGTGTGCATGTTTAAATAGTGTTGTTTGGTTCTCCTACTGGATTGATACCTTGGTTTCATAACTGAGGGAAATACTTATCGTAGCTATGCTGCATCATCCCTTCCTCTTTGGGGAAATACCGATGCAGTCTCAAGCCACGTCAAGAAACCACGATAGAGCGTAAATTGGATTTTATGGATCTATTAGAAACAGGAAGAGATAATTACACTTTGCAATTCCTAAACACAATTTCCGGTGGGGTTGATTTTGACTGGCATGTTCTACCTCCAAGGGGTCGGTCCTGTGGGATCCTACTCGGGGTGAAGTGCGAATCTTTAGAAGTGTTGAATGTGGTTTATAGAGACTTTCCCATCAAATTTTGAGTATGGTCGAAAGTTGATGGCTCCAGATGGGCTTTGGTGGCTGTATATGGTGCGGCCCAGCCAGAGCTCAAACCGGATTTCCTAGCGGATCTGGTGAGAATTTGTGGTGATGAAAGACTTCCCATTTTGGTGGGGGGAGACTTCAATATAATAAGAAGACAAGACAAAAAAATAATGACAATTTTGATGGAGATGGTCATTCATGCTTAATACAATCATTGGTAGTCTTGATTTGAGGGATATTGACCTTAGTGGGAGACAATTCACATGGGTTAATTCTTTATCAGTACCTACTTATGAGAAATTAGACCGGGTTCTCACTAGTGTTGAGTGGGAACAGAAATTTCCTTTGGTAATGGTTCATGCCCTACAAAGGGCTATTTCTGATCACACTCCACAGTTGGTCGATTCTGGGGGAAGCGATACATGTGGGCAACAGAAATAATTTCTCTTTTGAATTAGGATGGTTTGAGAGGGAAGGCTTCCTGATCTTGTTGCAGCCAAATGGGCCAAGGAGTCGGGTGGGATATCAAATATTGATAGATGTCAAAACAAGATTAGACACTTGCGCCAATTCTTGAGAGGATGGGCCAGGAATCAAAGTGGTTTATATAAAGTAGAAAAGAAGACTAATACAAATTATTAATGAGCTTGATTCGAGATCGAAAACCTCCTTCTTCATATGTTTGACCGGAATATTAAGAATGAGGCGGAGAAGAAGTTACAAGCTCTTCTGCGAGAAGAGGAGATGAAATGGGCACTTAGAGCGAAGGTATCTAAGATAGTCCAAGGGGATGATAATACCCAATTATTTCATATCATAGCTAATGGGAGACATAGGAAAAAGAAAATTATTCAATTGAACAAGATGAGGGTACGATTGTAGGGCATGAGAACCTCAAACTGTACATCTCCAATTATTATAAGAAGCTTTTTGGAGCAACATATGAAAATTCTATATCCCTAGATGAGAGCAAGATCGGGGATATACCTTAGCTTAGCTCCGACAAGAATGAGGTGCTGTCTGCTCCTTTCACTAAGAAAGAGGAGTTTGATGCAATATCACAAATGAAACAAAATAAAGCCCCCGGACCGGATGGGTTCCCAACGGAATTTTATAAGCGGTGTTGGTATATCATCAAGGGAGATCTTATGCCTTTGTTCCAGGACTTGTTTGATGGTCACTTACAGTTATTCCACTTAAATTTTGGAACACTAACGTTGTTGCCAAAGAAGGTGAAGGCAATTGGCATTGAGCAATTCAGGCCGATCTGTCTTCTCAATGTAAGCTTCAAGATCTTTACCAAGGTTGGCACAAATAGGTTAACGCGGATAGCTCATTCAGTAGTTCAACCAACCCAAACCACGTTCATGCCAGGACGACACATCCTCGATGGGGTTGTCGTCTTACATGAAACTCTCCATGAAATCCACACGAAGAAACTAGATGGTGTTGTATTCAAAGTGGACTTTGAGAAAGCGTATGATAAGGTCAAATGGCCCTTCCTCTAGCAAGCCTGTAGGAACGAAGTATGTATACCAGAGGGGGGGAGGTGAATGGGAGTTTTAAAATTTCTTCGGAAATCTCAAAACTCTCGGAACCCAGCAGCAGAGCGAATGAAAACAGTGTACAGCAAGCGAATACAAGCTAACAAATGGAAACTAAAAGCATGCATCAAGACAAATCACATGATTGAAAAAATTCGAACGTAAAGAGGAGAAGCAGAGGTAACTAGTGATGCTCGATGATGACAAGGAATTTGGTAGAACAGTTTGTCCTTCTTCACAAGGACTACGTCTGGTTGGAGGGGTTGTGATTTAACATAGAAGATAAACTCTCTTCGCCCTATTCTCCTCAACAATTGATTCGTCAACCAATGTCGATCACTCGTGGTAGATACTTGAGGCGATCTCCGAACCTTTACAGACTTATTTTTTGAGAACCGCAGTTACTCTTGGTCTCTGAAGAAATTGACACCTAACCTTCTAGAGAGTTTGTAGCTCTCAAGAGTAATAGGGAGAGCATACTGGCCTTGGATTCGGGTGATGCTGAACCACTATCTAATTTTTTGGCTCTAAGGGTTTTCTCTCGGTGGATTTTAAACTCAAATCACTCTGGAGAGGTGGTTGCTCAACAATCTTCTCACAATCAAATGGAGCAGCCACCGGACAACGCTGATGCTGGGTGGCTATTTATAGCCGCAACCTTCCCTGGTGGGAAATGACCATTTTGGACACGCGGTCCAGCCAATGGCCAACCAACACATTCACAACGGTCAGATTTTAAGAGCAATGGTAACATTACTTGAGGACCAAGTAATGCTAACTCCTTGATCAGAGAAAAATCTCTCGCAGCGAAGAAGATCATAGTCTCTTGCTGGCAAGCATTTGCTCGAAACACAAAGATATTTCTGTCGGAACTTTCATAGGACTTGAGTTTAGCATCAGAGAATCAAAGTTTCAAATGCTGCACCCCTCTTAATAGTATGGTGGTCCTGTGACTCAATAAAGAGGAGAGAAACAATGAAATAAATGCTACATCTTCACTTCGTCTTCAATCTTCTCGGTCGCAGTCACTTCCTTCAGACGAGCGTCGAACTAATTGCTTCGCGTCAACAATTTTTGAGGGGTCACTCTTGTTATCATAATCTTCGGTGATAACCTTCACTGCCATGCAGGGGATTATCTTGGGCCTTCGAATCAAACTCCTCTTGATTCTAGGGACCTATTACTCTGTGTGCACTAGCATACACATAAGTCCCATACTGTTTATGTCAACAAACTCCAAAACATAAGGAGGAAAATTATTGCACCAACAATGTCCCCCCTTTTGGGCGATTGTTGACAATACAGATAATCATCAAAGTGAAGATAGATAAGTGACATTTAACTCCAACAAGAGTGAATAAGTGTTACTTTGATCTATGATGAAATAGACTCCCCCTAGATGTATGCAGGGAAAAGATATGAGATTAATTCTCCTGCAATTATTGAGGTATACAGAGGAAATTTCAATCATTCGAGACAATGATTCACACTGATGAAATATAATCCATCGAGATAGTAGTGCTATCATTCATAACCTCGATAATAATTCCACCTTCAATACAAATGCTTCAAGAGAAATAGTGCAACAGGCAGGGTTATTAACATTACAACACATAAGTTTTACAATTTAGAGCAGATAAGCTTTAACCAGAAGTTTCAAACTTGCACGAAACCAAACCAAAGAAACACAGAAAGAAAATCTATTGAGACTCGATGTAATTTCCCCCCCTTTTGTTAACTAGTTTCAAAAAGGTGATGAAGAACATGAGTGCAAAAACGCAGAACTTGGTTCACTCGGTGGCATCTCCAGAAGAACTGTCCGAGGTGACTTCGTCTTTGGAAGTGACTGGAATAATTTTGTCTTCAGCAGCAGTGGGTTTTCCTTCAGGGATAACAACTTGGGGCTGAGAGGAAGAGGTCATGTTTGGGTCAGCCACATGAGGAACATGGGATAGCATATTGCCTTCGGTATAGGTTTCTCTGTTGGTGAGGTGGCTTCAGATTCTTCAAGCAGTTTGCGAAGCTTGAGATGCAGAAGATCAGTGGTTAGCTCACGACTAGGAAGAGGAGGGGTACTCCGATCTTGGAAATTTTCAATAGTGAAGCATTTGTCAATATAATCATAGAGCTCCTGGAGATTGACATTCATGAGTTGTTTCTCGGTAAAGAACTTACAAAGCAATTTCTGGAGCCGCTTCTTGTTTTCATCTGCTATCAGATGCATGATTCTGGTGCAATTGTTGAGAGCATTTAGCTCAGAGGCGAGATGTTCTTTTTCGCGTCGATCCTCAGCGATGTGCCACAACAACAACTATTGTGTACGCAAACTGACTTTGAGTTGCGATGGAGGTTGAGGCGAAATCTTTTGGTCACGCTGAGGGATACGTGGCCCGTCGAATTGCTTGTGATAATCATGAGGGCTTGACGTAGGCGATTTACCCGAAGAAATATCTTCCATGATTTGCAAGGTGTCGCTAACAGGAGGTATGAAGCTTTTATGACTTTGCTTTGCCAGATACACTATGCGCATAGCGTGATCAATGACTTTTTGGATCCATGGCGCGAATACTTTGAGGCAGAAAGGATATATATTGAGAAGAATCCTTTAGAATACGCAGAAACATGCCCTCAACATCGAAGATATATCGCTTAGAGATTGCATAGATAGTATTCCGAAGAACATCTGAGATGGACTTATCTATATTCATCCTGGCCAGAGGGCAAATAGTGTAAAAGAGCATGTGGAATAGTGTCTGATTCTCGAACGTTAAATGCTTAGGATAGGAAGGACCAGTGTAGTCACGAATCTTTTCTTGATCCATAATGCGCCGAAAAGTTTCATCTGATATGACATCAATGTTGTGCACCCGAATTTCATTGTCACCATGCTCAAAGCGAGGGAAATGGAAGTGCGAGACAAAATCAGTTGAAGTGCATTTGATGCTTTGTCCTTCGATTATCCACTCCACAATCCATTTTGAGCTGTTTATAGAGTAGCATCGAATTGAAGAATAAGCTCTCGGTTCCAAGGATGCTCGAATTCGAATACCTTGGTGAGGTAGAAATCATCTAGATCTTGCAGTAACTGATTGAAGAAGCCAATATTGTGCATAGCAGGGATATTCAAGTATTCATGTGGAAATATATTTTTGCTCTCATAGAGGACCCGAGAGTAATAGATGGCCAGTTCTTTTGTCCAGAAGCGAGGCGATTCCGAAGTGCGCGGCCAATCATACAGACTATCTTGAAAGAATTTGGGATGCACATTCCTATTGAAAGGAGGACCTTTTGCGCCATCTCCTGACGAGAACAAAGGTAGTTCTTCACGAGGGTATGGGTAATTGAGTTCGTATTCAAGAGAGTGATATTCATCGCCATATAGAACGGAGTCAGTCGGGCGAGCAGAAATAGATTTTAGTTCAGAGGGACCAATATCTGACATTCTTGGTGCTATGTCGAGAGACAACTTAAGTGGTGATGGAGCTGGTGGCACAATAGAGGGAGCTGCAGAGGCAGTAGGCAGCACAACAGGTTCCTTCACTGTAGGCACTGAGGCCGAATCAAGTATAGGAGGTGGTTGAGGTTGTTCCACTGGAATATGTTGTTGTTGAATAAGTGGAGAGGCCGAGCCCTTTGGTGTTTCATGAGATGGAAAAGCTTGGGGCCCGGAGCAAGAGATTTCACCTTCCTCAGAAACAGTTTGCTGAGACGGATTATCAGCTTGAGCAGTGGAGGCCACATGCACTGATACAGTTAGCCTTTGCGAGGGGGGAGCATCCGAGTCTTTGACTGGGGGTTGCGAAGGAACAACTGGCTCATGAGATTTTTGTTTTTGAGACTGAGCCTTTTGGCGATCAGGTGAATTTTCTGTCGAAGCAGAAGGTCCATTTTTCTTCGCAGTTTTCTTTCGTTGCTTCTTCTTTTGCCGAGCAACTTGATTAATATGGCCTTTGACCAGATCATTATAGCCAGTAACCTCTGCTTGATGTTCATCACAGATCTTGTGAACAATTTCATCTAAATCCATGTGAAAACGCAACCTTCTGTTTTGGAGGAGTGTCATGGCACAGTTGATGTCCTTGTAGGAGTCCTCGAGTGCTTTAATGACAAATTTTGAAGAGGCAGTTTTCATTCGACGATCAAGGTTATTGAGTTCGACAGAAAGAGTGTTGATTTAAACTGCATCTTCTCTCATTTATTGAACAACAGTAGTGGCCTATGAAATAACCTCAGGAGGGATAGGCAAAGAGGCCACTTCACCATCGAATGGATTGTCCACAAACTTATCAAGCTGTTCCATGATGAACATATGATCATAGTAGTGAGGAGCATCAGACTTAGTAATTAGAGCAATTTGCACTGGAACTTGCTCGGAAGGAGTGGCTAAATTAATGTGGGAGCAAACTTAGCAGCCTTCTCCGTCGGAGCAGTAGCTTGAAGAGCATTATGCTAGGTAGTAGATGCCTTGATTTTCTTCAAGTCAGGCTTGAGAATTCATTCGCCTGGCTTTGAAGTCCTCACATGAGCATCAACTACCAAATCTTTCAAATTGATAGCATGTGGAGGAGGACTTGTGTTCACATGCTAGTTCATAGTGACAGTGGTAGGTGGAGTTTTCCTAGCAGTGATCTTCTTCGGTGGTGCTTCTGGAACCATAGGGACTCAAAGATCAGGCAACACCATTGAAGTAGTGATATTCACTTGCTCGCTGAGAGCAGCATCAGCTTCTTTCTTTGTGAGCGGAGGATTATCATCATCCGAAGGATCACTCATGGAAAATTCATCGGCTGGTGCAACTGTTCTCTTCTTTGGTGCACTCTTTCGCTTTGATGCAATAGTACTGGGATCATGCTTGCGTTTAGAGAGGCCTTCAGATTTTCCTTTGGCCTTTTAATTCTCTACATCATCTTTGAGAAGGCGACGGTTTTCCTCTTCATGAGCCTTTTTCTTTTCTTCCCTCTTAGCTTGCTTGATGGCATTTTGCTGACGCTTAGCAAGCTCATCGGGATAAGATTCAGGTGTGCGAAGGGAGGAGTCATGAGCATTTGGTGGAGGCGGTGGTCTCTCTTGGGGACCATTTGGTTTTATGAGAGAAAATTCTAGGCAGTCACCCATTGGTGGATGAAATGCAAAGTTTTGAGCAAACCAAGGATGAACAAATTCATAACTGAACCATTTGCACACCCAGTGATGTCGAATCCATTGCAGACGCTTATCTCTCTACCGCTTTGTTTCTCCTGGAACAGTATTGTAACGATCATGGGAGATATATCCAACCATGTTTGTGTACGCTTGTATGCCACCTCTTTTCTTCTTCGGAGCATTCTCTTCTTGCTCGTCGACATTTTGCTCGATTTTCTTACGCTTGCTGGTGATGGGCCTACCCTTGGGGCCCTTGGCATTCGATGCTTTGGATTCATCTGCTGTACCCAGAACAACATCATCTTTGTTAGCCATGCTCACTGGTCGAGCCGAATCCTTAACTGACTGCATTTACCTATGAATAAGGATAGATGTGAGGGAAAAATGGGGACATGGTTACGAATGCTCATAGCGAGGTTTTGAGAAAGACAAAGTTCTGAAGAAGAATTAGATGCAGACTTTGAGAAATGTTTCAGATGAAAGAAATGTGTAGAACGAACTAGTAGACTTGAAGAATATACTAGTTAATGTGCTAAGCATTCCGTCGTATGAGACATAACACAAACCCTAGATCTAAAACTTTTCGGATGCGGGGACTTCTACAAACCACATCCACACAAGTTACCTATCAGTAAAGATCTGAGAAATGCGGTAAATATAAGTAATTTCTACCGCGGACAAAGTCGAACAAGATGAATTGAAGAACGAGTTCGTACTACACATACCCTAACTTGGTGATGTGCATCAACTATGGCGGCGCAGGGAGGATGATGATCCCCGGCGGTGAGGAATGACTCCAGCGACCTCTTTCCGGTAGCTAAGCAGCGAAGATGATCGACGTCGTCGAGCTCAAGGTGGAACATTTGCGGTAGGCTTCGGAAAGTGACGGCGGCGAAGAGGAGAAATGGATTTCGAGAAGGTTGGCGATGTAGTATATATATGCAAGGAGGAATAACCACATCTGGTGAATCTGATTGAACGGCCACATTCAAAGGACTATTGCGATTCAACAGACAAGATAAAATGACAGTTGATGAAGAGCACGTGGCAATCGTCATCAAAGATCGTGGTCCTGACTTGGGCAGGAAACCCCAAATTTTGGACGGCTTTGGCAAAAAAAATTAAGTTTGGAACGAACCTTTAATGTGGTCAAGATACCAGATAAAGTATCGTTACCAGATGAAATTTGAGCATTCATAACGAAACATCATAGACTGGAGGAGATAGAATAGGGGGAAAACAGTGTCCTAGGTATTTCACTCAGACAAAGAAACACAAACACCCGAGAGAAAAGCTATGAGTGAAATACATTCAGACTAACACAAAATCCTTCAACTGAAAGGCAACTCAACAAAGGGAAATTGTGGTGGCGTGACCCACCATATAAGAACTGTATGACCCCGAGCGTCGCACAATTATCATGGTACCCAGTTAGTCTAGTTCTTCATTAATGTATTCAGTCTCAGAAAGAAAATTTCACTTTTTCAAAATTTTCAAACTCTTCGAGGGTTGTGCACCCATTCCTTCTAAGATGTGGAAGTGATGGTACGGGTGCCAAGTCCAGCTTACTATATGTTTGCGGAATCTAGGATATTTAGCTCACACCATAACGCACAATATATTTTCTCATCGAGAGGCTTGGTGAAGATATCAGCGAGATTTTCTTCAGTATTGACGTGACTGATAACAATATCCTCTTTAGCAACATGATCGTGAATAAAATGATGTCTGATCGCAATATTCTTGGTGCGAGAATGCTACACTGGTCGCACTCTCAATGTCACAGAATAGAGGAATCTTCTTGACCTTGATGCCATAATCCTTCAGCGTCTGCTTCATCCATAATAACTGAGTGCAACATGCACTAGCAACAATATATTTAGCCTCAACCATAGAGAGAGACACAATTCTGCTTTCTTGACGACCAACATACCCAAGATCTATCGAGGAAATGGCATGTCCCCGAAGTAGATTTCCTGTCAACCCGATCACCTGCATAATCTGAGTCTGAATATCCAATGCGATCAAACTGTTCTCCCTTAGGATACCATAAACCTAAGGTGGGGGTGTGAGCCAAATATCTCAGAATATGCTTGGCCGCTTGGTGATGTGATTCTTATGGTGTATCTTGAAAACGAGCACACATACAAACACCCAACATAATATCAGGTCTAGGTGCACATAGGTAGACTAAAGAACCAATCATCGAACGATAAGCTTTCTGATCATAATCTTATCGTACACAACTATGTCCAGCTGACCATTCGTGGGAATTGGAGTTTTGTAGCCCTTCAGTTTTGTAATCTTGTATTTTAAACTTCATCAGACAGTCTCTCAGATATTTCTCTTGAGATATGAAAATTCCATTGTCCCGTTGACATATCTGCAGTCCAAGAAAGATCTTAAGTTCACCCATCATAGACATTTGATATTTATCAGACATCATTCGCCCGAACTCCATGCCGCAAGCATTGTTAGTACAACCAAAAATAATATCATCCACATAAATTTGACACACGAATAGATCACCATCAATAGCATGAGTGAAAAGAGTGGAATCAGTGGATCCTGGCTTGAACCCTTTGTCGAGCAAAAACCTTTTCAAGGTGTCATACCAAGATCAAAGGGCTTGCTTCAGCCCATATAGAGCCTTTTTCAACCTGAAAACTTTGTTAGGAAACTGAGGGTTTTCAAAGCCAGGTGGCTATCTAACATATACTTCCTCATCAATTTCACCATTAAAGAAAGCACTTTTCACATCCATTTGATAAAGCAGGATATCACTGTAGTTTGCATAAGCGAGAAGAATACGAAGTGCCTCAAGGAGAGCAACAGGAGCATATGCTTCACCGAAATCAATACCTTCTACCATGGTTTTAAATAGCGGATAGCGGGCTGGTAGCAGATTGGGGTCCGCGTAGCGGAATGCGAATAGCGGGTGATATTGCGGGCGCTATGTCCACATAGCGGATTTGTAAAAACACTAGATTGTTGTGTATATTTATAGATCCTTCACAAAAAGTGATTACATTTAATTTGATCAATAGAGGACGCTATTGCGCTAGCGCTATTGCGGACGCAATAGCGGATGCTATCTCCGCTATTTGAAACTATGCCTTCTACCCGTGTATACCCTTGAGCGACAAAACATACTTTGTTTATCACGACAATGCCATTTTCATCTTGCTTATTCCGGAATATCCATCTTGTGCTGATGATATTGTGCTTCTTAGGATTCGGTTTGTCGACCAATTCCCATACATCATTCAATTCGAATTGCACCAACTCTTCTTGCATGGCATTCATCCAATCAGGATCATTAATGGCTTCCTCATACTTGGTAGGTTCTGTCAGTGAGACAAAGGAGAAACTGCCATAGTAGTTATCCAAAAGAGTGCGAGAACGAGTTGTGGGTCGATAACTTGGATTCTCAAGATCTTCAAGAACTAATACAGGGTCAACTCGATTAGCCACTCGTGAGTGAGAATTTTCATTTTGACAATCATTTTCATTTTCCTCAGCTTCAGCATCGGGATGAGCATTTGTGTCGCCATTTTCATCAGGATTGCCATTTTGATTGGCATTTGCCTTCTGGTTGCCATTTGTGTTCGGAGTGGCATTTTCTTCGGCAGTGGCTTGGCGTGTTCTGCTTCGAGTCATGGGGGCATCATCATCGAAAGAGTCAGGTACATTTCCTTCAACTAGCCTGGCGCTCCCAATGGCCATTTGCCAAATAGCATCCGAAATTAGTGGTTCATCTATCACATTAGGCAGGTGCTCCTTTTGGGAGCCGTTAGATTCATCAAACTGCACATTTACCGTTTCCATAACTTTCCCGTGGTGAGAGTTATACACACGATAAGTATGCGAGTTCGAGCCATAACCAAGAAGAAAACCTTCATGTGCCTTAGGTGCAAACTTGGAATTATGATTCATGTCATGAATATAGCAAGGTGCACCAAAAACACATAAATAAGAAACATTTGGTTTCTTTCTGGTGATGAGCTCATATGAAGTTTTCTTAAGGAATTTGTGAAGATAAACACGATTCATGAAATGATAAGCAGTGTTAATAGCATCAGCCCAGAAGCGAATAGGAGTTTTATACTCACTGAGCATTGTTCCCGCCATCTCAATGAGAGTTCTATTCTTTCGCTCAACAACTCCATTCTGTTGAGTGTATGCGACAGAGAACTCATGAGTTATACCATTTTCATCGAGAAAATCTTCAATGTGAGTATTTTTGAACTCAGTACCATTGTCACTTCTGACATGCTTAATTCGCACATCATATTCATTTTGGGCCTTCCTGGCGAATCTTATGAAGATGTCTTGGGTGCAGGTTTTATCTTCAAGAAAGAATACCCAAGTGTAACGAGAGAAATCATCGACAATAACTAGACCATATCGACTGCCTCCGAAACTTGCATAGTTTTGAGGTCCGAATACATCCATATGAAGAATTTCCAGACGTCTTATTGTGGTCATAATAGTTTTTGATGAGTGATTCTTCTTGGTCAATTTACCGGCCTCACACGCACCACATAGATGACCCTTGTCGAATTTTACATCAGGAATGCCACGGAGATGATTTTTCTTCACGAGAGTCTGCAAATTTCTCATACCTGCATGACCAAGTCTTCGGTGCCACA
The DNA here is from genome assembly GCA_021437245.1 of Aegilops speltoides. Lineage (NCBI taxonomy): Eukaryota > Viridiplantae > Streptophyta > Magnoliopsida > Poales > Poaceae > Aegilops > Aegilops speltoides. Next base: position 325,844,502 of record CM038142.1, on the reverse strand, counting down.
GCCATCCTTCGGTTGCTTTTGCAAGCAAACAAGTTTGGACTGAGGGACCCTTAGAAAAATCACCTTTTCTATTTCCCTTGAAGATGAAGGAATTGTCAGAGGCCATAAAGACGATGCATTTGGATATAGAAAATATAACTAGCATGCCTAGATCATAAAGCTTGCCAACTGACATGAGATTGAACCCAAGAGACAAACATCATCAATGTTCTTGTCTTTGGATATAACAATTTTACCTAACCCAATTACCTTTCCTTTGTTGTTGTCGCCAAATGTAATAGTATACTTCTGAGATGAAGCAGTTAAGTTGGGGTCGACAAACAACGACTTGTCTCCGGTCATATGACTAGTGCATCTGTTGGAGAACGTAGTATTTCAAAAAACTTCCTACGATCATGCAAGATCTATCTAGGAGAGGCATATCAACGAGCGGGGAGAATGTGTCCACGTACCATAGTAGACCGAAAGAGGAAGCTTTTATCAACGCGGTTGATGTAGTCGTACATCTTCACGATCCGATCGATCTTAGCACCGAACGTACGGCACCTCCGTGTTCAGCACACGTTCAACTGAATGATGTCCCTCGTACTCTTGATCCAGTTGAGGCCGAGGGAGAGTTCCGTCAGCACGATGGCGTGGCGACGGTGATGATGAAGTTACCAACGCAGGGCTTTGCCTAAGCACTACGACGATATGATCGAGGTGTGTTTCTGCGGAGGGGGGCACCGCACACGGCTAAGAGATTATCTGTTGTGCTATTGGGGTGCCCCCTGGCCATGTATATAAAGGAGGGAGGGAGAGAGGAGGCCGGCCAGGTTGGGCTCGCCAAGGGGGGGAGTCCTACTTGGACTCCTAGTCCAAGTAGGATTCGCCCCCCTTTCCTTTCTTCCACCGGAGTTAAAGGGAAGGGAGAGAGAGGGGGAAGGAAAGAGGGGACCCGGCACCCTCCCCTAGTATAATTAGGTTTGGGAAAGGGGAGGGTGCGCCCCTCTCTTTTGTCCCTTTCTCCTCTCCTCCAATAAGGCCCACTAGGCCCAATACTTCTCCCGGGGGGTTCTAGTAACCTCACGGTACTCCGGAAAAATTCCTGAACCACTCGGAACCATTCCGGTGTCCAAATGCAACCTTCCAATATATGAATCTTTATGTCTCGACTATTTCGAGACTCCTCGTCATGTTCGTGATCTCATCCAGGACTCCGAACAAACTTCGGTCATCAAATCACATAACTCATAATACAAGTCATCATCGAACGTTAAGCGTGTGGACCCTACGGGTTCCAGAACTATGTAGACATGACTGAGACACATCTCTGGTCAATAACCAATAGCGTAACCTGGATGCTCATATTGGCTCCTACATATTCTACGAAGATCTTCATCGGTTAAACCGCATAACAACATGCGTTGTTCCCTTTGTCATCAGTATGTTACTTACCCGAGATTCGATCATCGTTATCATCATACCTAGTTCAATCTCGTTACCGGCAAGTCTCTTTACTCGTTCCCTAATGCATCATCTCGCAACTAACTCATTAGTCACATTGCTTGCAAGGCTTTTAGTGACGTGCATTATCGAGAGGGCCCAGAGAAACCTCTCCAATACACGGAGTGACAAATCCTAATCTCGATCTATGCCGACTCAACAAAACCCATCGGAGACACCTGTAGAGCATCTTTATAATCACCCAGTTACGTCGTGATGCTTGATAGCTCACTAAGTGTTCCTCCGGTATCCGGGAGTTGCATAATCTCATCACTACAAAAAAAAGACACATCCGTGACATTTTGGGCCGAACGAAATTTTTTTCTGTCATACATATGACACTTCTATGACGATAATTGTGACAAAACCCGGTATCATCATAGATGTGGTGGGCTCCTACTTCTATGACAAAAATCATGATGAAAATGGGCTTTTCGTCCTGGGCGGGCTGGAGACGCAGCTGCATGACATTCTTTGGGCCGTCCATGTCGGAAAAAACCATGGTAGAAGCGAGGGCGAGGAAAATTTCGGGGAGTTCCCGGTTACGGTGGGAGGTCGGGGGCCGAGCAATGCGCATTTTTCTCGTACACGTACGCGCATGTGTGCGAGGCATTGGCTCTAACTGAATCTGAGCGAGGCGTTGGGCTCTAACTGAACCCGAGCGAGTGCACTGCAGGCTACGCGTTACTGAACCCGAGCGATCGATCGATGGCTGTTAACTGAAACCGATCGAGCGATTCCTTCGCTATTGCTGCTAACTAAAGCCGATTGATTGGATGAACAGTGAGCGTTGGTGGGGGGGGGGGGTTGGATGAACAGTGAGCAGTGGGGGTGGATGCAGGACCCCGTGGCATTGCCTCTGGATGAACGGGATGACCCCATGGAGGGCTGGATGAACAGTAGACGGCGAAGGGGTGCCCGTGGAGGGGTCGTTAAACAGTAGCCGGTGGAGTAGCGCGCGGTGGAGGCTGGATGAACAGGAGCCCGTGGAGGCTGGAGGAGGTCGACGGTAGCCCGTGGAGACTGGAGGAGGTCGACGGTGGAGATCAATAGTATCCCGTGGAGTCCCGTTTTGCGGTACGCCACACCCCTCCTAATGAACAGGACCCCCGTTTCGATCGTAGCGCTCCAACACAAGTCTGTTTCACCCGTTTTGCGGTACGCCACACCCCTCCCGATCAACAGACCCCGTTTCACCGAAGCGCCCAATACATGTCCGTTTGTATGCATTTTGGCGGCACGCCACACCCCTCCCGATCAACAGGACCCCCGTTTCGACCGTAGGAGGTCCGTTTCCTCCATTTTGCGGTACGCCAGACCCCTCCCGGTGAATAGGATCCTGTTTCGAACGTGGCCCATCGAACACAAGGCCGCTTCCTCCGCTTACGGGTACGCCAGCCTCGCTTCCATCGCTTATTCCGCCCAAGCCTCCCGGCGAACACGAGGACGATTCGTTCGACCCGGCCGATTGGCTCCCACGCGTTCCGTTGCCTCCCGATGAACATGACGATTCCGTTGCCTTCCCATGAACACGACGCATTCCGTTGCCTCCCCATGAACACGCACGACGATGTTGTTTCTCCGTTCGACCCAGCCATGTACACGAGCCCCGCCGCACGTATGCGCGCGAGGCTCGAGACCCCGCCGTATGTAACGTGACGTGGTCGTATTTTCTTTCTTGCACCGCCGCTGTAATGCGACGTGTACATGCTACATGCGCGCTTACTACTACGACATGCACGCCTACTACTACACGCGTGCGTGCCTCTACATCCACCAAGATGTATGTACACGTCACGACGAATGACAACGCTATGTATGCTTCGACCAGGTGGGTCCCGACTGTCAGGCACTTCCTTGCGTGCGAAGATGTAGCTGGTGGGTCCCAGTAGTCAAGGGGGTGAATCATTGTTTTTCGGACGCACTTCCTTGCGTGCGAAGATGTAGCTGGTGGGTCCCAGCAATCAGGGGGGCGAAACGGTTTTTTTGCCCGGACACACTTCCTTGCATGCGAAGATGTAGCTGGTGGGTCCCAACAGTCAGGGGGGCGAATCATTTTTTTCTTTTGCCCAGACGCACTTCCTTGCGTGCAAAGGTGTAGCTGGTGGGTCCCAGCAATCCGGGGGGGGGGGGGTGAAAGGTTTTTTCATGAAATACGGTGGCCCATCCGGTGGGTCCCTGCTATCGGGTGGAGGAATCATTATTTTCCACGTAATAAGGAGGCACTTCCTTGCTGCGGCCATGGACCCAGCTGTCAGCCTCTCCACGCACAGTCCACGTCCGATGGAAGTCGTTCCTTGACCACGATGACCACGCCGCACCGAGAGCACCAGTGTGGTGGACGACGGCGAGGCTAGGAAGGGGACGACGCGGAGCCGAGGAAGAAGCGGCAGCGGATGCCCACGCGTAGAAGAGTATGAGGGTTCACTCGTTCGGCTACGGTGTGAGGCTGCCGTCGCCGCAGAATAACAGGGGGTGTGGGTGCGTAGAGGGATGGCCTGGCCAGCGGTGGGAGTAGTAGGGGGCGGTGAGGCCTCCGCGGCATCATAGCCGGCCACGGGCGGCAGGAGCAGGCGGCATGACCGGCGCTGCTTTGGGCGGCTGGAGCAAGAAGACCAGATGTTGAAGAAGCACTACGGTCGTTGGATGGACATCGTACGGTCACTGGAGCTAGAATCGTCCATATATTGACTAAAATTGACAAAGGCCTCCGTCCCAGTGACCTTAGTAGGCCCACAAGTCAGCCTCCCACCAAGGTGGGTCCCAGCTAGCAGGGGGTATTCATATTTTTGTGCGTAATAAGGAGGCACTTCCGGTGGGTCCGAGGTGACAACGGGGAACATTTTTTTGCGAAATACGGTGGCCCATCCGGTGGGTCCCAGCAGTCAGGGGGAAACATTTTTTTCGCAAAATACTCGTGGCCTGTCCGGTGGGTCCCTGCTGTCATGTGGAGGAATAATTATTTTCCGCGTAATAAGGAGGCACTTCCTTGCGGCTGCTGTGGATCCAGCTGACAGCTTCTCCACGTACAGTACTCTTCTGATGGAAGTCGGTCGTTGACCACATTGACCACGCCGCGCCGAAAGCACCACGGCAGTGGACGACGGCGAGGGCGAGGAAGGGACGAGGCGGGCTGGGGAAGACGCGCAAAGGAAGCCCACGCGAGAGGAGTACGAGGGTTCACCGGTTCGCCACGGTGTGAGGCTGCCGCCGCATGAGAATAACAGGGGTGTGGGTGAGTAGAGGATGCCCAGCTAGCGGTGGGAGTAGTAGGGGTCTTTGAGGCTGCTGGCAAGACAACAGCCACGGAGGCGGAGAGCAAAGTGCCACGGCACCGCTTTGGCGGGTGGAGCAAGAAGATCGAGATTGAAGAAACATTACGACCGTTGGATTGACATCCAACAGTTACGCTCGCTAGAATCGTTTGTTGACGATATAATAACTAAAAAATCTTGCATACACGCCAACTAAACAGCCCACAAGTCAGACCACTCCTCTTTTTTTAATAATTTATATATAGCTCATGGAAACTTCTTATGCAATTTATTGCGTCTTTTTTTAGTTGGCAGGGCCAATTTAGCATATTTGTGTGGGTTTCAAACTATTTTTAATAACGAAATGTCGAGCCAGATTTAAAGTACTTTGAAGATATATTTAAATTAGGTTAATGCCCAAAGGAAATAGGAATCGAAAATGTGAAAAATTCAGAAATTATAAAGTAATTGCCAATTTGTCATCTGCTTTTATATTTACAACCTATTTCATATTACTTTCAAGATTTGCGCGTCTTGAAAGAGTTGCAGCCCATCGTATGAGAAAAATAAGTAGGCCTGGATTGGGTATTCTTCAGAAAAAATAAACTGGGCTCATTTTCACAAAGAAAAAATAGCTGGGCTGGTCACATGGTGAACATAAAATATAAGCCTGGGCTAGACGGGCCACAGCCCAGTTCAAACTCTGCTCCGTCTCAACAATACCAAACAAAAAAAAATACTTCTCGACTAGCTACGTCCCAGGTGTCAGCCGATCTTGTGCTGTTCTCTTGTCTATTGACTATATACGCTCACAATGTCGTGGATCCCAGATGTGAGGAAAACACTAGGAGGAAGCATTTTATTTTTCCATACGCTGACATAGTGGGCCCCTACTGTCATCCTCTCCATGTACTTCTGCCGATTCCTGTTGTTTGTTTGACCATGTTGACAACGCGAGAGGGTGGCACTGCTGCGAGCGCACCAAAGCGCGCGGAGGACGTCGGCGTTAACGATTTAGGAGACGGCAGGGTGGAGATGCGTGCGCTGAGGCGCAGCCAGCCGTGGGAGGTGGAAACAGGCGGCCCCGCCGGCGCTGGTTTGGTTTTGGCGGCCGGAGGAAGACATGACTGAAGAAACATGACAGACTGTAAAAGCAGCAGGAGTACTTAACAACCTTAATCAAACCAGCAGGGCACTTAACAACCAAAGTGAAAGCAAGATGAGTACTTATCTGAGTTCAACTGCATAAAGCAAGCCTCAAACAGTGCTAATTTGCCTCTGCTAACCAAGGGTGAGGCCACCAAGCCCTGTGACAAGGCCCAGCGCCACCTCAAGATCCACAACCTTCTGAAAGCGGCTTCATCTCGCAATGTGGTCAATAAACATGATATTCGCTTTAGAGCCATGGAAAAGCATGAACATAATCTTCTGTTCGATTCTCCAAGATGGACGGGCCTTCATTATTTGGGACCACCCATGAATAAGTATTTTTTCACCTCCAAGGGGAATTGAGTAGGTCGACATAAACATCATGTGACCAAGCGCAAGTCCGACCCACCATGGTCGCATCAGATAGGAACAATAGAACGGGTAGTTCTGTTTCAAGAAGATCACAACCAAAAGCGTGTATAAGCAATAGTTTATGAACAACATATATACCAGAAAACAGCTTGTACCATAAGTTTCTTGACACAGTTGGACCTATTCAACGAGTGCAGCAGTGGCACACATATCCCATGTGGCCTTCCACCATTGAAACGCCCCACAAGGACCTCAAGACGATCAATAAAGTGTAGGAACTTGTGGATGTCGATCCATTCAACTTCAGTGCCATCAGTAACAGCCAAGTTATTATAGAGTAACAAACGAGCAGACTGCTTAACTCTGAAAAAACCTACACGTGCCACCAATTATAAGAAAATATTAGTTAGAAGTAGCATCTTCGTGAGAGATTTGTTGCTACTTCTAAAGTTAAATTGTGATTAGTTAGATGGAATAGGTGGATTAAGAAGTAATCGAGGTGACAAGCAAGAACCAGATACAAAACTAACATGGATGAACAATTGGAACGACGTCGGGGTGGAAGATTGCAGTGAAGATGAGACCAGGTTCTGCTATTTCTATCAACATTCGTGCGCCAACTTTCAATCTGTAACACTTAGAAAGTTTATCCAAGTTTGGCCATAAAAAAGCAGCGATCTTCTTGGTTCATGAACCCAACTCGGAACTTATATCCATGGCTTGTCTTCACTGTGACCATTAAACTAGTGTATTCAGTTATGGCAAGGCCGAGCATCTTGAGTACATGTGTTTCGGGCAAGAGCAAATAATACACTACAGAAAAATAATATGAGAACACAAAGATGTTCAAAAACCCCCACCCTCCCGGATAGAAAAGCGATTCTAGGAACATACTATGCTGCTTCAAAATGCTGTGTTAGGATGGGAAGGAACAAGTGTATGCCTCACCGAGGGCGCAGAAACACAGAGGGTACTCGCACTTTGGGCAATCGCAAATGAAACACACTAGATTCAAGAGGGAAGAAAATGCATCAACAATGGCGGCTGCCATCCTAGGATTACTGCGACCAAGGGACTTGGATTTATCGGGATGGATGAAGAATTTGTACTGGTTCTCCATGAGAAAACCCTATGCGATCACCGAGAGGGGTTTTCTCCAACAAGGCATAAGGAGAAGGGATTCAGCCCGGTGAAATATTGTCGCTCGTCCATCCAGCTTATCGCTAAATTTGGAAGGGGGTTGTGATTTGACGGCTCATTGGGCATTATCGCGGTGCTACGATCGGGTGTGTCTACCGTGAAGTTGTGCACTCTAATTTGTGCATATGGCACGTGGACCCCATTGCGGTTGCCCACATATCACGAAAGGAAGTAGAAAGACAGAGTAACTAGTTACACATAAATATTTTTTTGTGAGAGATACTCCTCTATAAAGAAATATACAAATCTTTTGTATCACGACATGTGCTCACCTTGCCGAGAAATATACTCCCTCCGCAACGCGCGGGCATTATGGGGTTCAACTTTTTTATGGGGGTTCAAATTGAGAATATAATACTCGAGATAGGCTCACGGTTCGACTTTGGGCCGCAGCCGACCTCGCATGTTTGGGGGCCCATGTGTTCTACCTCGGCGCTTTTCATATTGCAAGCGATCGATGCACGGTGCTGGTTTTAGATGCTGTCGCAAGGCGAATACACAAAATTGAATAAAGCATGGCAGCTGTTGGAATGAAATCGAACGACAGTTCCTAACCAGCAATCAGAGTTGCAATTCTATCAACGATATACCATGTGATAGATAATACTTTCGTACTACTTATACACACAGGACACTTGTTTCACCATGCCATATTATTACATCAAAATCTCTCGGAGGATAGATCAGTTCGGCAGTTGCGTGTTGCTACTGAAGAATTTCAAAGTTGATTTGGACCAGCTCTCCTTGCCAAGAAAGTTCGATTTTGACATCATCCCCTACCGCAAAATATGATTTAGATTTGAACCTTGACCATCCTTTAGCATCAATCATCATGCGACCATCCTTTGTACTTACGGTATATTGAGCAGGTTCATTCACACCAAGGCTGCGCATGGTAAGAGAAAGTTGGTCGCGGTCGCCCGGTTTGTTGAACGATTCCCTCGTTGCTCTAGGAATTATCTGTTTGCAAACAAGAAGACATACCCAAATAGTTAGATCAACGCAGTGAACCATGTGAAACAACATGGAAAGAAAAAAGAACGAAGCACTTGGGCGGCCAATGCTTACCAAGAAGGTGGACATGTCGGTTTTTGTAAGGACTTTGGTATATGAAGTGCGAACTGCAGCCCAGTCTGTTGCCGGTGCAACTACACGGCCGGAGCAGATGCAAGTGCAAGTGTTGGTGCAGGTGCCGAAGCCGCTGCTGCTGCCGGAGATGCTGCTCCTTGTAGAGCTGGTGCCGATGTCGGAGCAGGTGCCGGTGTCGATGCCCGATCCTCCGGTAGATCAGACTGATCCGCTGACGCGGTCGGTGCCCAATCCTCACCGATCAGACCGAGTCTGCCGCATTATCGCTGCTAGAGCAACTGCCGGTGCTCGATCCATTGCTGAAGGTGGTACCGATGTGTGAGACAGCGACGATCGTGTATGGTGTGCTATGATCAGCTTTCTAACTTGACTAGGATCCGTGACCATGATCCATTTGTTTCTCCATTTCTTTTAAACGCGAGAAGGACCAATTGTGGCGTTTTTGTTAAACCAAACTGCAGTTCATCATAGGGATTCAGCTTGTACTCGGACAACAGACTAATCCAATTTTTTCTAGTAATATAAGTGATGGATAGTGCCTTCGTTACTGACACGACATAAGAAGTGAAACCTGCAAAAATAGCCATCATAGAGCAAACCAAACGGTTTATTCTGTGATGAATGTCACATGGCAAAACCTGCATCGTAAAATTGCAGGAAAAGAAAGAAAACATGACATTAAATCAATAAGATTTAGACAGTAAATCAATAAGATTTACTTGATGTGACACGAGTGAATCCTTACCAGGAAATCACTAAGTTGAAGTACTAAACAGAAGATTGATCGTCCAACTACGGGTGGCATGCAGGGGCCCCGCCTACTCCCACAAGCAGGACAGTCCAAAGGTCGTGACAAATCGTATGGACCGAACATCCATGGGACTGGAAATCCTGGTGGGTACGATAAACCCTGCAATGCATACAGATATTGGAGTGTAACCATAATTGATAAACCCTCCTCACAAAAAATATGATCTGGATGCTTCATAATATACAGACTGAATTGAGTGGACAAACATTAACATAGACTGTTCTCAGGACTGACCACACACCAAAAGCGGCAGTACTAATAAACAATACAGGTTCACAAACACAAATAAAGTAATTGAACAATAGTACTTACTACGCACAAGCAAAGTTGCACTAACTAAACTCGCAGACTATTTCTTGCCACCGACCCACGAGATGAACCCGCAGATAACCGATTAGGCCATGGACTTCGTGTGAGATGTCGACATGCACCATCACCATCTTGTCAACCTTGGAGAAACTAACAGAGTGGTCTTTCCACTCATAAACATGATGATGAAGACATGCCGCATCAGATTTGTTGGGAAGCTTTACAAGAATCACACCCTTCGTAATCGAAGGCACAACCAGGAAATTGTTGTGGCCAAGTACAGCCTCGAGAACATGCCTGACAACAAAGCTACAGGAAAACACTAGTTCAGGACACGTGGCGACAAGGACACAGCAGCTGAATAGTTCAGCAGTAGAACTCATCATCAGGTCTTCTAGTTCACACGGCATGACTTTGAGAACTTCATCTCCATCGCGGACCTTGTTCTAATTCAAACAGAAACCATATTTTATGACTACCTCCATTCAGAAATATAAAATGATTTTCGATATTATACTCCATATATGCCTACATATACGCACAGAAATGAGTGAACAAAGACACTAGAACATGTCTTGAAAGGCATTAGAGCAGAGGGATTACTTGCAATATCCATAACACAAGTTACTGAGGCAAATATACCCTCTTCAAAGGTAGCATTGATGTTCATGAAGTACCCCCTCCGTCCCAAAATTCTTGTCTTAGAGTTGTCTAGATATGGATGTATCAAGTCACATTTTAGTATTAGATACACCCATATCTAGACAAATCTAAGACAAGAAATTTGGGACAGAGGGAGTAGCTGAAAGTAATCTATAAGAAATCAGTGTCAACCTCTCGCATATTTTGGTCAAAAGAGGAATTTAGAACTGTCATTTGGCACACTAAAATCACATGCAAGATCACCCAGAAAGTTGTACTACCAGTACTAGTACTGGTGTTAGATGAAAAAACACGATCAAGATCACGAAAAAGATCATCAACAAGAGACATTACCTGGACTTGCTTAATGAGGGATCCCAGAGAGGGGGGCTTGGACAGGGTGATAGATTTGAGCTTGTCTACGGTAGTCTCAGTGGGGTGCTTGCGCTTCTTCGTACCATGAGCCTCGATGGTTTTGGCTAGAGCCATAGACATCACGTCGGCCGGTGCTCCAGCGTCCATCCAAAAGAGGAAGCTGATAGAGAAGAGTGGAAGGAGGAACGAGATGAGGGAGAAGCAAAGCGAGTGGGGGTTTTCTTCAAGAGAGGAAACTGAGAGAGAAGAGTGAAATGATGGTTGCTTCGTCCGTCCAACTTACTGCTGGAAAGGAGGGGGTTTTGTGATTTGACGGCTCATTGAGCATTACTGCGGTGCTTCGATCGGGGTAGTCTACCCTCACTCTACTACGGAGTAATTTAGTGCATGGCTGGTGGACCCAGGTGCTGGCTGTCCCACACGTTGGCGAAAGTGAGTAATTTAGTGCATGGATGGAGGAGGATCCGCACGGTAGAGCGTGTCCACTGTTTTTCTGAAAAAAAATGATTACAGCAAGCGTTTCCAATCTTACGACGGACGAGTGCGAAACACGGCAGCCACTTGAACATACACAGTGCTCCTACTACTAGGCATGTGCGATGGTTCATACGTCAAGATTACACAATCTTGTTGCTAGTGTAGTAAGATATGACGATAACAAATGATGTTGTGCGATGTCAACTACTCCTATATGTAACATAGTACCGCTTTTCGACTGTTCGGTCGAGAATGAACAGTGAGATCAATGTTAATGTAACTAGGTCCACAAAGGCATGGAGAGTACGGTGGTACAAAGACTCACCTAAACGTGAACCATATGAAGCACTAATAGTGTTAGGCGGTGGTGTATGAAGGGTGCACGGATGGGAGCAAAGTTCCTTCTCGACCCACTTTTGGGTGTTTGGCAGAGTGCATGAAGGGTGCATGAGTCCACACTAGTAGGTTGACAAAAATAAACGAAGAGGAAACAACTACATTGGGATGAGAATGCAATCAAACACACCCACGCTTTGTGCATAAAGGATCGATCTGCACCGCTCGAGTTTGATCCAACGGTCATGTTGCGCCGAGACATGGACATGCCCATGCAGAGGGCGCCTAAACACAACTGAAGTCCCTCCGCTTCTCGAGGCGCACGACGTTGGTGATGCAGGGTGCAACCGCCCACAAAGCCCACTCCTGTCAGCTCGTCAAAGATGGCGTCCAATGGCACGAATGCATTCCGGTGACAGAGCCCTGAAAGTATTCGCCCGGCAACGGCGACGGCAACCCGTAGACCCTCCTTGTCCAGCTCAGCCCCCACCATCGCGCGGAGACGGCTCAGCTCCTCGAAGATATAGGTGAAGACGGAGACTAGGTCAGGAAGCCGTAGCTCGTTGAAGTCGACCGGGTGGTCAAACGGGTTTAGCCCGCCGGCCGGCATCGTCGCGCTGGCACGACGGTAGGCATCACGCAGCCGCAACACGTGCGTGGCAACTTGGTTCACCAAGTGGCTGAGGCGATCCTGGACCTCGTCATGATCGGCCCGCTCGTGCTCCAGCCGGCTCCCCTGACGGCCTATCATATCTCCCTTTCGCAGCAAGAACGCCCGACGCCGAGCATCTTTGTGGTGGACGCCTGCCGCTTTTGAAGCTCCGTGAACTCCTGCACATAACGGAGGAGCATGGCACTCCTCTCCTCCTTGAGCTCATGGAGCTCCACGGCCTTGGCCCTGAGCTCCGCATCCTTGGCATGGAGCTCCTGTGTTAGGCGCCTCACCTCGGACTCCGTGATCTGCTGCGCCGCCATGGCACCAGGTAGAAGCAATGGGGAGAGGAAGCAAAGGGGGCGAAACGGCTGAAACGCAATGCAATCTACGGGAAGGCAGAGGGAGCCAGCCGAGGAGCGGGGAATCTTTTGGTTTTCACCACGGCAAAACACCATTCGACGACTTCTCACATCAGGGAGCAGTGGGTTTTACAGGCGGAGTCATCGTGACTAATTGCTGCCGCGCCTGCTCCCGTCAATCAAAAAATTAAAAATCCTGCCGTGCCTGCTCCCGTCAAAAATTAAAAATCCTGCCGCACCCAAACACCAGAGCAATGCCGTGATGGATATTTAAATTTACCTGCTGGCAAGTAGATAAAAAAAGGGGTGAAAAAACAAATGTGGCGGCGGCCTAGCTAATCGGTCGAACTAGCCCAACTAGCTAGCCATCGTGCTTCACTGATGTACTCGGCGGGAAAGGTGGTCTTTCGTGATTTGATGACTCATTTACTTGCTTCGGCGCTACGACCGAGGAGGACCTAGAAAACGCGCGGTAGGGCGTCCCACGTCAGGAAGAATATATGCGTGCACCACCCGGGAGGACCCCGAAACTGCGCGGTTGGGTGTGCCACGTCTAGGCACGGAGAAAAATGTGCGTGTAAAAATATACTGTATCAGACATAGTACCTATGGTTCGACCTCGGGACCCAGCCAGTCGGTCGAAAACACCCCACTAGCCACACAGATTCATCATGCAAACATGGCACGGAGGATAGATGTGGTTAGCTCCGTCTCGACCAGCCACAACGTCTCTTGTTCTAGGCGATTCTTCTATTTTCCAAGCTTTTTTTAGTTGTAATAACACCACGGCAAGCTAGCGCCGCTCTTCGTGTGTGCCCGTGCAAAGGTTAGACGATGGAGAGAAGAGAGATTGAGATCACAGACCTAGGACCCACCAGTAAGTGAGACAACGGTCATGCACGTGTTGACGAGGCACTCCCTCTACTCTACTCAACGTAAGTGCTGTATAAAATCAAGTTATGGGACAAAGCCACCAACCGTTGTTGTTTCAGGCTATCGACTTACGCTTTGTAGTCCAGGTTGCCAGTTCGAATCTCGTCTTTCAGATTTGTTAGTTTTAGGTCCAAATTTGATTAGTGACAAGTGGGACCCCGTGTGTTGTTCTGATATTTCAGTGTAGGATGGGTTTTTTGAACAAACACTTTGCATGGTTAGACAAGTAACGACACGAGTTACACGTATTTTGCAAGTTTACGAACAAAAATGACAACAACATAGAATATCACATCCACCCCGCAGCTTAGATACTATGGTGATACGAGTTTTTACACCGTTGGAAGTGAGATCCAATGGCTTGGGAGTAGTCTTTGTAATTATGCGCAATTTCCAAACTCTCCAAAGTTTTTTTGCAAATAAAACATTCAGGCCTCGTGTGTGCCACTGCATCTTCGATCCAACGGTTCCCTGTTGCTCATATTAGGTGCTCCCCATAGCTTAATTACCCGCTACGATGATATGAGCATCTAGGTCGTATGATCAATGATCAGATGGCACATGCGTAGTACTTGTACTTTCTGTGCATTTCCCAAACTATATCAGCCGTATATTGCAAAAACATTCAAACCTCCTACTGTGGGCCGTTAGATCTCAGTGAACTCGTATCACCATAGAATCTATGATGCGGGAGCACCTCATATTCTCCTGTGCGAGAACACATAAGGTGCTATCGCAGCTTGGATTCTACGGTGATACGAGCTTGGAGGTCGTTTGATCTGAGATCCAATGGCATCTGAGCAGACTTTGTGCTTGTAAGCAATGGCCAAACTCTTTTGGGGCTTTTCTGCAAAAAATCATTCGAACCACTGAGGAGGTGTTGGGTCACAAATTCAACGGCTCCGAAGAGCTTGTATCACCAAAGCATCTAAGGTGTGGTAGCACATGATATTCTTACATACATGAAAATATGATGTCCTCCTTCATCTTAGATGCTACGGTGATACGAGCTTCGAGGTCGTTGGATATGGGATCCAAGGGCATCTAAGTAGTTTTTGTACAAATTGTGTGCAATTCTCAAACTCATCAAGGTTTCTTGCAAAAATATTAAGACACATCATGTGAGCTGCTATATCTCAGATCTACAAGCTCCAAGCAACTCGTATCGGTATATAGCATCTAAGGTATGGGGGCACATGATATTCTCCCGGGGAGGAGGGGTGGGGGGTGCACAACAAATCGGTGGTTGGGAGGGTGGGGACAAAGATAATCTAAACAAACCTAAACAAAGCTCCACAATTTTATCTAAGGTTGAGGGGTTGACCCCAGACAATCATAGCTCCGCCTAAACACAACATTTGCATGTACTGTAGTACTAGACTTAATATTCATGTTTCAGTTTCATGTTCATTTTAAATATTGAACTGAGGACCATGGATGCCTTACATTTTACTCCCTTCGTTCCTAAATATTAGTCTTTTTAGAGGTTTCAAATGGACTGGCACATACAGATGTATATAGACATATTTTAGAGTCTGTATTCACTCATTTTGCTCCGTATGTAGTCACTTGTTGAACTCTCTAAAAGACTAATATTTAGGAATAGAAGGAGTATTTTTGAATTCGTGTCATACATGCATGGTTTGGAAAAATAGATTGACTATACTTATTGGATTGTTGTTGTGTTCGTTCGTGTGTGTCTGTGTGTGTGTGTGTGTGTGTGTGGTCATATGCTTGATACATACAAAGTTTTCTCACCTCCATATTGTTCATCTTTTAAATTTGAATTTGCATTGGAAAACTTACTAGGGGTACCATGAAATGTGAAATCCACGTTGAGATCACTATATCACAAACTCACTCTAATTCAACAACTCGTCATAAATCAATTACCATGTTGAGATTAGTATTTGCAAGGAAAATACGGGTATTGTAATACACATAGATTCGTTCGGCAATTTAAAAGGTTCCTTTCATATTCTCGAATGGTAGGACCCAACCGCGTACCAGCCAGAACTTGGCTCGTGTTGATCCTAAAAAAATAAAAAAACCGGGCTCGTGTCCTTCGGTGGCGTGCGTGGTATGCACATTAGACAACCCCAACCAGTCGAGCCTCAACGTTTCAAGTCGAAATATCTGGCGGCTAGAATTCTAGCCCTAGGAAATTCCCCTCATGTCCCTGGTCCATAATGACTACCGATGAACAACGGAGGGATGATTTAGTAACTAGACAACGTTACCTACCATGCCGAGCACGGTTCAATTCCCTCGGTCGCCACTCATCAAGGTCACCCGTCAACTGCATTGCCTAGTACTACTACTACTACACCAGGATGAGCACAGAATTGAGCCTGTTTGTTCGTGCCTAGTACTTGAGTTAACTTGTCTGAAGTCTAACTAAGCAAAATGTTTGACCAAATCCTTTCTTAAGAAATACAACAGGACAGATGTACGGCTTGAAAATTTATTGCATGATGCAGGTTATGATATTGTTTCAATCTCGGATCTTAAATTTCAGAAAATCCAAAAGTGAGCATAAATTCTGAAACCGAGCATGGTCACGTGATATGGCACAAATATTACTCGTAAGTTTTTCTTCAATTTGAGACAAGCTGCTTATGACAAGTTGCACAAAGGAAGAGCCAAGGTATATTGGAACAAAGACACATCACGTTAAAGCTTAACGCTTTCACTATTGAAACCGTGGGCGTACGTGCCACCACGAGTCCTCGCTCTCATCGGCAGTGCCGTCCGAGCAAGCGTGTGAGTCGACGGAGGCGGCGAAAGCGAACCGTTGCACCCGCTGTCGAGGGCGTGTCGCGGCGAACCGTTGTGCAGGCTCACCGGGAGGCGAGCCCTTTGACCAGGCTCCGCCGCCCACCGTCGTCCCAACTGCTCCCACTTTTAATGTCGCCGGCGCCGCAGTTTAGAATCAACCCCACACTACCCGGTATCGCTACAATATTATCTCTTCCTCTCCGATTCTCCTGTCGTCTACCTCCAACTAGTCTGACCTAAACGTATGCCATGCCGCATCACGATGGTCTGCCCTTAGTGTTCCAGTTTCCTGAGGAAGACACCCAGCCGGAGTCTCAAGAACATAAAGCGCTTTGGGACGAGCTTGAACTAGCCTTGCGGGAAGATGCCGCGCCTGTCCCCGCTCGCGTTCGGGCTCCCGTTGCCCCGACTCCGCCAGCGCCCATCCCCGTGGCATTGATGGGTTGGGAGCCGCAGATTGTCACCGAGCTTGATCCCACGGGGTTCCACAAGGTCCCCAGCGACCTTCACGCGCCTGTGCACCTGCCAGCGCATGCGCCTGTGCATGCATGCACCGACGCCGCGCCCGCTTGCGGTGCCGTGCACTGCCGGCGCATGCTTCTGGCGTGCTGCGACACATGCGCGCCCGTGCCGGTGCCCGTGCACATGGATGTCTCCGCCACGCCGTTGACAGCGCCTGTCCCCGTGAGGGTGCCAATGCCCTCCTCAGCGGCATGGATGGCCGCCGTCGACCGCTTCCTTACACCAACGCCAGTCGCCTCCTCCCGCCAGTTGAAGTTCAGAACATTTTGGCCTTCCTTGAAGCTAGGCCAACGTCCAGGAGTACGCCAACAATGGCACAAGACGCCGCCGTCGCCATCGGTCAGTGGCCCGACGACACACAGAGCACGACAGAGGAGCCGCTTCCCACCGCGAGACGCCCCCGCCGCCGCTTAATCTAAATTATCCATGAAAAACGTTCGGATTGCGATGCTTAAAATCCGAATGTTTATCATTTCTGTTTATTTTATATCAATCGTTGTATAATTTAAAGTCGGAGTAAGACTGAACAAAATCTATGGTTTGATCGATTGAATATTCTGCTAGAGCCGTATCAAATTGAATATAAAACGTCATCAAGCCACATGTATTCCTTGTCATCCAACGACCTAGACTGCTTCAATGTCGAGCGCTCAACACGTTTAGCGTGCAGTTAATTTCATGCCAAAAATAGTGCTAATCACATAATAACAGGCAAGTAATATACTAGTACTTAATATACGCATGCACTTAATATACTTCCAAATTAACGTGCATTGCACGTACACACTGACTAGTGCTGCTAGTACGTGAAACTGGTGCCGTGACTTGTGAACGCGTCTAGATATGGTCAACGGCAACATCGCCCGCGAGTTCTTCGTGTTTGCCCGTGCGTCTAAACGCAGAAGGGGAGGAGAGAAAGAGAGAGCACACATGGAACCCACCAGTAAGTGAAGGTGAATAGTACTAAAAATAATATTACATGTTATCCATTAATTAGGCTACAGTAATATAAAAACATTATGTGAACAAAAGGGGGGTACAACAAACATTGCTGTTCTAAGTATGTTGCCTATTGACGTGCGGCTTGAAGGCCTGGTCGCATGTTCGATCCTCGTCCTTTATTTTTTAATTTGTATATGGGTCCAAATTTATTTCATGACATGTGGGCCCCTTGGTGTGTAGTTTGTAGCACTTTAATTTGTGGGTCGAAATTTGTTCCATTCCAAGTGGATTATCGGTGTGTAGTATTGTAGCTTATGTATAATAATTAAAGAGAACAACATAGTTTTTTCAATAATACCATGGTGCGACATTTAAGGCGAGAAAGGACGTGCGAGAGAGCGATGACCGAGCCAGAGGGAAATCAACTAGGGGAGTTGCGTGGGTTGCAACGGTGTTTGGAGTAGTTGTGGGACGAATGCTAAGAAAATATAAGCTAAACCGGCGGGAATAAATGCCTACACAAATCAATCCAAGGTTGGAGTGCCCCTCGCAATGTAAATAGCACAATATAAATATCTCCGGCGTTGCGAGGGATGGAGAGGTAGTAGCTTCAATGCGTGGAAGATACGGTGTGAGAAAGTGAGTGTGGTCCGACATTCATTGAACGAATATATATGCTCTTGAGAGATATTATCCGATTGAGCTTTTGGCAAGGGTGAGGGCTGTAAGATAGAGCTTGAGAGATGATCCAGTCATAGACGTGTAGATATATTTTGTGCGTGGGAGGAAGCAAGGTCAACCGATCACATAGGGTCGCCGTGTGATCGAAAGAGTGAGACGGGTGAAAGCACAAGTGCTCCCTAGGTGGTTTTGGTAATTAATGTCAACATATCTCTTGTTGGACCAACACTTTTATCTAGTATGTTTCAGATAAGTTCAACAATGGAGTGGCATGGACTAAAGGATGTGGGAACTCCTTCAAGATGCTAAGGACAAAGGATTGGCTCAAGCTTCAAGCTCAAGACTCTTCATTTTACATTTTTAGTGGTCCAAGATCACATTGAGTCTATAGGAAAAGCCAATACTATCAAGGAGGGATGAGGTGTTGCTTAATGAGCCTCTTGCTTCATGTGCTTAGTGATATGCTCCAAAACCCTCAACTACCTTCCCACTTCCACAAATGACCTAAACCTAAAGCCAAAACCGGTCACACCGATTCTTCCTATCCGGCGCCACCGATTCCAAAGGTCATAGCCACTGCCACAAACCCTAAGCAAATTGGTCCTACCGATAGGGATCTCGGTCACACTGAGGTGGGATTGTAATCTCTCTGTATGTCCATTATCAAAATCAGTCTCACCGAGTTTGAGCAATCGGTACTACCGAGATTACAATGCAAACTCTCTGGATAACTTATTACCAAAATCGGTCCCACCGAGTTTGAGTAATCGGTCCCACCGAGTTTGCCTGACCAACTCTCTGGAAAGCTTATTACCAAATCGGCCTCACCGAGTTTGTGTAATCGGTCTTACCGAGATTACGTTATGCCCTAACCCTAATCATATCGGTCTCACCGAGTTGCATTTCGGTCCCACCGAAAACCCTAATGGTCACATTATTTGCTAAATCGGTCTGACCGAGTTTAACGATTCGGTCCCACCGAGTTTGGTAAATTGTGTGTAACGGTTAGATTTTGTGTGGAGGCTATATATACCCCTCCACCTCCTCTTCATTCGTGGAGAGATCCATCAGACCGAGCCTACACTTCCAGCATACATTTTCTGAGAGAGAACTACCTACTCATGTGTTGAGGCCAAGATATTCCATTCCTACCATATGAATCTTGATCTCTAGCCTTCCCCAAGTTGCTTTCCACTCAAATCTTCTTTCCACTAGATCCAAAACCTATGAGAGAGAGTTGAGTGTTGGGGAGACTATCATTTGAAGCACAAGAGCAAGGAGTTCATCATCAACGCATCATTTGTTACTTCTTGGAGAGTGGTGTCTCCTAGATTGGCTAGGTGTCACTTGGGAGCCTCCGACAAGATTGTGGATTTGAACCAAGGAGTTTGTAAGGGCAAGGAGATCGCCTACTTCATGAAGATCTACCGCTAGTGAGGCAAGTCCTTCGTGGGCGACGACCATGGTGGGATAGACAAGGTTGCTTCTTCGTGGACCCTTCGTGGTGGAGCCCTCCGTGGACTCGCGCAGCCGTTACCCTTCGTGGGTTGAAGTCTCCATCAACGTGGATGTACGATAGCACCACCTATCGGAACCACGCCGAAAACATCCGTGTCTCCAATTGCGTTTGAATCCTCCAAACCCTTCCCTTTACTTTCTTGCAAGTTGCATGCTTTACTTTCCGCTGCTCATATACTCTTTGCATGCTTGCTTGATATGTATTGTGAATGTCGAAATTGTGCCTAAACTCCACTTAAACTTTAAAGAATCCTAAAAACTGCAACTTTGGTACTTAGTGTCTAATCACCCCCTAGACACCTCTTCTCAAGGTCCTACAAGTGGTATCAGAGCATTGATCTCCATTGCTTTGGTTTAATCACCATTGGAGGAAGATGGATGAGTCTACTATTAGGAGTCTTAGACATAGAGTGCCTATTCTTGATGGAGAGTACTTTCATGAGTGAAAAAATTAGATGCTTGTTATTTTCAATCAATATCATTTTAACAAGTACATTGCTAGCCCTTGTGCACCTTATGTTGATCCTATGCATCCTACCCATGATGAGTCAATTGACATGATTAGGAATCTTAGAACTGCCAAACTTATCATTAGAGGATTGCCTAGAAACTTGCTTGGATGTTTGCCTACTTTCAAGTGTGCCTACACCATATGGAAATTTCTTGAGGAACGATTTTCAGATTATTCCTTGAAAAATCTTGATGAAATTCTCCATAAGTCTATTGCCTTGAGTAAGATGAATACTAGTGACCCTATGTTTGGTGATCGTCTATTTGAGCTTACTAACCTTATGCGTGCCAAAGGAATGTTGGTATTATTAGTGATATTATTTCCGAAGCTATAAAACTTCATAAGCAAGATTATTGTCAAACTCATTCTAATGAATCACCCTCTCTAGGACTTGATCCACCACATGACGATGTTGAACATGGATACTATGATGAGGATGATGATAGTGACTTCGATCTTGATGATACAATGAGACATTTTGGTCTTATGGCAAATCTTCGGGGATATATGTCAGGAGGAAAGGAATGGGTTCTTGATAGTGGATGTACCGATCACATGACCGGAGATAAAGACATGTTTCGTGAGCTTGATGATAATGATAGTCCTCGAAAGTTGTCACTTTCGGTGACAACTAAAAGGGTAAGGTGGTTGGCCTCGGTAAGGTGGCCATATCACATGATAGCTCCATACAAAATGTTATGCTCGTTGAATCTCTTGGTTACAACTTACTTTCAGTATCTAGACTTGCTAATTTCGGTTTCAATGTTCTATTTATTGAAGTAGATTGTCAAGTGTTTCCGCGAGATAATCATAATATGGTCTTTACCGGTGTGCGTGGAGGTGATCTATACATTGTTGATTTCACTAAAAAGGCTCAACCTAAAACTTGCTTCATTGCTAAATCCTCAAAAGGTTGGTTGTGGCATAGACGATTAGGTCATGTTGGTATGCGAAACCTTGACAAGCTTATTAAATGAAATCATATCCTTGGAGTTAACGATGTCATATTTGATAAGGATAGAATTTGCAACGGTTGTCAGGCAGGTAAACAGGTTGGAGGAAGGCATCCCGTGAAGAACATCATGATTACAAGGAGGCCACTCGAGCTACTTCACATGGATCTCTTCGGTCCTAACTCTTACAAGAGTCTCGGTGGAAACTCTTTTGGTCTAGTTATAGTTGATGATTTTTCAAGATTTACGTGAGTGTTCTTTTTCGATGATAAATCGCAGGTCCAAAAGATCTTCAAAAACTTCGCTAGGAAGGCCTAAAATCAATTTGAAGTGAAGATCAAGAAGGTTCACAGTGACAATGGAACGGAGTTCAAGAACCCAAATGTGGACACCTTTCTTGACGAAGAAGGGATTTCACACGAGTTCTCGGCTACGTACACACATCAACAAAACGGAGTTTTTGAGAGGAAGAACCGGACGCTCATCGAAATGGCGAGAACGATGCTTGATGAGTACAAGACGCCGAAGCACTTTTGGGCAGAAGCGGTTGAGACAGCTTGTCATGCAACAAATCGCTTGTATCTTCACAAGCTACTCGGCAAGACGGCATACAAGCCCCTCACCGGTAACAAACCCCAAGTTGGATACTTTCGAGTATTCGGCTCAAAGTGCTACATTCTTGATAAGCATCGTCGCTCTAAATTTGCTCCTAAGTCTCATGAAGGTTTCCTACTAGGTTATGGCTCAAACTCTCACACTTACCATGTCTACAACAATTTCACCCGGAAGGTTGAAGATACGGTAGATGTGAAGTTTGATGAATCTAACGGCTCGCAAGTAGAGCAATTGCCAATTGATGTAGGTGACAAAGATCCTTCGGAAGCAATTCAAGACTTGGCTATTGGCAAGGTTCGTCCAACAGAGGTGAAGGAGAGTACCTCGTCCGTCCAAGTGGAAGCTTCAACTTCACAACAAGGTGAACCAAGAGTTGATACGGAAGCATCCACAAGTGGGACAAACCAAGATAAGGAAAACGAGGAAGTGCATCAAGATGAACGTCAACAACCTCCTTCTCCACCACGACAAGAGAACGACAACACCAACAATGAAGAAGGCCAAGAAGAAGAAGAACAAGATGAAGAAGATGTTCAACGAAGACCCAAGAAAAAGCTTTCACGAGTTCGAGCGAGAATTGCTAAAGATCATCCCGTCGAGCAAATCTACAATGACATTCAAACCGGGAGAATCACTCGCTCTAAAACTCATTTAGCTAACTTTTGTGAAAACTATTATTTCATCTCTAGCATTGAACCTATGAAGGTTGAAGAAGCATTAGAAGATCCGGATTGGATAAATGCTATGCATGAAGAGCTACGCAACTTTGAAAGGAACCAAGTTTGGACATTGGTTGAGAAGCCCGACAACAACCACAACATCATCGGTACCAAATGGGTGTTTCGCAACAAGCAAGATGAAGATGGACAAGTAGTTCGCAACAAAGCACGTCTCGTCGCCCAAGGCTACACACAACTCGAAGGTATGGACTATGGTGAGACTTACGCCCCGGTTGCTAGACTTGAGTCCATTCGCATCTTACTTGCCTATGCTAATCATCATGATATCACCTTGTACCAAATGGACATTAAAAGTGCTTTTCTAAATGGTGAAATAGAGGAGGAAGTTTATGTTAAGCAACCTCCCGGCTTTGTCAATCCTAAGAAACCCAATCAGGTTTACAAACTTCACGAAGCTCTTTATGGTCTTAAACAAGCTCCTAGAGCTTGGTATAAATGCTTGACCAAGTTCCTTATTGAAAAGGCTTTGAAATCGGGAAAATTGATTCTACTCTTTTTACTAAAAGGGTTAATGGAGAACTATTTGTGTGCCAAATCTATGTTGATGATATTATATTTGGTTCGACTAACCCTCATTTTAGTGAAAAGTTTGGGAAGCTAATGTCGGAGAAGTTTGAGATGTCCATGATGAGTGAACTCAAATTCTTTCTTGGGTTGCAAATCAAGCAAACTAAGGAAGGTACCTTTGTTTCTCAAACAAAGTACACCAAGGACTTATTCAAGAAGTTCAATATGAAAGAATGCAAAGGTATGTCTACACCCATGCCTACTAGTGGACATAATGATTTAACCACAGATGGTGAACCGGTTGATCAAAAGGTTTATCGCTCTATGATCGGTTCATATATCTATGTGCTTCACGTCCCGATATCATGCTAAGTGTGTGCATGTGTGCACGATATCAAGCTGCTCCTAAGGAATGTCATCTTAAGGCCGTGAAAAGGATAGTGAGATACTTAATCCATACACCAAACTTTGGCATTTGGTATCCTAAGAGGGCTTCTTTCGATCTTGTTGGCTATTCTGACTCGGACTATGCCAGAGACAAGGTTGATAGAAAGTCCACCTCGGGTACTTGTCAATTTCTTGGTAGATCTCTTGTGTCTTGGTCCTCCAAGAAACAAAACTCGGTATCCTTATCCACTGCCGAAGCTGAATATATTGCCACTGGTTCATGTTGTGCTCAATTACTTTGGATGACCCAAACTCTTAAAGATTATGGGATATATGTGAGACATGTTCCATTGCTTTGTGACAATGAAAGTGCTATCAAAATTGGTCATAATCCTGTGCAACATTCTCGGACTAAGCATATTGAAGTTCGTCATCATTTCATTCGTGATCATGTTGCTAAGGGTGACATTGATCTTAAGCATGTTCGCACCGAAAAGCAATTAGCGGATATATTCACTAAACCCCTTGATGAGAAATTGTTTTGCAGGTTAAGAGGAGAATTGAACATAATTGATGCCTCGAACTTGGAGTAGAAACTCCATTGGATACATGCAAGACATGAGCTTATGACTAATCCTTAATACTTCTCTTATGATGAAAATCTTATGTCATGGATATATGTGTATGTTGCATGTTATCTAACCCATGTAGGTACTTGGTGGAATCAAATTCCATGAGATTGTAATCTACTCATATCTTGAGCAATCTCTACATCACCAAGACTCTACACTATGGTGGTTGAAGACAAGGAAGCACAGAACCATTCAAACATATCCTTTGACAAATTCTATGTTGAGCTTCATGATTGTCATTTTTGGATACACAAGTGCTCTTCCTTGCAAGAACTAACCCATGTAGGTAGATGGACTAAAATTCCAAGTGGTGCTCCCAATTCTTGATGAGCTACATCAACCTTGAGCAACCCACGCAAGTTCAACTACATGGACAACACCATCAACCAAGGTATGTCATTCCATCTTAGAGAAGCTTTACTCCAAGTCATGAGCTAAAGCAACTCGACAAGATGTGAATACATCAAGATGCTTAAACGAAAAATGGCAACCCCATTTTCAGCTTAAACGATGAGTATGACCTATGATCAAGTGATCTCACTTGACTCCTAAGTCAATATACTCTAACATAGGTGGCTTTGTCACCGACCATCTCTAGATGAAGTTCTCTTGTGTTCTTTTCTGTGATTTTGCATTTTTCTCATGCATATTTGTTTCTCCTTTCAAAAAAAAACTTCATCTAGATTTCTTTCTTTCTGTTTGTTCTGCATTTTCTGCATTCCAATTCATTGCACATCTTTCAGTAAATTCCTTGAAAATCTTTGTGAGATCTTACTAGTCTAGTGAGCTGAGGTGACAAGTGTTTTCTCTGTGATGAACTCGGTTTCACCGATTTGTTATTTTTGGCCCAACCGAATCCTTTCGGTCCAACCGAAGCAACTCACTCGGTGCCACCGATTTCATAACAGGAAAAACATTTCGCCACATAATTCTGTGTCTCTTCTGATCCAGCTCCACTCAATGAATCTTGCACTCTACAAGCATCACATTTTTATCATTGCTTTGTTCTGTGTCTCAAGGACCAAGCCCATTCGACAGATTCCAGAAGACCCTTCTTGGAAATTGGTGTCAAAGGGGGAGAGACAGAACATCAAAGTTTATCATTTAGAGAGAGAGAGAGAGCATCAAAGCTTATCACCTTCTTGAGGGAGAGAGATATCATCTCCTAAAGGGGGAGAGAGACCTTCTAGGGGGAGAGACCCTCAAAGGGAAGAGAGAGATCTCCAGGGGGAGAGAATACTTAAGTAGAAAGTATTTCTCAAGGATCCTAGATGCTTGGTGTTCAAGAGGAGAGATGTCCACATGTCTTCTTGAGGGGAGAGATGTGTTCATATGTTCTGTTGTGCCTATTTGCATTAGCATGCATCAGCTATGATCATCATTCATATCTTTCAGGCTCTGATCATCATTCATATCTTTCAGCTCTGTTTTCCTTCAGCTCTGATTTTCTGTTCCCTATCTTCTCCCAGTATCCCATGTTAGATTCAGGGGGAGCAAGACATCTAAGGGAAAGAGATCATTTAAATTCATTGCATATCTTTACTCTTGGGGACATGTCTAATCTAATGTGGTACTTAGTACTCACTCTCTACATGTCATCCCAGTCTTGGTATTCTTGTGGTTTCTTCTGTTTACTCTGGCTAGTAGATGTATCTGTGTTATCTAACCTTGTTTACACAGGTTCATTTCATCCTAAGACAACTCAAGACTACAAAGTAAGTATATGCATCACAATCATGTGTATGAGGAATTCTTGCTGTTGTACATATTGTTTGCAAGAAGGACTCATGAGCATGAAGGTATTTTCTTCAACATTCTTTGCTCTGATGCATATGGCCAAGATACATGTGACACATTGCCTGCTCTATCATGTTTATGCTCTCACATGCTCTTACATCCCATATTCACATGATTGCATACATGTAGGGGGAGTCTATGTTTGTTACATGTCTTTCCAAAGCTTTTCTTGCTATTCTTTGTATATTTATCTAAAGCTTTGATGTATGTTGCCATCAATTACCAAAAAGGGGGAGATTGAAAGCACAAGTGCTCCCTAGGTGGTTTTGGTAATTAATGTCAACATATCTCTTGTTGGACTAACACTTTTATCTAGTATGTTTCAGATAATTCAACAATGGAGTGGCATGGACTAAAGGATGTGGGAACTCCTTCAAGATGCTAAGGACAAAGGATTGGCTCAAGCTTCAAGCTCAAGACTCTTCATTTTACATTTTTAGTGGTCCAAGATCACATTGAGTCTATAGGAAAAGCCAATACTATCAAGGAGGGATGAGGTGTTGCTTAATGAGCCTCTTGCTTCATGTGCTTAGTGATATGCTCCAAAACCCTCAACTACCTTCCCACTTCCACAAATGGCCTAAACCTAAAGCCAAAATCGGTCACACCAATTCTTCCTATCCGGCGCCACCGATTCCAAAGGTCATAGCCACTGCCACAAACCCTAAGCAAATCGGTCCTACCGATAGGGATCTCGGTCTAACCGAGATGGGATTGTAATCTCTTTGTGTATGTCCATTATCAAAATCAGTCTCACCGAGTTTGAGCAATCGGTACTACCGAGATTACAATGCAAACTCTCTGGATAACTTATTACCAAAATCGGTCCCACCGAGTTTGAGTAATCGGTCCCACCGAGTTTGCCTGACCAACTCTCTAGAAGTCTTATTACCAAATCGGTCTCACCGAGTTTGTGTAATCGGTCTTACCGAGATTACGTTATGCCCTAACCCTAATCATATCGGTCTCACCGAGTTGCATTTCAGTCCCACCGAAAACCCTAACGGTCACATTATTTGCTAAATCGGTCTGACCGAGTTTAATGATTCGGTCCCACCGAGTTTGGTAAATTGTGTGTAACGGTTAGATTTTGTGTGGAGGCTGTATATACCCCTCCACCTCCTCTTCATTCGTGGAGAGAGCCATCAGACCGAATCTACACTTCCAGCATACATTTTCTGAGAGAGAACTACCTACTCATGTGTTGAGGCCAAGATATTCCATTCCTACCATATGAATCTTGATCTCTAGCCTTCCCCAAGTTGCTTTCCACTCAAATCTTCTTTCCACCAGATCCAAAACCTATGAGAGAGAGTTGAGTGTTGGGGAGACTATCATTTGAAGCACAAGAGCAAGGAGTTCATCATCAACGCACCATTTGTTACTTCTTGGAGAGTGGTGTCTCCTAGATTGGCTAGGTGTCACTTGGGAGCCTCCGACAAGATTGTGGAGTTGAACCAAGGAGTTTGTAAGGGCAAGGAGATTGCCTACTTCGTGAAGATCTACCGCTAGTGAGGCAAGTCCTTCGTGGGCGACGGCCATGGTGGGATAGACAAGGTTGCTTCTTCGTGGACCCTTCGTGGGTGGAGCCCTCCGTGGACTCGCGCAGCCGTTACCCTTCGTGGGTTGAAGTCTCCATCAACGTGGATGTACGATAGCACCACCTATCGGAACCACGCCAAGAACATCCGTGTCTCCAACTGCGTTTGAATCCTCCAAACCCTTCCCTTTACTTTCTTGCAAGTTGCATGCTTTACTTTCCGCTGCTCATATACTCTTTGCATGCTTGCTTGATATGTATTGTGAATGTTGAAATTGTGCCTAAACTCCACTTAAACTTTAAAAAATCCTAAAAACTGCAACTTTGGTACTTAGTGTCTAATCACCCCCCCTCTAGACACCTCTTCTCAAGGTCCTACAACGGGTTGGAGAGAGTGACCTAGATAGACAATGTGCGTGAGAGAGCATACAATGTGAATAGGTCGAATTGGGCTCTAACTTGGTGATATATCATTTTTGTCCGAGAAAGAGCGAGGTCAATCGAGACATACAGAGATAGATAGATAGATAGATAGATAGATAGATAGATAGATAGATAGATAGATAGATAGAGAGAGAGAGAGAGCGTGGCCCACCATGAGGTCGAAAGAGTGGCGGCGGCTTGGATGGACTGACCTAGATAGACAATCTGTGTGAGAGAGTATAAAGTGTGTCGATCGAGGCCCGAACAGGGAGATATATCATTTGTGTGTGAAAGAAAACGAGGTTAAACGAGACTCAAATAAAGAGAGCGAGATTAAGCGAGTGTGGCCCGCCGTGTGGAAGAAAGAGTGAGACAGTCTCGAGGGAGTGACCTAGATATACAACGTGCATGCGTGCACACGAGAGGTTGGGGGGGGGGCTAGATAGGCAATGCATGTATTTAGCACGAGAGGGTGAGAGGGAGAGGGCAGAGAGAGAGAGAGAGCTCGACATGGGGTGCAATGGCAGGTGTGTGAGGTAAATACATTTGGTAACAGAGTGGAAAAATGGGTTGTGTAGTTGAGAGACTTAGAGATCAAAACATGGAGAGAAAGAATGAACGTGTGTTGGAAATCGATAGCTTCCTAAGGTGGTTAGTAGAGGAAGCTTGAGTGATACAGGAAGTATGTAGCGTTTGTCTTGGGGGGCTAAAACAACATTTGAATGTACATGGTAAGATTTGAACCGAGGACCATGCATACGGGTAATTATTTCAAATTCGTGCCATACTTAGTTTTGAAAAGTTGACATTGACTCAATTTGTTATGCTTTTTTGTAGGTCATATGTTTGAATCCATCCAAAAGTTTTCTCACTACCATGGTGTTCATCATATACATATGAATTTGTATTAAAAAAGTAGTGTTGATACAGTGAAATGTGAAATCTACGTTAGAATTGGAGATCGCTACGTGACACACACTCTAATTCAAATAACTAATTATGTGACACACACTCTAATCGATGTTAGCGTGGGTACCGTTTCAATATTTTATCAAATAACTCCTCATTAATTAATTTATAGTACTCCCTTTGTTCACTTTATAAGACCTTGAAGACATTTCAGACAATGTGCAAAACAGTTCATTTTAAGTTGTCTGAAACGACTTACAAAAGTGAACGGAGGGAGTATCTTGTTTCGAATGACTAATTATTGCAAGGAAAACACGGGCATGGTAATACCTACAGATTCGTTTGCAAATGAAAGAAGATTTGTTTGCATTCTCAAATGTAGGTGCACCAGGCAGACCAGGGTTGTGTCGGGGTGGACGCTGCTTCGGTGCCATAAAGGCACCTGCCTTTGGGTCACTGACATGTGGGCCAGCCACCTGTTGGGCCCACATGTCATGGACACAAAGGCAGGTGCCTTAAGGCACCAAAGCATAGTCTTGTCGGGGTGGTCGCGTGTGTTGGATGGACGCGTAGCACCCAGCCACCCACCCCTCCTCCCTCCCCAACCCCCGACCCCCCCAAAAAGGACGATAACAAAATAAGTTCGCGCTTCCACATTTCGGATTGAAATATCTGACGGCCCCAATTCCAGCCCTGCAAAATCTCTCTTCTCCACCGTCCCCTTCCTCGCCCAGATTGCTCAAATCCCTAATTTGCCGCCAACCCAAGCAAAGTTCGAATAGCCCCTCATCTCATCTCTTTCCCCACCTCTGTGCCGGACGACGACGACGAATACAACGGTCGCGCTTCACCACCGCACCAGAGCTACCTCATCTATGCCCTCGTCCACCGCACCGGGTGGTCCACCGTCAATGTCGGCCGCCGCAACCGACATGCCTTACAGACACCGAGTTCCACCGCATCAGTTGCGCTTCACTGACGCCGTCTCCCAGCTCACCGGGGCTACTTCACCGAGCACATCGTCGCACCTCCGCCCCCTGAGGCCATTGGGGTTTCACCAACGGTCTCGTCCACCGCATCGTAGCGCTCCGCTGCCACTCAAGATCTGCATCCGTGCGTGGCCATCCAACGCTAGCGCATCACCCTCAATGGCTCTGAAGTGACCTGCACTCTAGCTAGGCGCGCATGCCCAAACACCGGCCCGAACTAGGTATCCACACATCACTCCCTTGTGCACTGTCCCGACGATGTTTGGATATCCTTTCACTACTCTCTTAGCTTACACGCCTATGCAACTCTGACTTTAACTCTTATTTCTTCTGGAGATATCATCTGAAACAAGCAAATCCATTTTTTAGCGAAGCATGACGGTGCTATGGGATCTGGTACACATCCTGCACACCCGTATAACCTTGTAAGTATCTGTCCTCCCATACAACATCAAGGTCGATTCCTCTTATTTGATCAACCATTCGCCATGTCAAAAATGCAGAGGGGGATGCAAGGAGCACAAGGCCTGCACATCCAAGCAAGTGGTAACATGGACTTGTACATGGAACATCCCAAGCGCAAGTAGAGCTGCAGTGAGCCTGTACAATGAGCTAGCGTAAGTCCCTGCATTTCATTTAATTCGTACTGGCATTCGTGTATGATTTGTGTGCAGTGGCCAATCCACGAATTCAAGTTACCAAGGGCGAACATTTAACTTAAAAAATACGAAGGCACTTGCACTCCAGAAATCAACATAACTTGAGAAATGTGAAGCTACATGCACTTTGAAAACCAGCTAATGATCCAAAGTAGTTCAGATTATAAACACTAAATGATGCAAGCACCAAAAAACACAAAATGCAACATGGTGTACAAGGACTACAAACATGGTCTGTACCTGCTTGAATTATTCGTTCTCTGGCTGAAAATATCATTCAATATTGTCATGATACGGGGACTTTCTGGTAGATGGCCCCTATAACCAGTGCACAAACTGCATATCAATATATCTATCCTGCGCAAGTATGCCAATAGTTTCAAACAATAGATTAGAAAAGTATTTATGGTATGTTGTCATGATACGGGGACTTTCTGGTAGATGGCCTCGATGTTTCCTCAAGCTATGAAAATGCACTATAATTTGCTTGTCATCAATGCCTGCAAATCTCTGTCTCTCTCAACATAGTAGATCATCATTAGACACTACATCCTTCAATGAGCTTGCAAAATGCTTGCATTAGATCCCTCATTAGACACTATATGTTCATCACCAGGAGCATGTAAAATGTTTGCATCAAATCCTTCATTAGCGATCATTCATTAGACACTTGAGCTCAAGAACAACATGAGCTTGTATGTTTGCACCGAAACTTGATTAGATACATCAGATTGATCGAAGTATTGATTGGGGAAGTTATAAAATAAGTAGAAATTGGTTTCATTTTCTCATAGACTCCCTACATACAAGCAGTTTTACAACACCGTCAGGTTTAACTATTGGCCAGAAATTGAAGAGTTGAATTAGATATAATCAGGGATGTGATGTACCTCCTCGTTGCGCATGCTACTCTTGCAAGCTGCGACTGGCTGTTTGCGTAAGCTCGATGCCATGCCCGTGTTGCCGCCGCTGCCTCCCACACAGGCTACACCCAGGGTTGGATCTTCATCTTCTTGTACTTCCGTTCGCTTGAAGCCCGGCGACCGCCCTCCAACGAGGGCGCGAGGAAGTGTTGTGTCGATCTGTCCAACGGCGGCTAGGTTAGGAGCGGACCAGACTGGAGGCTAGAGCGAATGAATTGGGATTTTTCCTACTGTCGATCGATATGGGAGGCACTCGTTTGGGCCGCGAGCCTGCTATAGGGCCTGCCTTGCACTTATGTTATTGGTCCATCCAAATTGAAACATTTTTCTTCATTTTTTACATTGCCTGCTCGTGCGTTGGGACGAACAAAACTAGCATGGGCCAACCTGGATGACTCAAACTAGGTGCACACTTTCCAGCCACCTGAGGCGGCCGCCCATACCAGCCCCTATGGTGGCGTCGCCCCTTTTTGCATGTATGATTGGATAGTGAAAAATATTCCAGTGGCGCTTTTGATTTACCCACATAATGGTTGAATTGCTTGTTTCTATGAACTGAGTTTGCCAATAATTTGAAGGATGCCAGTCTTTTCATCCTATTGTAGATTGCTTAGATCTCGATATGCCAAAAGTAATCACACGAAATATACAATAAAAGCCAGTGTGATGTGTGTGTCTACAACTAGTCTGACTACACGTCCTCATATAACATATCAAGGACGCACCATCTTACCAGATTAACCATTCGACTTACCAATGCAGTGTGGGAAGAAAGAAGTATTGGGACTGCGTATCCAAGCAATTGATGCCCTGGACTCCTTCGTACAACCTTGTAAGCGAAAAAGAAGTTGCAGTGTGCCTGTACAAAGAACTAGCGTAAGTTCAGTTACCTGCTTCTTAGAATTTTAGTTAGCCACTTATTGCAAAATTGTTTAGTTATGTTGCTTGGCTTAATTCAGTTTGCTACTGATTACATAATGCCACAGCCTATTAATCATATTGTAGACTGCGCCTATCTATGTGTTTGATACTTGTTAAGAATTACCTGTTTGCCTTAACTTAAATATCTACTTGTTTGTTTAACTGCTTTGCTGCTGCAACAGCGGGCTACAATGATGTAAATAACTACTTTTCAGCATCCAATTGAAACACTTTAATTCCTTGTTTTTTAAACTAGTTTGCTGTTATAACTCCCAGTTGAGATGTTTTGCTAACTTCAAATTTTCTGAATCCAATCAGAACTTTAATGGCAAAACAGGTTAGCCCAAGATCAAAGAGCGAGTTCCCCATGGACGTTGCATCACCCCACAGCAGTGGCACCGGCCCAATCGTGCATTATGAATTCCCAACTCCTGATGTTCTAGAGGCTAAACTAGTGGTAGAAAGAGATTCTGCTTCTGCACTTAGAGATGAAGTTGACATGTTGAGGAAGCAAACAGCACAATCACAAGCAGTACTCAAGACAACCATTAAATATTTGGTGGATTTCAAAAGCGAAGCAAGTGAGGCTCGACAGATTGTTAAGGTCCCGAAGGAAAAAGGAAATTAAATTCCTACTTGGTAAATCATAGGTGAAATGTTCTTTCCATTGTTGAATAACCTTTGTGTTGTCTGTTCATGTAATCAATCAAACCATTTGTTTTAGAGATCATGTAATAATTGTTTTTTGGTTTGTAATTTTATTTGAGCACAAGTCTGTATTAATTGATAAGACTCAGAGACATTTCATTTGGATTGCTGTGCCAAACCTACCAATATGCCAATCAGGCTGAATGTGCATTCATCAATAGTATTATTATAGATGGACCATAAGTGGCACGCATCGGAAACGGCCAAGATGCTGGCTAAAAAAAGGATGCTGTTGTAGCCAAAAAAAAGTACAGCGGCCTGACTTATGTATGTTAGTTGATATTATTGATCCATATACTCTATAAGTGTTTATATGTCTGTTAGTTCTGTACATTCTTGGTTGATCGACTCGGTATTTGAATCTTGATACATCGCTTGTGTACATATCTAAATGGGAGTACACATTATGCTCACTACAAAAAAAAAGACACATTCGTGACATTTTGGGCCGAACGAAATTTTTTTCTGTCATACATATGACACTTCTATGACGATAACTGTGACAAAACCCGGTATCATCATAGATGTGGTGGGCTCCTACTTCTATTTCAAAAAATCATGACAGAAAATGGGCTTTTCATCCTGGGCGGGTCGGAGACGCAGCTGCATGACATTCTTTGGGCCGTCCATGACGGAAAAAACCGTGGTAGAAGCGAGGGGGAGGAAAATTTCGGGGAGTTGCCGGTTATGGTGGGAGGTCGGGGGTGGAGCGATGCGCGTTTCTCTCGTACGTACGCCGTGTGTGTGAGGCGTTGGCTCTAACTAAAGCCGAAGCGGCGTTGGGCTCTAATCGAACCCGGCGATTGCCTTTGCAGCTATCGTTCTTGAACCGAGGGATCGATCGATGGTGATGGCGAACCCGATGGGCGATTCCTTTGCTCTGCTAATAACTAAAGCTGATCGATTGGATGAGCAGTGGCGTTGCGGGGGTTGGATGATAAAGTGGCGGTGGCGTTGCCTCTCGATGAATAGGAACCCGTGGTGTGGAGGGCTGGATGAGCGATAGATGGTGGAGGGTGGTCGTGGAGGGTGGTTGAATAGGACCCGTGGTGTGGAGGGCTGGATGAGCAGTGAGCGGTGGAGGGTGCCCGTGGAGGGTGGTTGAGCGATGGCGGTGGAGTAGCGCGGTGGAGGCTGGATGAACAGGAGCCCGTGGAGGCTGGAGGAGGTCGACGGTAGCCCGTGGAGGCTGGAGGAGGTCGATGGTGGAGATGAATAGTATCCCGTGGAGTCCCATTTTGCGGTACGCCACACCCCTCCCCCCTGTTTCGACTGTAGCGCTCCAACACAAGTCCATTTCGTCCATTTTGCGGTACGCCACACCCCTCCCGATCAACAAGACCCCCGTTTCGATCGTAGGAGGTCCGTTTCGTCTGTTTTGCGGTACGCCACACCCCTCCCGATCAATAGGACCCCCGTTTCGACCGTAGGAGGTCCATTTCGTCTGTTTTGCGGTATGCCACACCCCTCCCGATCAACAGGACCCCTGTTTCGACCGTAGGAGGTCCGTTTCCTCCGTTTTGCGGTACGCCAGGCCCCTCCCGATCAACAGGACCCCGTTTCGAACATGGCCGGTCGAACACAAGGCCGTTTCCTCCGTTGTGTGGTACGCCAGCCTCGTTTCCATCGCCTGTTCCGTCCAAGCCCTCCCGATGAACACGACCACGCATACCGGTCTGACCCAGCCGGTTGGCTCCCCATGAACACGATGACGACGCTATTTCTCCATTCTGACCCAGCCATGTACGTATGCGCGATAGGCGTTAGAGACCCTGCCCGTATGTACGTACGTGGCTGTATTTTCTTTCTTGCACCCTCGCCGCTGTACGTACGTGTACATGCTACGTGCGCGCCTCTACTACGACACGTCCGCGCCTCTACATCTACGACACATGCGCGCCTCTACATCGACCAGTATGTACGTACACGTTCGCGACCAGAATGACAATGCTACGTACTCTTCGACCAGGTGGGTCCCCACTGTCAGGCACTTCCTTGCGTGCAAAGATGTAGCTGGTGGGTCCCAGCGATCGAAGCGGTGTTTTCCCGGACGCACTTCCTTGTGTGTGAAGATGTAGCTGGTGGGTCCCAGCAGTCAGGGGGGCGAATCGTTTTTTTCCGCAAAATACGGTGGCCCGTCCGGTGGGTCCCTGCTGTCAGGTGGAGGAATCATTATTTTGCGCGTATTAAGGAGGCACTTCCTTGCGGCGGCCGTGGACCCAGCTGTTAGCCTCTCCACGTACAGTCCACGTCCGATGGAAGTCGTTCCTTGACCACGTTGACCACGCCGTGCCGAGAGCACCACGGCGGTGGATGACGGTGAGGCCTAGGAAGGGGACGACTCGGAGCCGGGGAAGACGCAGCAGTGGATGCCCACGCGAAGAGGAGTACGAGGATTCACTAGTTCGGCTGCGGTGTGAGGTCGCCATCACCGCAGAATAACAGGGGGTGTTGGTGAGTAGAGGGATGGCCTGGACAGCGGTGGGAGTAGTAGGGGGCGGTGAGGCCTCCGGCATCACTGGCCGCCACGGAGGCGAGGAGCACGCGCACACGACGGGCGCTGGTTTGGTAATTTGGAGCAAGAATGCCAGAGGTTGAAGAAGCACTACGGCCGTTGGATGAACATCATACGGTAACAGGAGCTAGAATCGTTCATATTGACAAAGTTGACAAAGCCCTCCGTCCCCGTCAACTTGGTAGGCCCACAAGTCAGCCTCCCACTATGCTGGGTTCCAGCTGGCAGGGGGAGTATTCATTTTTTTGTGTGTAATAAGGTGGCACTTCCTTGCGTGCGAAGATAGCTGGTGGGTCCGACATGTCAGCTAGGGGCACATTTTTTTCGCGAAATACAGAGGCCCTTCCGGTGGGTCCCAGATGTCAGGTGGAGGAATAATTATTTTGCGCGTAATAACGAGGCACTTCCTTGTTGCGGCCGTGGACCCAGCTGTCAGCCTCTCCACGTACAGTCCACGTCCGATGGAAGCCATTCCTTGACCACGTTGACCACGCCGCCCCGAGAGCACTAGGGCGGTGGGCGACGGCGAGCCTAGGAAGGAGCGACACGGAGGCGAGGAAGACTCGCAGATTGTTTCCCCGCTGGGAGTCTGTTGCACGAGGTTTCTTGGTTAAATCTGCCCTCGTCGGAGAATAACAACAGGTGTGGCCGTGTGGGTGAGTAGAGGGATGGCTAGACCAGCAATGGGAGTACGGTGGGGCGGTGAGGCTGCATGGCAAAGACCTGACCCGACCATGGAGGAGGAGGAGCGAGCAGTCCCTTGGCGCTTGTTTGAGCGGCTGGAGCAGGAAGAGCAGAGATTGAAGAAGCACGACGGCCGTTGGATGGACATCATATGGTCAATGGAGCTAGAATCGTTCATATTGACTAAGTTGACAAAGCCCTCTGTCCCCGTCAACTTAGTAGGCCCATAAGTCAGCCTCCCACCATGGTGGGTCCCAGCTAGCATGGGGAGTATTCATTTTTACGTGCGTAATAAGGAGGCACTTCGGTGGGTCCGAGTGACAATGGGGAACATTTTTTAGCGAAATCGGTGGTCCGTCCGGTGGGTCCCAACGATCGTGGGTAAGCGTTTTTTCGCGAAATCGGTAGCCGTCCGTGGGTCACAGCGATCGGGGAAGCGTTTTTCCATGAAATACTAGTTGCCCGTCCGGTGGGTCCCTCCTGTCAGGTGGAGGAATAATTATTTTGCGCATAATAAGGAGGCACTTCCTTGCGGCTGCCGTGGACCCGGTGTCGCCTCTCCATGTCTGATACTTTTCGATGGAAGTCGGTCGTTGACCACATTGACCACGCCGCGCCGAGAGCACCAGGGCGGTGGATGACGGCAAGGCCTAGGAAGGGGACGACGCGGAGCCGGGGAAGACGCGGCAGTGGATGCCCAGGCGGAGAGGAGTGTGAGGGTTCACTTGTTCGGCCGCGGTGTGAGGCTGCCGTCGCCGCAGAATAACAGGTGGGAGTGGGTGAGTGGAGGGATGGCCTGGCCAGTGGTGGGAGTAGTATGGGGACGGTGAGGCCTCGCGGCATCA
Organism: Aegilops speltoides; assembly: GCA_021437245.1. Classification (NCBI taxonomy): domain Eukaryota; kingdom Viridiplantae; phylum Streptophyta; class Magnoliopsida; order Poales; family Poaceae; genus Aegilops; species Aegilops speltoides. The sequence goes on along the minus strand of CM038142.1, from coordinate 325,807,357 downwards.
CAACCCGCCACGGGAGGCAAGAGCATGCGGCACGACCGCGCTGCTTTGGCGGTGGGGCAAGAAGACCAGAGGTTGAAGAAGCACTACGGCCGTTGGATGGACATCGTTGACCACGCCGCGCTGAGAGCACCAAGGCGGTGGACGACGGCGAGGCCTACGAAGGGAACAACAGGGAGCCGGCGAAGACACGACAGTGGCTGTCCACGCGGTGGAGAGTACGAGGGTTGACTGGTTTGGCTGCCGTCACCGGAAAATAACAGGAGGTGTGGGTGAGTAGAGGGATAGATAGGCCAGGGATGCGAGTATGATGGGGCCGTGAGGCCTGCACGGCAGCACTGCCAGCCACGGGAGGCGGGAGTAGGAGGTTTCGACGGCGCTGGTTTGGGCGGCTGCGGCAGGAAGATCAGAGACTGAAGAAGCACGATTGCCGTTAGATTGACATCTAACGGTCTGACGCTGGTAGAGTCGATTATTGACTAAGTTTCTTTTTTAAGAAACCTTGTGTATGCATGAACTTAGTAGGCCCCCAAGTCAGCCTCCAAATCCGTGGCAGACAACATAAAGCCCAGTTGCTATTTTTTACAATTTGCAGCTCATCTGCTATTTTTATAATTTGCAGCCCATTTTCTAATTCTTAAGTAATTTATTACAGCCCATTTTCTGCCCAGGACCACGGTCAAAAAGTTCAACCTTATTTTGCATATTTCGGTGGAGTCCAAACTGTTGTAATCCCGAAATGATAAACATTTTTTAAGAACTTATTGATTTGCCAAAAAAATCTTTTTGTTTTTGTAAGCAAATAAGACGTGGGACAACTGAGTTGGTTTAAGGAAAACCAGTGGTAAAAAATCAGTCTTTGGGTGGGAAAAACAACAAAAATAAGGATGTAAATATGAAAAGGGAATTTTATGTGTTTTCAATATAATGATACGTGTATATGAACTAGTAAAACTATAGGTAGAGATTAGAAAACGGATGTAGGACATGCATTTCAAGAGGAAAATAGAACTGGGCTGTGTGTTTGATTCAGTAACAAAACTGCCTGCGGATGTTGTAAGACAAAATATAACTAACACTGGCGGGCCAGAGGCCAATAGATACCTGCTGGATCTTTGTGCCCCGTTGTCGTCATGGGCTAGGCCTGTTAAAAGCAAAACCAACCCTGGTCAGTCTACAGCCCAGTTGAAACTTGCTCGACCTGAAAAAACAATATACGTGCTCAATAAACGAGAGAATTCTGCAAGCGCAGACTGATAACTGGGACACAGCACGGATATTTTTTTATCATGATAATAAGTGCATGCACTTATTTCTAAAAAACTGCAGAACTAGGAATTCGAACGGCGGGTGCTTATGCTACCCATCAAATAAAAATCAGGTGCCTGAGAATTCGTTTCAAAACAAATGATTCAGCTGTATATCCACGTCGACCCTCGGCATGATGGTTGGAAGCAAATGCAAGTTCATACCAAAAGATCGTTAACAACAATACCAACAGCGGACGACAAGGTAGTACAACTACCAATACCAAACTGCTCCTGGCCCTAGTGTTCGTCTGGTAGAAAATCTTGCAGAGGACCACCTCCCGCTCCTTCTCTTGCTCCAGGTCCCCGATGTGGTACTGGTGCATCACCCAGTTGGTCCTCTGCTGGTCGAAGTTCTTGTTGGTGTGCAGCACCAGAACCTTTTTTGCTGCCCGTCTGCCGGCTGTTGACCATCACAGGCAAGGTATTGCCGTTCTTGTGCCACATCGCGTGCGTGCCGCACTCCGACTGTATCTTGCGACGCGTCCACGTGCCCCTTTTGAACGCCCTGGAATTGCGCTGCAAGAAATGCTTCCTTAGGCCACTCAGTGTGATACCTGCAGTATTGTGGAATACATGTTTTAGTGTACCTAGTTGGCATTTTCATAATTAACATCTTTGGCATGTTGCAGTCACTTGTTTCACTTTTTATTATCTGTCAAATTGTAATTGTTTCACCAGGTCTGCGTCTAAAAAAATAGAGCTATAAACAAAGGAATATGTTTGTGCAAGTAGACGATCGATCGGTGTCTTACCTGGAAGTTTCTCAGGTTGGGTGTAGCACATGCCGTGCTCGCTGACGATGGTTGGTATGAACAAATCGATGAGAGACTGAAATCTCGCGCTGTCAACACTCACTTTGGCCTCAAGGTGCTTGACCAGCTCCTGATCCGTGGGATCGAACTTTACGCCAGCCGGCAGCACCGGCCAATCCTTCTTCGACTTGCGTCGGTAATTCCAGTTATATGGTACTCAATGTATGACCAATCGACTGTTTTAAGTGAATGATGAAAGATTTCGACAGAGTGAAAACTCACGCTTCTTCGACAGTTGTACGAGAGTAATTGCCGTACCGTTTTTCAAGGGTGCTTGTAAAAACTCTAAACTCTATTCTCCTCTTATTTAATGGATGAGGCAAATCTTTTGCCTCCGTTTTGAAAAAAAAAGATTTCAACAGATAAGTAGTACTCCAAATCTGAAGTCCGGAATACCCGAACACGCCACCGGGATTCTTGTGTCACCTCACGCGCAGCGTGTTGTCACGTCAATTCAATGTGTGGACATGATGTATAATTTGACCGACGTATACTAGTACTGCTACTGTACTACTTACTAGTCGTATTTAGTGTCACAATTTATACATAGGTTTAACTAACAAGTATGCACTTGAAGCCTAACTGATATATATGTATATATATGGCTTTTGCACAGCATCTCCGTCATCATTACCAGTACATCCTACGCAGGTGAGTTAGGATGCACTTGATCCCAGGAAGGTATCTATCCTTCAAACCAGAGGAGTGCTTCAAACTAACAATAGTACATAATATCCAACAAAAGAGGGTCGTGCTACAGCAGTAGAATACATGGCTCAGTTTAGATGTCAGCACGAATCAAGTTGTGCATATTTGCTGTTGGCATGAACCACATCGCCGCATGTCGGGTTGGCAAAAGCCATCCATCGCATGGAAGCTTGATGCCTTTCACACACTGAAGATTACCTGGCAACAAGCTGTGTCGACGAATCTCTCGATATGGTGATTCATGAAACCCATGGTATGATGTGTAAACACAGGCCCCCCCTCGCGAATGGAAGTTGCATAGCACAGTAATCATCGCCGGTGATATGATCGATGATTGGTTGCATGATCGGATAATTGAGCCCGAAGAACAAGGAGTGGTTGCCGAGGCTGTAAACCCGCCTCCAGTTGAATACGCCTAGCCCAACGGAGCTGGGATCTTTCTTGAACATGAAGCAACCATAGCCATCAATGTCACGAACGCCCCATGCATTGTACTGCATGTGGTTTGATGTAATGGTTTGGTCAATTTGGTATGTGCGAATGAGCATCAAATGACCACCGTCAGCTGAACGAGCGATAAACCAGCACCCATTGGCTGGTATGATTCCCGGTCCTGGAATCATGAAGGCCAGCGCATTTGCGTCTGCTGCAACAATTCAAATTGGAGACCAAAAGGACAAAAATAAACAATCATGTTCAGAGTATGTGTGGAATTAAGATTATTATAACAGTGACACATATCATAGACAGAGAATTGCAATGCCGTGGTCATAATCATACCCCAAGTTAAAAAATAAGCCAATGGCTTTCATATTCTAGCAACATGTCATGGTTCAAACATCATGTAACAATGAGAGGAAAACAGCTATGACAGCGCCTACTCATATTCTACCATAGCACTTACTACTACTATTCTCATATCAACTCTAAGCAATAACATGCGTTGTTATAAAAATCTAGTAAACGAGAGTAACATATAGCAATCATGATGTTATGCTCATAATACGTATTCTAACAATCATTAGATGCCAATCGTTCTCATATCAACTCTAACAATAACAGGTGTGGTCATCAAAATCTAGGAAATGAGAGGAACATATAGCAATGATGTGGTTATAGACATGCTATGCATTCTAAATTTGTAACAAATGAATAGGCAGTCGTATTCATAAGGTAAAGATGAGATGAGATAGAACAATTACACGACGATAGATTCCACCAGTATAGGCAGCCAATCTGTGCGTCGACCGCGTAAACGATGCCATCGTGCACTATAGCATCAGACAGAAATGTTGCCTCAATAGGATTGATGATGAGCCATAACCATGTAGCGGCCGGATTCGAGATAGACTAATCCCATGTTGAACAAGGCAATGAGCTTGTAATCCATGTAGTCTTCGATGGTGTGGGCACCATGATTACAACTTTACGCAAGCAGAGGTCGAGCCAAAAGCTTGACGCGTCTCGTGCGTAGTAGGCAGGGAGTGTCCGGCGGGCGCGAGGCTCGATGTCGGAGGTATCCAACGATGGAAGGGTGATCTCGCTGGGTGTAGATATCCACGAGGCGCCACGGACTACCGGTGTGGTGGATGAGGGCGATCGAGTTGGTCTTCATGCCCGCCCGATGAGTGGCCGCGCATGAAGGGCGGTGGGCGAGTAGTGGTAGCATGTCGAGGGCACCATGGCAACCTCCGTAGGATCGTCAAGTCGGTATCGGGCCACTGCGAGGATCGGGCATCGACAAGTAGGGTGTCTTGAAAAGAGCGGCTGGTTGCGGCGAGTAGATGGTACAAAGACACGAGCATGCGGCCGACGGACGGTCTTGAGTAGGTCCATACGACTACTGATCTGCTCCAAGAGAACATCGGGAGGAATTCAATCGCGGCTCTGCGTGTCGATCGGTTACGCCATTGGGGTTTTCGGTGCTGCGAGCAGCGAGGAAGTGGATTGAGGCGGGCGGCGAAGAAGCTTCTCCTCGTGTGGCGAAAGCAAAGTGGCGGGGATATAGTGCATGAGCTACCAAGGAAGATGGCGCGCAGGCGGGCGGCGGTGGCGGGGTAAATGGTGTGCGGCCGACGATGGGGAAGAGAGGAGGAAGAATAGTGGAAGACGGGGAAGAAAGTGCATTAAATCTCAATTCTACTAGTACTACTACTAGGATATAGGCACCGTCCTCCGGAGTGTAAATAGTTACACCGATGACATGTGGGTCTACCACAAGAGGGCCCATATGTCAGTTAATGGAGGACACAGTGCGTGGCGTATTCTTGAGCGTGCTCTACTGGCAAACATGATGGCAGTACTGGGTAAGGCTGATTTAGTAACACCAACACGCTGGTTCAGCTTATTAATTATGTGTCCCATCTGCTGTAGCGTCTATTGTCACTTCACTGCGAAGACTAGTTGAATAGTTCTCTCTGACCGAGATGGGGAATGATGGATCGCGAGGATTACCTTTCTACAGTATCCCTATGCCTCTACGCTCACTTCACTCATTTTGCTCCGTACCTAGTCACTTGTTGAAATATGTAGAAAGACAAATACTCCGTATTTGGGAACAGAGGGAGGCTTTTACTCCGTACTGGAGTATTTGGGAACAGAGGGAGTATCACCATATGGAGGGAACATAGGAAGTTTGAAATATGAACATGTCAATGGGAGGGAGTAAGCCCCATGCATGCATGCATGCATGCATGCATGCAACATGCAACACTCACACGTACTCCACATGGACGCACGCAACACTCACGCACCCATGCGGCACACATCACACGACGCAACACACACGCTCACGCTCAAGTGCTCAACCTACTCCCTACGTCCGTGAAAGACTGTACATTTAGAGATTTTCACATTGACCAGGGTATAATTAACGCCCAAAAGTAGTAGACTTATGTGTGCATGCGACCATCGAGATAAGAAGATTAAATGAAGGACGTTGCATGCTGTAATTAAGGATAGACATTTAGCCTATACCTACAGCACAAGTTGGTGCATTAGTCAATCAATATCGATTTAGATTAAAGGCTAAATGCATTGGAAGTGTAGATGTACATCATGTACTACTACACTCTTTGTTTTATAGCCGATGTACACTCTTTGTTGGAAGGCCGAGGGAGGACATGTGCATGCACTCACATACACAGCCAGGGCGGTTCGGGTGCAAGGGTTGGACTCGTGTGGCGCCTGCGTAAAGTTTTGTTTAACTGATTTCTTTGCTCATGGCGGCGAGTGTGGGACCCGAAACCGGTGACAATTTAACGATCGACAAAGTGCCATGTCGACTATGTGGCGGTCGGTAGGGTGCAATACGGTGCTCTCGATGAGCTAGTGATCGTATAATCGACGCAAAACTATATATAGTGACCGTGAAAAGCGTATTGCTACATCGTTGACCGCCAAATGTATTTTCTCGTTTCAAATTAAGCCATATTAATCGGAAAGGACGCACTATGGACTACTACTAGTACTAGTACTGCTTTGATGTGTCCCGTCAACTCGCCGAACGAGGAGAAGCTTGCTTACTACACCTCTCCCTCGCCCACGCGTGTGGTGGTTCGCAGGGCGAGGAGAGGGTTTTGACTACAGCGCCCTCTCCCTCTTCCTCTCCCTCGCCCTCACCCTCACCCTCGCCCTCGTGGTGGACGTGCAGAGTTCAATCGGTGTCAGATTGCCAGACGCATATTGTACTGTAGTATCATCATTGTTGGACCTTCCGAAGAGGTGAAGAGGCAAGTGCAAGGTTCACACGAGTACGAACTGTTGAACCTCCCGAAGAGGCAAAGATCCAAGTGCAAGGTTTTATAGGAGTTGTTGTCCTAGTAGGAGTGTACTACAACTATAGCGAACGATGCTACTGTATGATGCCACCACTTCTCGTTTGAAATTAAGCCATATTAATCGGAAAGGACGCAGTATGGAATACTACTAGTACTAGTACTGCTTTGATGTGTCCCGTCAACTCGCCGAACGAGGAGAAGCTTGCTTACTACGCCTCTCCCTCGCCCACGCGCGTGTTGGTTCGCAGGGCGAGGAGAGGGTTTTGACTACAACACCCTCTCCCTCTTCCTCTCCCTCGCCCTCGCCCTCGCCCTCGCGGTGGACGTGCAGAGTTCAATCGGTGCCAGATTGCCAGACGCATATTGTACTGTAGTATCATCATTGTTGGACCTTCCGAAGAGGTGAAGAGGCAAGTGCAAGGTTCACACGAGTACGAACTGTTGAACCTCCTGAAGAGGCAAAGAGCCAAGTGCAAGGTTTTATAGGAGTTGTTGTCCTAGTAGGAGTGTACTACAACTATAGCGAACGATGCTACTGTATGATGCCACCACGTCACGTATATCCAAAGCTGTGCCACCTTTTTTTTCTCAAAGAGCATGTTGGAGCCCGTGCAACAACCACACAAGTTGCACGTACACATAACACATTTACTAGTAATAAATTCTAAAGGACAAATGCCAGTATGCCACACAAGTTCATCTCCAATTCATGTGATAAATTTGTGCACGAGTAGTCTACATATATTCACAGCGCTACCGTTCACAATTACCGTACTCCACTTACACGTTATAGATGGGCTACATGCATGTCCTCCTCCAGGTTCCAGTCCCAGGTGTTCTTCATGGATGGCACGATCCATAGCGGTGGGCAACGGGAATCATTGTCGTAGCTTTCTAGTCCGGTTCCACACGATGGAGACTCATCCAAGCTGAAGCGGCATAAATCGGGGATAGCGTGTCCCAGCATGTCGTTCATCCGGCGGTATGCAATGAAGACACAACCATGCTTCATGAATGGCAGGCCTTCTGTGTCATGCACGAAAGGTGGCATCCGCTTCACAATGGGGTAGCTGTCCCTGATGAAAAGCGAGTACTCTCCAAGAGTGTTCCTCGGCACCCACGTAGCATCACGGGGGTCGAACTCGGCGCCGTTCATCTGGTACACGCGGCATCCCAGATCTGGACACATAGTGACGTACATAGTCAAGGTCCATGCATAATAATGTTGTGCTCAAATATGGCGGTCGATGTCTTGTGCAAACAAATAGTACTACTCGGTATAGAGGAAGTAAAATAACCGGCTTATTATATATAGCCACTCTTGGCTACATGGATGAGATAGTAAGACATGGAAAAACAAAAATGGTGGCAGCTAGTGGTTTCAAGTCTTCAAGGGCCCAGCTAGCTATACGCGTCCTCCAAGGTAAAAAGTACTCCTACTAGTAGTACTAAGTATACTACTAGTACAACAATGAAAGAGAAGGCGAGAGGGTTAAAAAATGGAATACCTGGGTAGATGGTGACGGTCCGATCGTGGTAGATTGTGTGACCATGTTGCACATCAGTGGTACCATGGGTAATGACTGCTAAGATAGTTGATCCCAATATGCCAAAGTCAGCTACAAGGTTCCAGGTTAGACCGAATCGCGGATGCAAATGCACATCCAGGATCGGCGATCTTATTTTGATCGGGGGATGGTGGTCCTGCAAAATAATGGAGTACCGTTAGGGATGCAAATGATGGTTTGTGCATTCCGTTTGTAATCTCCCATACCGTAGGATGGCAACCAGATGAAACAAGTCCCCTGGCTTGTCACCGCGAAGATGTGGCCTAGATGGCACGGCATCTTGAGCGTGTAGGGTACAAATCTGCCGCCGCCAACATGCGCCAGCCTCTGTCGTTACTGCGTCTTGCATTGATGGCAATCCTTATGTCGAACACCGCGATGAGATAGTAATCTTCGTAGCCGCGTCGCTTTGTCGGTGGGTCCACAATTGCTATCTTCTTCAATCTCATGTAGGCATCATCCGGAAGGCCGATTCCAATGGTGGAGAAGGGGTCTACCGGAATGGCCGCACTGCTGTGGATGTTGTGCAAAATGATGGTGGTATCCGGCCGGAGGTATGCAAGCCAATCTTCGTTGGCACCGACCCAGACCTATATATAAGACGGTGGGCAGTGGAGAAATTACGAGATGGAAATGGAATAACTAAGTACTACATGATCAAACTCCATTACTGACCTGCTCATCAGACAAAATCCGACTACCTCTCAACGTCAGCAACTCTATCAGAGTCAACGTACAACCATGGCCAGGGAGCGGTGGACTGTTCGAAGGATTGTCCCATAGAAGAACCTTCTCCTCGAGGACGCATGGAAGACCAACAAGCATGGCCTTTTCCCAAACCTGTTTAAGCAGCATCTTGAAAAAGTTGGTGCAGGAAGCACCGAGTCTTGCGGCGGTGAGGACATCGGAGCGGTGTGCGATTTCTCCCAGAGGATCGTCGTCCAAGGTCTCCCAGCCCCGACGAGGAGGAGAACCGCTTGGCGAATCCATGGGAGCAGCGACGAACTGCCTTCTCTTTGAGGGGAGGGGAACTGGCGAGGAGGAGATAAGAGCGTAGTAACTGCAGGGCCTCGTTCCTTCCAACTATAGATCGTTCCTCAGTGAAGGGGTGAGGCTATTATTTACTACTAGTACTAGCATTATGGAACGTTATGGGATTGCATTATACTGTAAATAATAGCACTAGTAAGAAATTTTTGGCACTAGGTAGTAGTTTTTGGCGTAGATTAAGAAATTTTGGGTATGTTTTTGCCATTTTTTGTACACGCCAACTAGTGTCAAAGAACGTCTTACATTATGTGACGGAGGAGTATGTACTCGTACTGTAGCAGTACCAGTACTACTTTTCTCAACTATGAGTATTAGTGCGATGTACTGTACTTCTAGTCTAGTCTAGTCTAGTATAGTGCACCAGTTTTGAACTCTTGAATCTCAGGGCCAAGGAGCTACAGTTGGAAGTGGAGGGTACTACTGTTCTCTAGAACCATCGCTGTACTATCAATGCAGGGGAAGTACACCTGCGTAGTGGCCTAGTGGGTACTCTCGGTGCTATATTCAGCTTCTCCTCTCACGTAGGAGTAGCTGGCCTACTCAGCCGCTCCTCTCACACACACACTAGCAGCCTGCTTATCAGCGACGGTTACTGCGGTCTGCGGGGGCAGAACATTTGAGTTATTTGATACAACGAGACTAGGCTTTTCGCTTCCATTTGTGGAGGTGTAATGGATCTCGTCGAACTTTGTTAGTAGTCCCTTCTTTATGAATGAGATGAAGAAAAGCTTTTGCCTCCGTTTCAAAAAAAACACGTCTAGAGGAATTTCTTTTATAGTAGAGCCGATAATGGAGTGAAGTCCATGCGTGCAATGCCACAAGCTACAGAGTACTAGTAGTACAACACTTTATATAGAGTACAGAGCCATATTGCGCAGTTCCCAATGCCCCGCCAGGCTTTTCCGGCTCCTTGGGTTTAATTGGGAGGCGCTAGTTTAAATATGCTACTACTAGCTGATGAGGAAGATGCAAGCGAGGTGCGGCTAGGGCGAGCACGCGAGCCACGGGATGCTGGGAAGGAAAACCCGTTCACGTGGCTAGGATGTCCAGTGCACCGAGATTGTGGGGCCGCATGTCCATTTGACTTCAAAACTGAAACTACCCGTGTAAAATATTGGCTCGCAGCGAAGTGTAGTACTAGTACTATTTTTAAAAAAAAGGCCGTCGTGCGTTCGGCCGGGATCGAACCCACGAAACGAGGTATACACTCCCGCGACCACTAGTAGTACTCGTTAAAGTACAACGCAACCTATAATCGCCTTTTGTCGCTAGTAGTATGTACATTGTTCCTTACAAGAAACCCGTAATAATGCAAGAAACCACTAAAATGCCAAGAAACTACCAACACTTGCATATGTGGCAGACTTAAGATAAGACTACCTTATCAACCATTGTAAATGCTCTTACCAACCAAAACCCTCGAGTGACATCCTACCTCCGGCCCGTCCACCTAGTCATCCTCGGCCATGGGACACAGCTAACGCTGGTTGAAAGTGGTAGTTTTTTGTTAAATACTCTACATATTGTAAGTAGGAGTGAAAGTTAAGCTTTGGAAGCCAATAAGCAAGGCTAGTTACATAGTGCATATGTGTACATGATTGAAAGTAAATATAAAAAATGAGTGACTAATATCTTGATGGAAAACTCGATACTATGGAATACTAGAAAAAAATACATGGTTGGAAATACTAGCAATGTTCACGCCCGTTGCAACGAATCATAATTAGAATAATACTTATTCAGAAACTTGGTACAAAACACCCTAATTTTGATATACATATGTATATTATGTTTCAATTATAATATATTCCTTGGGCTGTTTTGGTGAGGTCAGGGAGGGATGTGGTTGATTTTAAGATACTAATTATGGGTTTTTCTGCAAATTGTAGACAAGTGGGATGTTGGTGAGAAAAGGCAACAACTTACCTCACAATCATTAGATGTAGATCTAATGGTCAGAAACGACGGATGGCAGACACACCAGCATCACCAACTTAGTCTTGTGTAGGAGTACTAGCAAGATCCGTGCATTAACGGAACATCAAGATGCATTTTTTTTATAAAAACACTTGTTGTGATTGACCCTTGCGGGAGTAATCCCATGTGTAAAACTAATGATATCTCGAGAAATATGAGATAAGGTGAAGAGGAGTTGGGTGTGGTGGTGGTTGGTGGTGGTTGGCGGAGGCATGGGGATTGACGACTGGCGGCGGCCACTAGGCGGTTGTTCCAGAGGCTTCCTTTCTTAATTGCTCAACAATGAGGTTTGTTGGAGATAAGGATGAGCGAGGAAGGCCTTGTCTGCAAATGTGGAGAGGGGTGCGGGTATATTTTAGTTTAATTTCCATCCGTCAGATATAGATCAGACGGTCTATATTGCAAGATGGCACATGTACCATCATCACCAACTCGGTTTTTTATAAAAGAAGAAATATAAGTATGGAGATACAAACATATTATCGATACTTGCTTCCGTAAACTAGCATCTACATTCTATTCACGTCTCAGCATGTGGGGCCTTAGCACAATGACTTCTCGACTGTGTAAAACAAAGATTTTCCCATCGCCGACAAGGAGGGGGTGACGGCGGCGCACTTTTTGGCTTGCTCTAGTCCTAGTAGTCATACTAGGTGGTCTAAGCACGTGTAGATTTATTCTTTTTCATGTCTCGTGTTCGCCGTACTGCCACGACTGTTGATGAGTAGACGGTAAGTTATTCACGAGGAAACCCTTGTTGAGCGTGTTTGCGAGAGAGAGAGACAGTGTGCGTGTGCGATATGTTAGAGACTGAGGCAATGATAACATATTCTTTGTGTCTATGTGTGTGGAGGATAGAGAGAGACATGTACATGGGGCTTTGTGTTGTGTAACATGGAGACACATATACATAATTAGAGAGTGAGTGTGTGAGATACACATGCAGACATGGAGAGAGATGAGGATCCAGATAAATGGGTGTTTGTGCGTGTCTGTGTGTGTTTGTGCACACGTTTGTGTGTGACAGGGAGAGAGTGTATGTGGAGTAGAGAGACACTGATGATGTAAACCTAGTATAAGGGAAGGGGGAATGGTGTGACATGTGTAGTAGCGAGATAGCACGGGTGCGGGCGTGGGGAGCAGACTATTTGGAAGAGACATCGAGTGTGCGTGTGGGAGAGGGGTGTGAGAGCGAGAGAAAGAGAGCTAGCGAAGAGAGAGAGCTAGCGAGAGAGAGAGAGAGAGAGAGAGAGAGAGAGAGAGAGAGAGAGAGAGAGAGAGAGGAAGAGAGGGGCGAGAGGGGTCGTTTCTGTCCATAAATGGCGTATAGATAGGGTGACAATGTTGATGTTGTCCGAAATTGGCCTATGAACGGAGACGCAGGGGAAGCGAGTCATCGTGTGTGTGATAGGGACTTCATGAGAGATCTAGAATAGATGGTGTAGAGAACAATGTGCGAAATCGAGAATGATTATACATTAGGGAGCTATGCAAAGAGTCACGACATATATGTATCTGAGGAAGGAGCTGGGCGGGTCCGCATGTGGGAGAGATAGAAAGAGGAGAGTGGTGCACAAGGAGACAAAGTGTGCTTGTTTGCAGTGGGGATGGTGTGTGAGGTGAGTGCGCGAGAACCACAAAACTAGGGAGATAGACGTTTGGGGGCGACGTTTTGTGTGTATGGGAAATATACACTCTACATAGTGCATGTGCTTGGGTAAGAGAGATAGCGGGAGACCTAGAGAGTGAGGGAAGAGATGTGTGCATGCCCGGGAGACAAAGTGATAGAGACCTATGTTGGGGTCCGGACTTTACAAGAGAGAGGGGTGTTAATGTGCTCGTGTGTTGGTGTCTGGGGGAGAGAACGACTTCTCTATGTGTGTGTGTGTGGTGGTGGTGGTGGTGGTGGGGGTAATTCAGATAAAGAGTGAGGTGTCTATATTTGAGGGACTTTAGCGTAATTGAGATATTGTGCACTCATGGTTGACCAATTTGTTTCACAGTTTGTACTATGAGATAACGATACTTTTGAACATGCGTGATATACCTTGATGTACCAGAATTACAAACCTAAGATTGGAATTTTGGAATTTGACTCCATCATTAGCTTTTGTAATTCATTTAAACGGAGGTGCATTTTTTAAGCCAGAATTTCATGATTTCAAATTCATATATCAAACCTAGAGATATACACATACGGGCACGTTCAAACTTTATAATCATTCACTTTATTCATACACATACACATTTTTGCTTTTGTCATCATATTTAGGATAAAAACATTTGGAATTTCATTTGAATTGGAACTTATGATGGTATTTTCTTGTGGTAGCTCAATGATCCATATTTGAATTGAATGGACAATCTAAGTTTCGAGTTGGAGACATTGATTTTCAAAACTTGCACATTTTTTTTGCGTGCAAAACAAACAAATTGTCGGCCATCATATCATAGTCGGCCGTACGAGAGCAGAATACTTATAATTTTAGGCGCCAAAAGTTTTCAAACTTCCCGCTCACATTGAAATATCACGCGCCCGAAAGTTTAGCCCTCTGATATTCCTGTTTTACCCCTGCCACATGAACGGAAAAGGGCTGCTTTGGTAACTCCATTGTTTTCCCCTGTTTGCCCCCAACATTCTTTCCCAGAGCCCTCCTTCCCTCCCGACCCCAACCACGGCAAGCCGCCGAATCTAGTCCTCCGCCGCAGCGGTGGACCTCACACCCCGCCGGATCTACCTTCCGCACCTTGGAACCCCAACTGCCAACTCACCACTTCACCGGAGCCGCTTCAGCGACTGGCTTGTCCACCGCTCCAGATCTCCTTGACCGCCATCATGGTCCACCGCACCGGATCTGCTTAACCGGTGCCCTCGTCCACCACAGCGTAGGCCCTTCACTGACTCCCACATCCGCCCCTTCGCTGGCCCTTCATACAAGCCCTCGTCCTTGGCAATAGATCCGCCTCACCGAAAGCACTGTACAACGCGCCCGCCGAAGCCTTCGTCCACTGCACTGGACCCGCTCCACGGACGCCATATTCAACTCCACCAGCCCTGCTTTACCGACGCCGCAACCTCATCAGGTTATTTCGATTTGTACTCCTTCGGTTTTTCTCTTTATTGTGCAACTGTTCACTTACCACAGATGAGCTTTCTTGTATGTCGACAGGCGCCACAACCGTAGCACCGGAGCCGCTTCAGCGACGGCGACAGCCGGCCCAAACTCAACTGCAACACGAGCACCATCGACGATCCTTAGCTATCAAGTATGACAACGATACCCATACGCCGCCGAGAATCAGGTACAATCATTGAACGGCCGGAGCCTACGTTCACTTTCCTAGCATAAGCACCGCACCTTTGAATTTCTTCAGGGCATAATTCAGTTTTTCATGAGACGCGTTATTCTGCTTGCACCTATAGGGCCATACTTCTGGCAGTGAACATGTTACATGTGCTAAATTACATACCAGTGCACATATAGTTAATATGCTTTAGTTTTGTTCTGATGCCACCTGTTGGTTCCATCAGACTGGTTAATATTCTCTATGCTTAATTACACATCAGCAAACTAGCATGTGGTTCCGCTGCTTTTTGTTCGTTTTACCCTACATTTTCTGATGCTAGCTATTACATCACTGCTCCGATCCTGTGTTCATTACTTGTTTGTGTGTTCTTGATCTTCCCAAGTTGCATGACTAATTTGATGCTTCTATTAATTATGGAGCTGCCAACCCCATCAAGCAAAATATTTGTTCTTTTGGGGCCGGCACCTCGAACAAGCATAAAAATAGAGGGAAGCAGATATATTGTCATGTATGCACACACCCTTCTTTCACTAGTTTAGATGAACCATTGATGATCAATTCGGACCAGTGCATGCGAATAAAATTAATTTTACCTAAATAGATGGTGCAGAATAAACTACAACAACTAGATTTGCAACCACGGGATGCTGACAATATTTTCAAAGAACATTGCAACAGCAGCTAGGCTTCACAGCAACATATGGTAAGCCAATGTGTTTTAGTACATGTGAAATGTAATTCGAGTGGGCTGCTTTCTTGGCTTGTGCCCTCAACGTGTAATCCTACCAAATTACAAATAGTTCAGTTGTCTGCTTTGCTGTATTGCTTGATTTGAATGCTAGTTTGTTGTTACGCTATACCTGAGTTGGCCAATATGTCAGCAGTGCCTGCTGTACTATCGTAAAGAAATGCATGCATATTTCATTTGAGTCCTTAACTTTTCCTCTCAACTTCATCACAAGACTGTCTTCGTAGTTTATATGAGGCCACACTGTTAAGTGCTTTCTCAGATTATTTCAACTGCTTAGATGCCTTGGCAACTTAAATATAGCGGTTGTACACTCCCTTTCAACTATGGATGTCAACTGGGTCCCGTTTAATCCTGATTAAAGTCCACTAGTGGTATGATAGTTCAGAAGAGTTTTTGTTTTTTGAGGAAATTGAACTAGGGAGGTAGCAAAAACTAACTAGATGGGACTGGCGGATGTCGTTTATTTACCACTTACATCCCTAGTTTCATCTTACCATTTTAATTTCTTTTTGGCGGATGCTGCTTCGAACCATTCAAATATAGTTTGCCATGCTCGGCAATAATTCGTCCGTCATTTACCATGTAAGCTTACTGCCTGGATCATACGATAACTATCTCTTACTTATGTCCAGCGGAAACCTTTCAGGATGCCGTTCACACTAGGACACAATGTACAACCCCAAAATCTATTTGTGGAAGCAGTGCACCATCCATGTTACCAGATGGTAGCAGTTCAGAGGCAACACCGCAGAGAGAAGCGATCGAGCACGAGATATTATAGTGCTTGAGGCTCTACTAGAGGCAGAAAGAGATGGTGTGGCTGCCATGAATGAGGTAATCTTTATCTTGAGGCTGGAAATTACGGAATTAGCGGCACGCATTATGCAAGCAACCCAAGAATTGGAGGAAGTAAGAATGTTGCATTTGAAGACGGAGGAGGTCCTGCTGTTTCTGCTATCTGAAGCCCAAGGTAATCCCGGTTCTTCTTTAGATACCAGTTGAAATTGTCATTAGATTATTGTACTTGCATGTTGTGTCATGTCTCTGAATGGATTATGTTGCAAGACCCCCTATGTTGTCCGGAATTCCATGCTGTCCATGTGTTGTAATGATCCGAATTTTTAGGCGAGGTAATCCTCAGTACTAGTATGATTGGCATAAGGTGAACTGTTTTTCATGTGAGCATATTGTATTGGATGAAATAACTGTTTGAATCAGAGTGTATCCAACCTACTGAATTCGAAGATCACATCATTTATAAATCATAATCATATATAAAGGTGGAATAAATCTTTGTTGTGGTGTTGAAGAAATAAATAACAAAACGTATAATTATCTGTGGATATTCATAATCGAATACAAATTGGATTTGAATTTAGTTTGCCAGGTCCCAGGGCAAACGTGAATGCTAATTCTCCCAAGTTTTGAACGAAGCGGCTAAACACCCACTATAATTTGTGGGCTGCCCGAAGCAAGTGTTTGTGAGATGGAAATTACTGTCTACCCCTGACACTGAGTACATCCTTATCAACCGGATTTACACTGCTGTCGATAGGGGTAGACTAGTAACTTCAATCAGACATGACACGACGGCCTCTGAGCCCATTCAGACACGGTGGGTGCCAAACGTGGGCGGCAAAACACATTTCATTCAAGCTCATCTGAAAGACATGTGTCTCTTCCTCCATTTCCCCATTCATACACGGTGGGCGGCAAAACAAACTCTCCTCGTCCGAAATCAATGTAGGCTAATATTTTAAATAGGGGCAGATGTGTAACTTCCATCAGACGTGACACAACCGCCCTACCTGTCAGCCCCATTCATACACCATGGGCGCCAACCGTGGGTGGCAAAACACCCTCTCCTCGCCCGAAATATTTACCGGCAAATATTTGGGAGATGCGAGATTACCGTCCTATCCCCAACCGATGCGATGTCCGAAATTTTAAACGGGGGATAAGTTCGTAACTTCCCCCATTTCAGAGAAGCGCGTCCCAAAGTTTGAGATCCCTCCTCCCCTCCATTTCCCCATTAATACACCGTCGGCGGCACGACAACCTCCGCTCTGCGGCCAGCCTCCTCCGTCCGCCACCCCATCCTCCACCTTGCCGGAGCCGCTACCCCTACCCCGTCGTCCACTGCAAGAGATGGACATCTCTCATCCACGGCGCTGGACCAGGATCCTTTCATCGCCTCCTCTCGCTTCATCGGCGCCGCCGTCTACCTTGCGGTTGCCGCTCCTACGACTGCCTCGTCCACTGCAACAGGATATATCCCCGACCCGCCCGTCTGCCGTCTAAAGTCTTCTTCCCCGCTGCCGACATCCATCGCACCCGCAACACCCTCAACGTATCAGCATAGGCCTACACGGCGTTGCAAGAGAGGTGGTACTCTTCCATATGTGCTTAAGTTATTGATCTCACCCGGAAAATAGATCGTAATTTGTTTACTGTACTTTTCTTGTCCGTACCAAATCGTAGTGGCTAGTTGAAAGAAAACATTGGTTGCGAAGTAGCTTTGTCCGGTTTGCACCTTCAGATCCGCCATGGCACGGGCACTATGCTCGTAAAGCTTATGGTTTCCCCCCTTTATATTCACTACCATCATTGTAGGTGCTTCGTGTCGTGCTAGCACTGCTCCTCAAGACCTCAACCCAGAGCTTACGTGTTGAAATACGAATCTGATATGATGCTCATATCACTAAAACAGAGAACATTTAATTGGTCACCTAATGTTCCTATATTCGTTTTGAAAAGCATGTGCGCCACCCACTGATCTAGCGAGTTTCACTTTCCTGATTTTTCTCTTGATGCTTAGGGTTTTCCCCTTTTATCTACTCTACTATGATCTGCGTATGTGCTTTTTGTCGTACTGGCATTATTCCACCCTTCAAGCTAAACAACACAACACTCAGAATTCGAAAGCTTAGTTGTTCAAATATGATTGTGATATGATACTGATATTAGTTAACCGACACATTTAATTGGTTAGCTAAAGGTCCCACTTGAGTTTCCAAATGCATGTCACGACATATAGAGAGACAGCATAATTGCATTTCTTTGTCACTTGTTGACCGTACTTTCTTGTCCATACCAAATCTTAGTTGTTATTTCAAAGAAAACATCGGTTGCTAACTACCGTTTGCGCGGTTTGCAGCTTCAGATCTGCCATCCCACTGCCATGGTCAACACTGTGCTCATCATGCTTATGTTTTCCACATTTTATGATGACCACAATAAGCCTACGTGGTTCGTGTCGTAATAGCACTGCTCCACCCATCGAGCTAAACAAGCTTAGTTGTTAAAATTCATATATGATATTATTGCTGATATTAGTAAAACTGATAGATGTTTAATTGGTGAGCTAACTGTTCCTACTTTAGTTTCGAAATGCATGTGAGCCACATATGGAGAGGCCGGAAAGAATAGTATTTCATTGTGCGCTCTGGTTCATCATGGGTGGCCAACCGACATTGTATTGAAAGACTTGTAATATCTTCAATCTGCTTGCTCTTCTGCTCTTCTTTAAGATGACACTCTTCTCTTGCGGTCGACTGGTCAGGTCGAGTTGTTCTCCCTTAGTATATTTTGAATCATCGGTCAGTCGACTTGTTCTTCTTTACTATATGTTGAAGCTATCATCTGCGAAGCGTCATCACTTCTGGAGCTCTCATATTTTGAGTAGTAGGCCACATTATATTAATGCACACAACAAATTACAACATGCATGGCATCTTTTAAAAGAATTACAGAGATAGCACAAGGGGTTTACAGGGATGCAGTATTGGATTAGAATCACTTCTGCATTACAAAGAAAATCTCACTTGTTTTTATGTTTTCATGCATGTCAGATATTAAACATTATCAAAATGAATATGAGAATGGGCGACGAGAGGAATATTATGAACGATCCTTTG
This sequence comes from Aegilops speltoides, assembly GCA_021437245.1. NCBI lineage: Eukaryota > Viridiplantae > Streptophyta > Magnoliopsida > Poales > Poaceae > Aegilops > Aegilops speltoides. The sequence goes on along the minus strand of CM038142.1, from coordinate 325,788,179 downwards.
GCTAACAAACTTGGCATGGTGGAGGATGGCCTATCTTATTCACCCATCAAGGTGCTTGCTCTAGCTTTGCAAAGTTGTATTGGTCGCACATATTTTGCATCTGACCTCTTGCATTACTTCTACTTTGTTACACCATCTACTTAGTTTAAGCATCATATATGATTATATGCCATACCTATCCACTTTCTGTACCTATTCCATGTGTCATCACACTATCTTTTTCCAGTCAAATGTTGTTCTTTCGTAATAGATGTCCAAAAGGAAGAGGGTGAGTGCAGATCCTCAAGGAGTACAAACTATGTATTTGTAAAAGGTAGTGATACCTGTTAAATCAGATAGATCAGCAGCCACAGAAAACACAGGCCCAACTGTACCACACTTTACCCCTACTCCAGTGGCCAAACCCCTATTAGAACTGCTGGGAGCCTAGCGTCAGGTACTGTCTATGATATCAATTCAAAATTTGAACTCCTAAATTTCTGCTTGTGCCTTACCTTCTCTCTTGTATGAAAACTAATTTCAGATGAATCTCCTTGCTCAAAGGATCATACGATCTCAAAACAACAATGGGATCTACATTGCTCTCATCAGTACCTCTCTGCCTTTTGCCTTGTAACGCTGTACTTAATTAATTGCTATTTGATTATGTATCATCAGTCTGCACCTGAGCTTCATTATCCTCTGTTTCTTCCAATATTATTTGATCTATATTTACTCTTTTCAAAATGTAGAATGATGGCAACGCTTATAAATAATTTTCTTTGGGGAATTTATTGAATTATCCTTCCATCAACATGGAGAAGGGCTTTGTCCAGCCCGTGTTAACATGTAATGTAAGTTCATCCTTCTCAAGCCTTCAAACTTTGTTCTAGTATAGATTTGGATAGGCATCATTTCCTCCACTGCTGTTTGCTTTGCTGTTTACATCTGATTGGATGTTTGCAACAACTACCAGTTTCAAATTGTAGTTGTAAAAACATGTTCCTTATGCAGAACAGATCCATTTATTTGCTTATATAATTGTGAAACCTGTTACGTGTCTCCTTGTTTCTCTTTCAGAGTCGTATCTCTTACGCCAGGCAGAACTTTAGGGAAGATAGTGAGCCAAACCATCTTGTGGACAGCGAGATGACCCCAAGGTCCTGTCTTGATGAAGACAGTGAGTTGAAGCTACTCACCAGCAGGTGTGAGACAACCTCTGTGCAGTCGCTGCCTCAATCAGTTTGACTTCTTCAGTCTCAACTTAAAGCGGAAAGGCTTGCTTTAGCTCAGCTCCGACTTGAAGTCAAAGATGCAATGAAGATGTCAGAGGACTGCCGTGCGCACCATCAAGCCTTAAATCTAGTGTTGATGCATCTATCGTTGACACAACTGAGGTCTACTCAGCTTCTTCAGCTGTTTGGGGGGCCCTTCCTGGCCATGCCTAGTGCCTTCTGAACTGCTCTCAGTTTTGTATATTCTTTTGTCGGCGCGTTTATTTGCACTGGTGGCGAACTTTGATGCCCAGTGGATGTAATATGTGATAGCCGTGATAGCCTAGCGTAAGTTGCTTGCTTATTTATTTCCTTGTTGTCTTGTTTATTTGTTTGCTTGTAGTCATTGCAGTTCTTTTTCCACGGTTTGCTAGTGGCTGCAATAACCTATTTTTTAAAACTAGGCTACAATAACAATGGGCTAATATTTACTGTAGTGACACTGGGCCTCCTACGGGCCATAGAAACAGTGGGCCTTCTACGGGTCGTAGAAACAATGGGCCTTCTAAGGGCCGTAGAAACAATGGGCTTTCTACGGGCCGTATCATCAATGGGCCTTATACTATGGGCAGTATGATAACATGGGCCAATAACAGGCCGCATTATGGACGTAAACGGGCTAGGGTTGGAATCGTCCGTTCATGGGCCAACCATAACGGGCCATCAATAGGCCGTATTTCATGACGCTATGAAAATGGCCCAACGTATTAATGGACCACAAACGGGCCGACTGTAACCACGGGCTGAATTTGGCCCACAAGCAGAAAATGACAGTAACGGGCCGTAAGTAAACGAATGCTGGAAATGAGCCCAAGAATAAATGGGCTCCGAGAAGGCCGAAAGATAACATGGGCTGGAAACGGCCCAACGGAATAACGGGCCGTTAATGGGTATAAAGTGATACACTGTTCATTACGGGCCAGTTTCACCACGGGCCGTTAATGGGTGTAAAGTGATACACTGTTCATTACGGGATAGTTTCACCACGGGCCGTTAATAGGACAAGAGTTACATAGGGCCTCATATGGTCCGAAAGACGTCATGGGCCATACATGGGCCAGAAGTGAAAATAGGCTGGAATCATATTGGGTGGCCCAGATGACGCTACTGGGCCTAATTCGGATAGGGCGTAACGGGCCTTGGGTTAGTGGCTGTAAATGGGCTATATGCGAACAAGCCGTTAACAGGCTTTCCATGGGCCGGCCCGCCACATTTTGACCAAGTCAAATGGGCCGGCCTTTTCACAGGAATGGGCCTCTGTTGGGCCGTGCCACGTGTCGACGTATCATAGGCGCCTTCCGTCCAATGAGTGGATGACATATGTCCCAACGATGAGCAGACACGTGTTTCCTCCATCCAATGATGATTTTACACATGGAAAATCCCCATTGGTCGGGGCTGTTAATGGGTTATCGGATCCAAAACCCGACCCGATAGCTTAACGGCGTTCCGTTACGGTGGATGCCACGTGTCGGTCACCCTTGACGATAGCACTTCGGACGCGATTTATCGTCATGGAAGTGGACACTTCCATGATGATAATTTTGGTAATGTCATGGAACACTTCTACGACAAAGACAGTATGACTATCTTGATTACATCATAAATTTGTCATGGATGTACATGCATGACAAAAAACGCGACCTACTGTGACAAACACGTATCATCACGGAAGTCTATTTTTTTTGTAGTGGCTGAGTGTGACATTTGAGTTGGACATGAAGTGTTCCAAATATTCGAATTCACCTTAAACTGGATAGCTTCTGAATTTGAGTATCAGCATTTGTAAACCATATTCATATATGACAGTGGAATACATCCTTGTCGTCCTTTTGAAGATATATGAAAACACATAGAATGATTTATAAAGATTCATACAGGAATACAAAAAGGATTCGAATTTAGTTGCCAGGGTAAACGTGGATGCTTATTATCCCAAAATTCGAAAGAAGCGGCAAAATGTCCACTCACACGTCGGCTGCCCGAAGCCAAGTGTTTGGGAGATGGAAATTACTGTCTACCCACTACACGGACAATCCATCGGCCCGATTTCCACTGCTCTAAATAGGGGTAGGTTAGTAACTTCAATTAGACGTGACATGACCGCCTCTGAGCCCATTCCGACACGGTGGGCGTCAAACATGGGCGGCAAAACACATTTGATTCAAGATCGTCCGAAAGACCTCTCTTTCTCCCTCCATTCCCATTCATACACGATGGGCGGCAAAACAAACTCGACTTGGCTGAAATCGATGTAGGCAAATATTTTCAATAGGGGCAGGTTTGTAACTTCACTCAGACATGACACAACCGCCCTACCTATCAGCCCCGTTCATATACAATGGGCGCCAACCATGGGCGCCAACCACCCTCTCCTCGCCCAAAATCGCTCTGGGCAAATATTGGCGAGATGCGAGATTACCGTCCTATCCCCAACTGACGAGACGTCCAAATTTTAAACGGGGGCTAAGTTTGTAACTTTCCCATATTTCGGACAGGCGCGTCCCAAAAACATGGTTCCCCGTACCTCTCCCTCCATTTTCCCATTCATACACCGTCCGCGCTAGAACACCCCATCCCCACACCAGCCTCCGCCTGCCACCCCATCCATCGCCGCCGTCCTCCACCACATCCATTGCCACCATCCTCCACCATGCTGGAGCGCCTACCAAGACCGCCTCGTCCACTGCTAGAGATGGACGTTTCTCATCCACGGCGACGAACCAATAGCCTTGCATCGCGTCCTCTCGCTTCATCGGCGCCGTCGTCCTCTTTGCCGGGGCCGCTCACACGACCTTCTCTTCCACCGCAACGGGACTTATCCCCTGATGCATCCGTCTACCGTCGCAGATCTGCTTCAACGCCACCGACAGCCATCGCACCCCCGATGCCTACACGGCGCCGCAAGAGAGGTGGTACTTCATATCTCCTCAACTTTTTGATCTCAACCAGAAAATAGATCTTAACTTGGCTACTCTACTTTCTTTTCAGCTCTTAGAATTTAGTTCTTAGTTCGAAGCAAACAATGGATGCAAAATATCATTTCTCCGGTTTGCAGCTTCAAATTTGCCATGGCACAACCATAATACGGTTTAATTGATCATGCTTAGGGTTTAATTGATCATGTTGGTTCCGTGGTGGTTTGTTTAATAGAAATCGAAGGGGAAACCCTCTTTTGCTAAAAAAATATGCTTAGAGTTTCCCCCTTTTATGATCACTATATGATCAGAATACGTGCTTCATGTCATAATAACACTGCTCCACCCATCAAGCTAAACAAGCTTAGTTGTTCAAATATGAATATGATATTATTAAAACAGAGTTGTTTAATTGGCCAGCTAAATGTTCCTAAATTAGTTTCGAAAATCAATGTTTGCCGCTCGGGTGTGTATCTCTACAGGGTGCCCACAGTGGGCCGGCCCACCCTGGGATTTCGGGTCGTCCCAGGCCCCGATTTCCCTCTGTTTCACAAGCGCTTCGATCTCTACTGCCCCAGCCGCCTGCCTCGCCGGCGACTTGCCGTCCCCGGACGACATGACTCTAGGAGGAGACGCCAGACTAACAGGAGGCCAGGAGCCGCTCGCCCAACAGCGTCACTGCTGCCCGGGCGCGCCGCCGTGCCTACCTTCCCAGTCCATTCAGGGCTGAGGCGTGCAGCACCCACCAAGCCAACCCGATTTATCCTGAGATACGTCCTCAACACTCAGCAGCCACTCCTCATCACGCATTTTCTAATTGATCCATTACTCATTAGGCAAGGCTGTCATTAGGGTTTTTTGTGTGCTCAGTGCTACCTACACTTAATGGTTCAGATGTATTTCGGTAATCTTTAGTACCTCTAAAGTTCATAGGGTTTTCAAAATTCCGGCCCTCGGAACAGACACTAGTCATTTTGGATTGTTGGTCGTAGTGAGATTGACCTAGATTACTGATGACCCACAAGTATAGGGGATCTATCTAGTCCTTTCGATAAGTAAGAGTGTCGAACCCAACGAGGAGCAGAAGGAAATGATAAGCGGTTTTCAGCAAGGTATTCTCTGTAAGTACTGAAATAAGTGGTAACAGATAGTTTTTGTGATAAGATAAATGGTAACGAGCAACAAGTAACAAAAGTAAATAAAGTGCAGCAAGGTGGCCCAATCCTTTTTGTAGAAAAGGACAAGCCTGGACAAACTATCTCCCGAGGACACATGGGAATATCCTCAAGTTAGTTTTCATCACGCTCATATGATTCGCGTTCGGTACTTTGATAATTTGATATGTGGGTGGACCGGTGCTCGGGTACTGCCCTTACTTGGATAAGCATCCCACTTATGATTAACCTCTATTGCAAGCATCCGCAACTACAACAAAAGTATTGAGGTAAACCTAACCATAGCATGAGACATATGGATCCAAATCAGCCCCTTACGAAGCAACGCATAAACTAGGGTTTAAGCTTCTGTCACTCTAGCAACCCATCATCTTCTTATTACTTCCCAATGCCTTCCTCTAGGCCCAAATAATGGTGAAGTGTTATGTAGTCGACGTTCACATAACACCACTAGAGGTTAGACAACATACATCTTATCAAAATATCAAACGAATACCAAATTCACATGACTACTAATAGCAAGACTTCTCCCTTGTCCTTAGGAACAAACATAACTACTCACAAAGCATATTCATGTTCATAATTAGAGGGGTAATAATGTGCATAAAGGATCTGAACATATGATCTTCCACCAAATAAACAAACTAGCATCAACTACAAGGAGTAATCAACACTACTAGCAACCTACTAGCACCAATACCGGACTTGGAGACAAGAATTGGATACAAGAGATGAACTAGGGTTTGGAGATGAGATGGTGCTGGTGAAAATGTTGATGGAGATTGCCCTCTCCTGATGAGAGGAGCGTTGTTGATGATGATGGTGATGATTTCCCCCTCCCGGAGGGAAGTGTCCCCGGCAGAACAGCTCTGCCGGAGCCCTAGATTGGTTCCGCCAAGGTTCCGCCTCGTGGCGGCGGAGTCTCGTCCCGAAAGGTTCTCTTGTATTTTTCTCATCAAAAGACTTCATATGGGAGAAGATGGGCGTCGGAGAGCCACCAGGGGGCCCACGAGGTAGGGGGGTGCGCCCAGAGGGGGCGCCCCCCACCCTCGTGAGCAGGGTGTGGGCCCCCTGGCCTTCATCTTTGGCAATGATTTTTCTTTATTTATTCTAAGGTATTCCGTGGAGTTTCAGGACTTTTGGAGTTGTGCAGAATATTCCTTCAATATTTGCTCCTTTTCCAGCCCAGAATTCCAGCTGCCGGCATTCTCCCTCTTCATGTAAACCTTGTAAAATAAGAGAGAATAGCCATAAGTATTGTGACATAACGTGAAATAACAGCCCATAATGCAATAAATATCAACATAAAAGATGATGCAAAATGGACGTATCAACTCCCACAAGCTTATACTTCGCTTCTCCTCAAGCGAAAAGCCGATAACAATAAATATGTCCTCATGTTTAGAGGTAGAGGCGTCGATAAAAATAAAATACGGACATGAAGGCATCATGATTATTTCATAACAACAACATATATAAATTTTGACATATGATTACTTATGTTCTAGTGATTATCTTTTCACAAAGCCAAAATATGAATCAGAAACTTTATTGGGCACCAAGAATTATAATCTCAGTCATTGAAGCAATTGCAATTTATCATAACATCGGAAGGAGTCTATGTTAGAGCTTAAAAGCAAGTCCACATAGTCAACTATCACTTACTCCTTCATAATTGCTAACACTCACGCGATAATTATGGTTATAGAGGTTTAATCGGACACGGAGAAAGATAGGGGCTTATACTTTTTGCCCAACAACCTTTTACCTCAAGGGTAATGTCAACAATAATAATTCACACTCCCCCACATCCAATTAGATATATATATCATGTTCTTTCCAACATGCTGAGCTTGCTAAAGGATAAAATTAAAAAGGAAGGGTGAAGATCGCCGTGACTCTTGCATAGGGTAGAGGATAATAATAAAACATAGGCCCTTCGCAGAGGGAAGCAGAGGTTGTCATGCAGGTTTAGGGTTGATGCACAAAATCTTAATGCAAAAGAAAGTCACTTTACATTGCCCCTTGCATGTGAACCTTCATTATGCAGTCCGTCGCTTTTATTGCATCCACAACAAGTTCGTGCAAAGTTTATTTTCTCCGCACTAATAAGTCATGCATATTTAGAGAGCAATTTTTATTGCTTGCACTGATGACAACTTACTTGAAGGATCTTACTCAATCCATAGGTAGATATGGTGGACTCTCATGGCAAAACTGGTTTAAGGGTATTTGGAAGCACAAGTAGTATTTCTACTTAGTGCTGAGAATTGGCTAGCATGAGGGGGAAAGGCAAACTCAACACGGTAGAGGAACCATGACAACATACTTTATCTCAGATGTAGGAAAACATAACTCATTATGTTGTCTTCCTTGTCCAACCTAAACTCTTTAGCATGTCATATTTTAATGAGTGCTCCCAATCATAAAAGATGTCAATGATAATATATCTATATGTGAAACCTCTCTTTCCTTATTACTTCCTATTTATTGCAACGATGACCAAAGCTATATTTTCCAACTCCCAACAACTTTAAATCATCATACTCTTTCTATGTGAAGTCATTACCTTCAATAATATCAATATGAACTCTTGATTCTTTTTATTCTTTTTCTTCTAATCACCCAAGATCATGGCAAAATACTCAAGCCCTTGACTCAACACTAATCTTTATCATATAGCTCACGGACTTGATTACAAAGAAGGACCATAAAGCAAAACTCAAAACTAGATCATGCCATGACTTTATTCTACTAAATCAAGATAATACTAATAGGATCGAACTAGAAAAACGGTAAAGACAGGAGTTGTGATGGTGATACGATACCAGGGCACCTCACCCAAGCTTGGCAGTTGCCAAGGGGAGTGCCCATACCCATGTGATTATGTCTCCTTCCTTGTTGTTGGCGGTGGAAGTGTTGATGATGATGCAAGCTTGTCGTCCACCTTCCATGGCATAGGCTCACCATCATAGAAGGATGACCGAGACTTCGGAATCCTCAAATCTGCAGCCAAACTCATCCTTTTGAATCTATATTCATACTCACAGTTTTGGTTTTGCTGATCATAGATTTGGGCTTGGAGGTGCTCGATCTTCTCATGTAGCTTATAGATGGCTTCCTCGGTCTTCTTGGCATCCGGCTCATAGTTGTTGGTGAACTCCATGAGCATCTTGTGGGTAGCGTTGATTCCACGCTCCACCATCCCCGGCACTTGAAAACTTGTTGCTCCATTGCTTGAGCCTCAACTCCATGCTTCGGTTCCTTTGGTCCCTCAACATCGCGGATGTGCAACAACCCATCACGCATCTCAATGGTTTGGGGTGTCGCAGCACCTCCGCGAGGTAAGGGTTGATAACCTTCTCAAGAACTTGTCCTTGGAAGCACTTGGGGTCGTCATGATGATCTAGACCTGTCGTAAAAACAGCTCGAAACAAGAACAGGGAGATCTGCGTGATACGAGAGTCAAAACCTTCGGAGTATATATAATGAATGTTTACCGACCAAAATACGATCGTGCAAGGAAGCGGAGTCCGGAGGGCACACGAGGTGCTCACGAGGCAGGGGGGCGCGCCCAGTGGGGTAGGGCGCACCCTCCACCCTCGTGGAGGCCTCGTGTCCTCCCCGGACTACTACTTATTTTTCTATTTTTCTAAATATTCCAAAACGGAGAAATATTGCCTTAAAAATTGTTTTGGAGTCGGTTTACTTACCGTACCACATACCTATTCCTTTTCGGAGTCTGGAACATTCTAGAAAGTGTCCCTTATGTATTCCTCCGGGGTTATGGTTTCAATAACATTAGTTTCAACATTTATAGGATTACCTGAGATATAGTGTTTGATTCTTTGATCGTTCACCACCTTCGGATTTGTGCCTGCGAAGTTGTTGATTTTTATGGCATCGGAACGATAGACCTCCTCGATAACGTAAGGACCTTCCCATTTGGAGAGAAGTTTTCCTGCAAAAAATCTTAAACGAGAGTTGTATAGAAATAAATAATCACCCACATTAAACTCAAGCTTTTGTATCCTTTTGTCATGCCACCTTTTAACTTTTTCTTTAAATAGCTTGGCATTTTCATAAGCTTGGGTTCTCCATTCATCGAGTGAGCTAATATCAAATAACCTCTTCTCACCGGCAAGTTTAAAATCATAGTTGAGCTCCTTAATAACCCAATATGCCTTATGTTCTAGTTCGAGAGGTAAATGACATGCTTTTCCATAAACCATCTTATACGGAGAGATACCCATAGGATTTTTATACGCAGTTCTATAGGCCCATAATGCATCATTCAGTTTTTTGGACCAATTCTTTCTAGACCTATTGACAGTCTTTTGCAAAATTAATTTGAGCTCTCTATTGCTCAATTCTACCTGACCACTAGACTTCGGGTGATATGGAGATGCAATTCTATGATTAACGTCGTATTTAGCAAGCATCTTACGGAAATCACCATGAATAAAGTGTGAACCACCATCAGTCATTAAGTATCTAGGGATTCCAAACCTCAAAAAAAACTTCCTTAAGCATTTTGATATAAGTGTTATGATCAACACTACTATTTGGAATAGCTTCTACCCACTTAGTAACGTAGTCAACAGCAACTAAAATATGAGTGTAACCATTAGAGGCAGGAAAAGGTCCCATATAATCAAAGCCCCAAACATCAAATGGCTCAATAACAAGTGAATAATTCATAGGCATTTCTTGACATCTACTGATATTACCAATTCTTTGACATTCGTCACAAGACAAAACAAACTTACGGGCATCCTTGAAGAGAGTAGGCCAATAAAACCCGGATTGCAATACCTTATGTGCAGTTCTGTCTCCAGCGTGATGTCCTCCATAAGCTTGGGAGTGAAACTTGCTTAGGATCTGTTCCTGTTCATGCTCAGGTACACAACGTCTAATAACACCGTCTACTCCTTTATAAAGATGTGGGTCATCCCAAAAGTAATGTCGCAAGTCATAGAAAAACTTTTTCTTTTGTTGGTATGTGAAGCTAGGCGGTATAAATTTAGCAACAATATAATTAGCATAATCATCATACCAAGGAGTGCTATGAGAAGTACTTATGACATTTAATTGCTCATCAGGAAAGCTATCATCAATAGGTAGTGGGTCATCAAGAACATTCTCTAGCCACGGAGTTCTCAGCTCCTTTTCTATCAACAATACATAAATCAAATTCTTGAAGCAAGAGAACCCATCTAATGAGTCTAGGTTTTGCATCTTTCTTTTCCATAAGATATTTAATAGCAGCATGATTCGTATGAATAGTTACTCTAGAATCAACAATATAGGGTCTGAATTTATCACAAGCAAATACAACCGCTAAAAGTTCCTTTTCGGTAGTAGCATAATTTCTTTGAGCATTGTCTAGAGTTTTACTAGCATAATGGATAACATTCAATTTCTTATCAACTCTTTGCCCTAGAACAACACCTACAGCATAATCACTAGCATCACACATAATTTCAAAGGGTAAATTCCAATCAGGTGGCTGAACAACATGTGCAGAGACTAGTGCTTTCTTAAGTATTTCAAATGCTTCTACACAATCATCATCAAAGACAAATGGTACATCTTTTTGTAATAAATTAGTCATAGGCCGAGAGATTTTTGAGAAGTCCTTGATGAACCTCCTATAAAATCCAGCGTGACCAAGAAAACTTCTTATACCTTTGATGTCCTTGGGACATGGCATCTTTTCAATAGCATCAACCTTGGGTTTATCAACTTCAATACCTCTTTCAGAAACTTTGTGCCCCAAGACAATACCTTCATTAACCATAAAGTGGCACTTTTCCCAATTCAAGACTAGATTAGTTTCTTCACATCTCTACAAAACTCGAGCGAGATTGCTCACACAATCATCAAAAGAGGAACCATAGACGGAAAAGTCGTCCATGAAAACCTCACAAATTTTCAAACAAAAGTCAGAGAATATAGCCATCATGCATCTTTGAAAGGTAGCTGGTGCATTACATAAACCAAAAGGCATACGTCTATAAGCAAAAGTACCAAAAGGGCATGTAAAAGTAGTCTTTGATTGATCTTTAGCCGACACATGTATTTGAGAAAAACCAGAATAACCATCTAGAAAGCAATAATATGTATGTTTGCATAATCTTTCTAGCATTTGATCAATAAAAGGTAAGGGGTAATGATCTTTCTTAGTAGCCTTATTTAATTTGCGGAAATCAATTACCATCCTATAACCTATGATAATTCTTTGCGGAATCAATTCATCTTTATCAGTAAGGACAACAGTAATACCTCCCTTCTTAGGGACACAATGGACATGACTTACCCACTGACTATCAACAATGGGATAAATTATACCTGCCTCCAGAAGCTTGAGTATTTCTTTTCTTACCACTTCTTTCATTTTAGGATTCAAACGTCGTTGAGGATCACAAACTGGTTTGGCATCAGCTTCCAAATTTATTTTATGTTGACATAGAGTGGGACTGATGCCCTTAAGATCATCCAGAGTATATCCAATAGCGGCACGATGCTTCTTCAGAGTTTTCAATAATCTTTCTTCTTCATGCTCTGAAAGGTTAGCGCTAATAATAACAGGATATATTTTCTTTTCATCGAGATAAGCATACTTAAGATTATTAGGCAACGGTTTAAGTTCAAACACGGGATCACCCTTGGGTGTAGGAGGATCCCCTAGGATTTCAATAGGCAAGTTGTGTTGCAGAATAGGTTCCTGTTTAAAGAATACTTCATCTATTTCCCTTCTTTCATTCATGAACATATCATTTTCATGGTCTAGCAAATAGTGTTCTAAAGGATCACTAGGAGGTACAACAATAGAAGCAAGACCAATAATTTCATCCTTACTAGGCAATTCTTCCTCACGATGTTGTTTACTAAATTTAGAGAAATTAAACTCATGAACCATATCATCCAAGCCAACAGTAACAACATTCTTTTTGCAATCTATCTTAGCATTAATGGTACGCAAGAAGGGTCTACCAAATATAATGGGACAAAAACTATCTTGTGGAGAACCAAGAACAAGAAAATCAGCGGGATATTTGGTTTTCCCACACAAGACTTCAACATCTCTAACAATTCCCATTGGAGATATAGTATCTCTATTGGCAAGTTTAATTGTAACATCAATATCTTCTAACTCAGCAGGTGCAATCTCATGCATAATTTCTTTGTATAAGCCAATGGGTATAACACTAGCACTAGCACCCACATCACACAAGCCATGATAACAATGATCTCCTATTTTAACAGAAATAACAGGCACGCCTACCATAGGTCTATGTTTATCTCTATCACAGGGTTTAGCAATTCTAGCTGTTTCACCAGTGAATTGAATAACATGCCCATCAATATTATCAGACAAGAGATCTTTAACAATAGCAATATTAGGTTCTACTTGGACTTGCTCAGGAGGTGTATAAGTCCTAGTATTGCTTTTACGAACAACAGTTGAAGCTTTAGCATGATCCTTCATTCTAACGGGGAAAGGGGGTTTCTCAACAAAAGAAGTAGGAACAATAGGATCATTATAAGTGACAATCTTTTCTTCAACTTTAATAGGTGCAGCTACTTTTACTTCTATGGGAGGATGATATTTAAACCACTTCTCCTTGGGAAGATCAACATAAGTAGCAAAAGATTCACAGAAAGAAGCTACTATCTCAGAGTCAAGTCCATGTTTAGTGCTAAACTTACGGAAAATATCGGTATCCATAAAAGATTTAACACAATCAAACTTAGGTGTCATACCTGACTCCTTACCTTCGTCGAGGTCCCAATCTTCAGAGTTGCGTTTAATTCTATCCAATAAATTCCATCCAAATTCAATAGACTTCATCATAAAAGAGCCAGCAGAAGAAGTATCAAGCATGGTGCGATTATTATCAGAAAGCCGAGCATAAAAATTCTGGAGAATTGTCAATTTTGAGAGCTCATGATTGGGGCATGAATATAACATTGATTTAAGCCTCCCCCAAGCTTGAGCGATGCTTTCTCCTTTGCGAGGCCAAAAATTATATATATAATTGCGATCACGATGAACAAGATGCATCGGGTAATACTTTTGATGAAATTCCAATTTCAATCTTTTATAGTTCCACGATCTCGTATCATCACATAGCCTATACCATGTCAATGCGTCTCCCTCCAAAGATAAAGGGAAAGCCTTCCTCTTAACGGCATCATCGGGTATACCTGCAAGCTTAAATAGTCCACAAATATCATCCACAAAGCGTAGATGTTCGTCAGGATGCTTTGTTCCATCTCCTGCAAAAGTGTTAGCTAGAAGTTTTTCAATCATAGCCGAAGGAATCTGAAAAGCAGTTTCATTTTCAATAGGTTCAGTAGGTTCAGTAGGTTGAGGAGCAACTCTTGGCTCAACTGGACGGGGTGAAGATACCCCAAACAAGCCCCTCAAGCAATTACTTTCCATGGTAACAAGTGACAGAAAATTTCAGCACACTAAATAAATTTTTCCTTACCAAATTCCACCTACCAAAGGCGCTTCACTCCCCGACAACGGCGCCAGAAAAGAGTCTTGATGACCCACAAGTATAGGGGATCTATCATAGTCCTTTCGATAAGTAAGAGTGTCGAACCCAACGAGGAGCAGAAGGAAATGATAAGCGGTTTTCAGCAAGGTATTCTCTGCAAGTACTGAAATAAGTGGTAACAGATAGTTTTTGTGATAAGATAAATGGTAACGAGCAACAAGTAACAAAAGTAAATAAAGTGCAACAAGGTGGGACAATCCTTTTTGTAGCAAAGGACAAGCCTGGAGAAACTCTTATAATAGGAAAAGCGCCCCCGAGGACACATGGGAATATCGTCAAGCTAGTTTTCATCACGCTCATATGATTCGCGTTCAGTACTTTGATAAGTTGATATGTGGGTGGACCGGTGCTTGGGTACTGCCCTTACTTGGACAAGCATCCCACTTATTATTAACCTCTATTGCAAGCATCCACAACTACAACAAAAGTATTAAGGTAAACCTAACCATAGCATGAGACATATGGATCCAAATCAGCCCCTTACGAAGCAACGCATAAACTAGGGTTTAAGCTTCTATCACTCTAGCAACCCATCATCTACTTATTACTTCCCAATGTCTTCCTCTAGGCCCAAATAATGGTGAATTGTTATGTAGTCGACGTTCACATAACACCACTAGAGGTTAGACAACATACATCTTATCAAAATATCGAACGAATACCAAATTCACATGACTACTAATAGCAAGACTTCTCCCTTGTCCTCAGGAACAAACGTAACTACTCACAAATCATATTCATGTTCATAATCAGAGGGGTAATAATGTGCATAAAGGATCTGAACGTATGATCTTCCACCAAATAAACCAACTAGCATCAACTACAAGGAGTAATCAACACTACTAGCAACCTACTAGCACCAATCCCGGACTTGGAGACAAGAATTGGATACAATAGATGAACTAGGGTTTGGAGATGAGATGGTGCTGGTGAAGATGTTTATGGAGATTGCCCTCTCCCGATGAGAGGAGCGTTGGTGATGACGATGGTGATGATTTCCCCCTCCCGGAGGGAAGTGTCCCCGGCAGAACAGCTCTGCCGGAGCCCTAGATTGGTTCCGCCAAGGTTCCGCCTCGTGGCGGTGGAGTCTCGTCCCGAAAGGTTCTCTTATATTTTTTTCTCACTGAAAGACTTCATATGGGAGAAGATGGGCGTCGAAGAGCCACCAGGGGGCCCACGAGGTAGGGGGCGCGCCCAGGGGGCACCCCCCACCCTTGTGAGCAGGGTGTGGGCCCCCTGGCCTTCATCTTTGGCGACGATTTTCTTTATTTATTCTAAGGTATTCCGTGGAGTTTCAGGACTTTTGGAGTTGCGCAGAATAGTCCTTCAATATTTGCTCCTTTTCCAGCCCAGAATTCCAGCTGCCGGCATTCTCCCTCTTCATGTAAACCTTGTAAAATAAGAGAGAATATCCATAAGTATTGTGACATAACGTGAAATAACAACCGATAATGCAATAAATATCGACATAAAAGCATGATGCAAAATGGACGTATCAATTACTACTGCAAGCCAGGTTTGTTGACAATTTTACTTGTGTTTCTTACTCATTCGATATAATATCCAATTATTCACGTCGATTAGCTGCAAACAATAAGTGCTAGACAAACTTCTTCATTCAGATTTTGGACAGTCTCTTACTGTAGTTACAATTCTGCATACTTGTCCTAGTAAGCTCACAAGTAAATGATTGATTCACTACATCTATGCTTGCCTTGTCATATTTGTTGTCAATATTCTTTTAGGGTGGACCACCCTGTTTCTAAATACTAGAACCGTAGACATGAGTGAATTGTATTTCTCTATGTGATCTCTTCCATCATGTGTGGGCAACGAACACTGCATTGTATAGAAGGAAAGTGTCATTTCCAGCTTTTACATAGGTTTCGATCTTTTACATGGAATACAATCTGCCTACTTGCTTTGTGTCGCACTACCAACACTCCACCCTTGAAGCTAAACATTATGCCACTCATAATTGCTTAGTTTATTTGTTAAAATACGAATTTCATATGATTCTAATGTTCCTACTTCAATTTTGAAATGTGTGCCTGCCTGTTATAGAGACATACGAGGTTTGTAATTCTATGTGTGGTCTGGTCAGCACGGTTGGGGGGGGGGTGAACTTGCATATGCAGGGGTTTATAAGGAGACACTCTTCGAGTTGAATCCGCAATGCATTCCATAGATAATCTGACTACTTTTTATGTTTTCATGAATCTCAGATTCTGAACAACATCATAATGATTATGAGCTTGCGCGCATGAAAAGAATAAAGCAGAACAACGCCATGGCTGTCAAACTTGGCATTAAGGGACTGAAATCGAGTCTGGATGCAATGCAATGCAAACGCTCTCCACCTACAAATTCATGCTCAGAATATGATCCTAACAGTGATTCTGAGTTAGAGGGAGACCTAAGTCAATTTAGCTCCCTAGTGGAGGAGTCAGAGGAAGATGCCCTATCTTATTAACCCATCAAGGTACTTGCTCTAACTTTCCAAGGTTACATTGCTCGCACATATCTTGCAACTGATGCTTTGCATTGCTTCTACTTTGTTGAACTGCCATTAGCTTAGTTTACACATCGTGTATGTGAATATGCCCTGTCTATCCATTTTCAGTACATATTCCATCTGTCATCATACCATATTTATCCATTCAAATGCTGTTCTTGTGTATTAGACGTTCAAAAGGAAGAGGGCGATTGCTGATCGTGGAGGAGCACAAGCAAAGTATTTGGAAAAGGTAGTGGCACCTGATAAATCAAATAGCCCATTAGGTGTAGTTGCAATATCACCTGACCCACAAAACACCCCAACTCTAGCAGACTCTAGCCCTAGTACACTGGTTATTTCTGATGCCCCAACTCAGCAGACCCCAACTGCAGCAAACAATATGATTATGCCAGTTAACATAGCACCAGCTGTACGACGCAAAACCCCCATTCCAGCAAGGAGTACTCCAAATCCAGTTGCCAAATCCCTTTTCGAACAAGAGAGAGCCCCGATTGCAGCAAATAGGACCCCTGTTCCATTTCTTCCTAGTTTAGAAGACGAAGCTTATGTTGTTGCAGGAACTTTGTGAGCATCTTTCCTTCATGGAAAGATTATACCGCAGACACAGAAAAATTTCCAGTCTTCCTCCGCAACTTACGCGTAAGTAATGTACTAATGTCATTCATGGTCATTACTGCATATGTTTCTGCTGACAGAAGACACAAGATTTTATTCTTTTAAATAGGCGAGGAGCAAACTGGATTGTGATGACGAGCAAGGGTTGTTGCACTTTTCAAGCACTCATTGATGAAGTATCGTTCCTACCTGAGGCAAGCGCACTTCGATTGCAAGCCTCTGAACGAAATTTCTGTAGAGTCTCCGGTGCTACATTTATCCGACGGTGACTGGAATAATCTTGTTACACATTGGTCTTGGCTCCAGCGTAAGGTACTGTCTGTGATATCACATCACAATTTGAACTACATTTCTGCATTTGCCTTAATGTCTCACTTGTATGAAAACTATTAGTAGAAGAATATTCGTTCTCAAGGGACCACAGAATCTCGCAACTATACTGCACACTGCATTGCCCTTGTGAGTACCTCTTGCCCTTTATGACCATACTTACTTTCATAGCTGTTTGATTATGTAGCATCACTGCACATGTTAGCCTCGTAATCGTCCATTTGGTGGACATTATAAGATTCGTATAGACTCTTACATAAATTTAGAATCAACCCAATGCTTTTGAAGAGGTTTAGCTCTGCAGTCCTCTTGTAAGGACTGAATGTGGTCTATCACTGTACTTACATTAACAGCTACACCCTCCGTCCCATAATATAAGAACGTTTTGTACAGTACACCAGTGTTCAAAACACTCTTGTATTATGGGAAGAGGGATTGGTTCATTTTGTAGCATTCTGCATCTTATCTCCCTCGCCCACCATTTACTAAAAAAGACCAGATCTAATTTAATCTTACCAACAAGTAGAATACACAAACAATGCGAGTGCAGAAGTGTAGCCCATTGCTCTTGTCAGTACATTTTGTCCTATAACGCTTGTACTTCCAGGGATTGGTAGTTGATTATGTAGCATCAATCTGCATCTTATCTTCATTATCCTCTACCCTTCCAGTATTATCATATCTATAATTACTCTCTACAAAATGTAGAGTACAGGCAATGCTTATGAAGAAGATTCCGTGCTGAAATTCTTGAGTTATCCTTCCCTTGACATGGAGAAGGGCATTATAAAGCCAGTGTTAACTGTTAATGTAAGTCAGTCCTTCTAAAGCCTTTATCCTCAACTGCTGTTTAATTTGCTCATACTCCCTATCGTTTACTGCTGTTTAGTTTGCCGTTTCTACCAAAATGCGTGTTCGCAAGAACCGTAAGTTCTAAGTTTTACTTATAAAACAAAATTCCTTATTCATACCATGCACATTACTTAATACTCCCTATATGTATGATTATTTTTGTGGATCTATAATCCAGTGTGTGGTGAAACAGGCCACGTTTGCACCTAGTCATCTCCTATTTTATCTTACTGATGTGGCTGATGATATGAACAACATGCCATGCACATTATCCAAAATAGATACAATGATTTTCTTTGCCCTTCATCTATGCTTGTTATGTTGACATGGTAATCCAGTAGTGTGGTGAAGCTCCCCGCATTATGAACAATGCCAAATTATGCTATTGATATTTTGAACTTACTCTTTATTTTCTAATTTGAAATTGGATGGAATTGACATCACAGTTATCATCTTTGTTTATACACGTGCAAAACCTGTCATCTCTATGCTTTGTTTCAGGGTGATATGCCTGATGGCATGCACAAGTATGCTGAAGGCTGTGAGACAAACCCAACATATATTGCAGCAAAGAAGGCAAAACACCTTGAAGATAGCGAGACAACCCCAAAGTCTTGTCTTGATGTAGTGTTCAAGTTACTTGAGACTAACAGTCAAACAAGCTCACAGAATTCGTTCTCTGAATTAGTTCGACTTCTTCAGTCCCAAGTTCTAGCAGAAAGGCATTCTGCAACTCAACTTCGACTTGAAGTCCTATCTCTAAGAAAGATTGCAGAGAACACCAATGAGAACCTCATCGCTAAACAGCTACACCCGGAAGCTATGACCGACATGCTAGGCCGGTCTCATAGCCTTGCTTAGCAGCTTGCACAGCAGTTCCCCCGCAAGGCTAACCTTTCTTGAACTGTCGTGGAAGTGGTCTCGGTTCAGTATTACTTTGTTACGCTGCAATGGTCCCAGTTTTTGTAATCTGCTTCTTCGTTGCGCTTTATGACCACTGGTGGCGAACTTCAATGTCCAGTGGATGTAATATACCTTAAATCCTTTATTGTATAGTGTAGGTTTATTCTTAGTTACTATGCCATAATTTCTTTATTATATAGAGTAGGTTTGTTCTTAATTCCTACTAGTTACTTATTCGCTATCTGAAAAAAAAATCAAGATGTAGTCAACCGGGCCGAAACATTCGACTCCAACAGGCCTGGTTTTTAGCGGGCCACAATCGGGCCGGCCTGCGTCTTTCTTGGGTCTGAATGATTGGGGCCTTCACACATTGCGCCAGGCCCAAACTTACACCGGCCAATATTTTAGTTGGCCCTTTTGTCGACACGGTGCTTAGTTTGGCCCAGGTAGCATTGGGCCATTAACGGGCTGAATATTGTACTGGCCTGTTACGGCCGAGATGAAACCACAGGCCTTTAGCAGGCCAAAATGCATGTTGGGCCTCAATTTTCACTAGTCGTCGACGGGCCTTCAACAGGCCGAAATGTAGACCGGGCCTTTTTGGGTCCAGTTAGCTCACGGGCTGTTACCAGGCCGAAACATATCTCGGGCCTTAGTTGGCCCACTGATATCATGGGCCTTTAAGAGACCGAAAGCTTAGTACAGGCATCAACGAGCCAAATTATGCGACAGGCCTTTAACATGCCCAAAGTCACGTTGGGCTTACTGTTGCCACCTTTAGCACGGGCCGTTAGTGGGCCCAATGTCCTGTCGGACCATATATGGCCCATGGGCAGCACGGGCCATTCCCAGGCCGAAAGTCACACCGGGCTCAAATAGGCCCATGTCTACATCAGGCCTCTAACAGGCCGAAAGTCACTAGGCTGTAGTTGGGCCCAAATATTCGGCGAACAATTAACGGGCCTGATCTGGCTTTGGGCCGCAAATGGGCCCAAATATTGGGCGAACAATTAAAGGGCCAGATTTGGCTTCAGGCCGTAAATGGGCCCAAATATTGGGCGAACAATTAACGGTCCAGATCTGGCTTCGGGCCGTAAATGGGCCTTTATTAAGCAGGCTATTATTGTGCTAGCCCACTAGTACCTGATTAAGTACTACGGGACTTTGACTGTGCCGGCCTTTTTAACCTATATGGGCCTCTGTTGGGCCCAGCCACATGTCGACGTATCATAGGCTATTCTTAGTTACTACATCTGGCCCACTGACGAGCTGACAGGTTTTCCCTTCAGCCAATCAGAATTTTACACGTGGAAATTTCCCATTGGTTAGGGCTGTTAACGGGTTATCGGATCCAAAATCCGACCCGATAGCTTAACGGCGTTCCGTTACGGTGGATGCCACGTGTCGGTCACCCTTGACGAAAGCACTTCTGTGACGCGCGATTTATCGTCATGGAAGTGGACACTTCCGTGATGATAATTTTGGTAATGTCATGGAACACTTCTACGACAGCACATGTATGACTATCTTGATTCTGTCATAAAATCGTCATGGATGTACATGCATGACAAAAAACACGACCTACTGTGACAAACACGTATCATCATGGAAGTGTATTTTTTTGTAGTGCATAGTCAGAGGAACATGTATAAGTCATGAAGAAAGCAATAGCAATAAACTAAATGATCATAGTGCTAAGCTAACGGATGGGTCTTGTCCTGTGATCCCGTTCATCAAATGACAACACATGTGTATGGTCAGGAAACTTAACCATCTTTAATTAACGAGCTAGTCTAGTAGAGGCATACTAGGGACACTCTGTTTGTCTATGTTTTCACACATGTACTAAGTTTCCGGTTAATATAATTCTAGAATGAATAATAAACATTTATCATGATATAAGGAAATATAAATAACAACTTTATTATTGCCTCTAGGGCATATTTCCTTCAGTCTCCCACTTGCACTAGAGTCAATAATCTACTTCACATCGTCATGTGATTTAACACCAATAGTTCACATCTTTATGTGATTAGTTCACATCTCCATGTGACTAACACTCAAAGGGTTTACTAGCATCAATAATCTAGTTCACATCGCTATGTGATTAACACCCAGAGAGTACTAAGGTGTGATCATGTTTTGCTTGTGAGATAAGTTTAGTCAACGGGTCTACCACATTTAGAGCCGTATGTATTTTGCAAAAAAAAATATGTCTACAATGCTCTGCATGGAGCTACTCTAGCTAATTGGTCCTACTTTCAATATGTATCCAAATCGAGACTCAGAGTCATCCAGATTGGTGTCAAAGCTTGCATCGACGTAACTCTTTACGACGAACTCTTTTATCACCTCCATAACCGAGAAATATTTCCTTAGTCCTCTAAGGATAATTTTGACCGCTGTCGAGTGATCTACTCCTAGATTACTATTGTACTCCCTTGCCAAAATCATGCTAAGGTACACAATAGGTCTGGTATACATCATATCATACTTTATAGAACCTATGACTGAGTCATAGGGAATTATTTTTCATTATCTTTCTATTTTCTACCGTGGTCGGGTTTTGAGTCTTTACTCAACTTCACACCTTGCAACACAGGCAAGAACTCCTTTGACTGTTCCATTTTGAACTACTTCAAAAAACTTATCAAGGTATGCACTCATTGAAAAAACTTATCAAGCGTCTTGATCTATATCTATAGATCTTGATACTCAATATGTAAGCAGCTGCACCAAGGTCTTTCTTTAAAAAATTCCTTTATGCTTTCTAGAAAATTCTACATCATTTCTGATCAACAATATGTCATTCACATATAATTATCAGAAAGGCTGTAGTGCACCCACTCACTTTCTTGTAAATACAGGCTTCACCAAAAGTCTTTATAAAACCACATGCTTTGATCACCTTATCAAAGCATATATTCCAACTCCGAGATGCTTGCACCAGTCCATAGATGGATTGCTGGAGTTTGCACACTTTGTTAGCACCTTTAGGATTGACAAAACCATTTTGTTGCATCATATACAACTCTTCTTTAAGAAATCCATTAAGGATTGTAGTTTTGACATCCATTTGCCAGATTTCATAAAATGTGGCAATTGCTAACATGATTCGGACAGACTTAAGCATCGCTACGAGTGAGAAAATCTTATCATAGTCAACACCTTGAACTTGTCGAAATCTTTTTGCCATAATTCGAGCTTTGTAGATAGTAACACTACTATCAGTGTCCGTCTTCCTCTTGAAGATCCATTTATTCTCAATGGCTCGCCGATCATCAGGCAAGTCAATTAAAGTCCATACTTTGTTCTCATACATGGATCCCATCTTAGATTTCATGGCCTTAAGCCATTTCGTGGAATCTGGGCTCATCATCGCTTCCTCATAGTTCGTAGGTTCGTCATGGTCTAGTTGACCTACGAGGTTCGGTAGTAACTTGATCTGAAGTTTCATGGTCATCATCATTAGCTTCCTCACTAACTGGTGTAGGAATCATTGGAACTGATTTCTATGATGAACTACTTTCCAATTCGGGAGAAGGTACAACTACCTCATCAAGTTCCACTCTCCTTCCACTCACTTCTGTCGAGAGAAACTCTTTCTCTAGAAAGTATCCTATTTTTAGCAACGAATATATTGCCTTCGGATCTGTGATAGAAGGTGTACCCAACAGTTTCCTGTGGGTATCCTATGAAGACACATTTCTCTGATTTGGGTTCGAGCTTATCAGGTTGAATTTTTTTCACATAAGTATTGCAACCCCAAACTTTAAGAAACGACAACTTAGGTTTCTCGCTAAACCAGAGTTCATACAGTGTTGTCTCAACGGATTTTTTAGACGGTGCCCTATTTAATGTGAATGCAGCTGTCTCTAATGCATAACCCAAAACGATAGTGGTAAATCGGTAAGAGTCATCATAGAGTGCACCATATCTAATAAAGTACGGTTATGACGTTCGGACACACACTATGGTGTTCCAGGTGGCGTGAGTTGCGAAACTATTCCACATTGTTCCAAATGAAGACCAAACTCATAACTCAAATATTCACCTCCATGATCAGATCGTAGAAACCTTATTTTCTTGTTACTTTGATTTTCCACTTCACTCTAAAATTCTTTGAACTTTTCAAATGTTTCAGACTTATATTTCATCAAGCAGGTATACCCATATCTACTCAAATCATTTGTGAAGGTCAGAAAATAATGATACCCACCGCAAGTCTCAACACTCATCTAACCGCATACATCAGTATGTATTATCTCCAATAAGTTAGTTGCTCGCTCCATTGTTCCGGAGAACGGAGTCTTAGTCATCTTGCCCTTAAGGCATGGTTCGCAAGCATCAAGTGATTCATAATCAAGTGATTCCAAAAGTCTCATGCGCTTTACACCAATATGACCTAAACGGCAGTGCCACATATAAGTTGCACTATCATTATTAACTTTGCATCTTTTAGCTTCAATATTATGAATGTGTGTATCACTACGATTGAGATTCAGTAAACCATTTATATTGATTGTATGACCATAGAAGGTTTTATTCATGTAAATAGAACAACAATTATTCTTTGACTTAAATGAATAACCGTGTTGCAATAAACATGACCCAATCATATTCATGCTCAACGCAAACACCAAATAACATTTATTTTAGGTTCAACACTAATCCTGAAGGTAAAGGGACCGTGCGATAGTGATCTTATTAACCATGGAATCACTTCCAACTCACATCATCACCTCGCCCTTAACTAGTCTCTGTTTATTTTGCAACTCCCATTTTGAGTTACTACTCTTAGCAACTGAACCAGTATCAAATACTGAGGGGTTGCTATAAACACTAGTAAAGTACACATCAGTAACATGTATATCAAATATACCTTTGTTCACTTTGCCATCCTTCTTATCAGCCAAGTATCTAGGGCAGTTCCACTTCCAGTAACCATTTAGTTTGTAGTATAAGCACTCAGCTTCAGGCTTGGGTCTATCTTTGGGCTTCTTCATGGGAGTAGCAACTTGCTTGCCATTCTTCTTGAAGTTCCCTTTCTTTCCCTTGCCCTTTTACTTGAAACTAGTGGTCTTGTCAACCATCAGCACTTGATGCTTTTCTTGATTTCTACCTTCGCTGATTCTAGCATTGCGAAGAGCTCGGGAATCTTTTTCGTCATCCCTTACACATTATAGTTCATCACAAAGTTCTAGTAACTTGGTGATAGTGACTAGAGAACTCTGTCAATCACTATCGCATCTGGAAGATTAACTCCCACTTGATTCAAGCGATTGTAGTACTCAGACATTCTGAGCACATGCTCACTCGTTGAGCTATTCTCCTCCATCTTGTAGGCAAAATACTTGTCAGGGGTCTCATACTCTCGACTAGGGCATGAGTCTGAAATACAAATTTCAGCTCTTGGAACATCATATATGTTACATGGTGTTCAAAACGTTGAAGTCCCGGTTCTAAGCCGTAAAGAATGGTGCACTAAACTATTAAGTGGTCATCATAGCGAGCTTTGCCAAACGTTCATAACATCTGCATCTGCTCCTGCAATAGGTCCGTCACCTAGCGGTGCATCAAGGACATAATTCTTCTATGCAGCAATGAGGATAATCCTCAGATCACGGACCTAGTCCGCGTCATTGCTACTATCATCTTTCAACTTATTTTTCTCTATGAATATATCAAAAAATAAACAGGGAAGCTATACGCGAGTTATTGATCTACAACATAGATATGCAAATACTATCAGGACTAAGTCCATGATAAATTTAAGTTCAATTAATCATATTATTTAAGAACTCCCACTTAGATAGACATCCATCGAGTCATCTAAATGATCACATGATCCATATCAACTAAACCATGTCCGATCATCACGTGAGATGGAGTAGTTTCAAATGGTGAACATCACTATGTTGATCATATCTACTATATGATTCACGCTCGACCTTTCGGTCTGAGTGTTCCAAGGCCATAACTGCATATGCTAGGATCGTCAAGTTTAACCCGAGTATTCTGGGTGTGCAAAACTGGCTTGCACCCGTTGTATGTGAACGTAGAGCTTATCACACCGATCATCACATGGTGTCTCAGCACAATGAATTTTCGCAACGGTGTATACTCAGGGAGAACACTTATACCTTGAAATTTAGTGAGAGATCATCTTATAATGCTTCCGCCGTACTAAGAAAAATAAGATGCATAAAAGTTAAACATCACATGCAATCAAATAAGTGATATGATATGGCCATCATCATCTTGTGCCTTTGATCTCCATCTCCAAAGCATCGTCATGATCACCATCGTCACCGGCTTGACTCCTTGATCTCCATCGAAGCATCGTTGTCATCTCGCCAACTATTGCTTCTACGACTATCGCTACCGCTTAGTGATAAAGTAAAGCAATTACATGGCGATAGCATTTCATACAATAAAGTGACAACCATATGGCTCCTGCCAGTTGCCGATAACTGTTACAAAACATGATCATCTGATACAACAAATTATATATCATCACGTCTTGACCATATCACATCATAGCAAGCCCTGCAAAAACAAGTTAGACGTCCTCTACTTTTTTGTTACAAGTTTTACGTGGCTGCTACAGGCTTCTAACAAGAACCGTTCTTACCTACGCATCAACACCACAATGATTTTTCATCAAGTGTGCTGTTTTAACCTTCAACAAGGACCAGGCATAGTCAAACTCGATTCAACTAAAGTTGGAGAAATAGACACCTGCTAGCCACCTGTGTGCGAAGCACGTTGGAAGAACCAGACTCATGAACGCGGTCATGTAATGCCGGTCCGGGCCGCTTCATCCAACAGTACCGCCGAATCAAAGTAAGACATTGCTGGTAAGCAGTATGACTATTATCGCCCACAACTCATTGTGTTCTACTCGTGCATATAACATCTACGCATAGACCTGACTCTGATACCACTGTTGGGGAAGATAGTATTTCAAAAAATTTCCTACGATCATGAAAGATCTATCTAGGAGAAGCATAGCAACAAGCGGTGGGAGTGTGTCCACGTACCCTCGTAGACCGAAAGCGGAAGCGTTTATCAACGTGGTTGATGTAGTCGTACGTCTTCACGATCCAACCGATCTTAGCACCGAACGTACGGCACCTCCGTGTTCAGCACATGTTCAGCTCGATGACGTCCCTCGTACTCTTGATCCAGTTGAGGCCGAAGGAGAGTTCCATCAGCACGACGGCGTGGCGATGGTGATGCTGAAGTTACCGGCGCAGGGCTTTGCCTAAGCACTACGACGATATGACTGAGGTGTGTTTCTGCGGAGGGGGGCACCGCACACGGCTAAGAGATTGTCCGTTGTGCTATTGGGGTGCCCCCTGGCCACGTATATAAAGGAGGGAGGGAGAGAGGAGGCCGGCCAGGTTGGGAGCGCCAAGGGGGGAGTCCTAATTGGACTCCTAGTCCAAGTAGGATTCGACCCCCCTTTTCCTTTCTTCCACCAGGGGGAAAGGGAAGGAAGAGAGAGGGGGAAGGAAAGAGGGGGCCAACCAGCTCCCCTAGTCCAATTCGGTTTGGGCAAGGGGAGGGCGCGCCCCTCTCTTGTGGCCCCTTTTCCTCTCCTCCAATAAGGCCCACTAGGCCCAGTACTTCACTCGGGGGTTCTGGTAACCTCCCGGTACTCCGAAAAAATGCCCGAACCACTCAGAACCATTCCGATGTCCAAATGCAACCTTCCAATATATGAATCTTTATGTCTCGACTATTTCGAGACTCCTCGTCATGTCTGTGATCTCATCCGGGACTCCAAACAAACTTCGGTCATCATCACATAACTCATAATACAAGTCGTCATCGAACGTTAAGCGTGCGGACCCTACGTGCTCCAGAACTATGTAGAGATGACCGAGACACATCTCTGGTCAATAACCAATAGAAGAACCTGGATGCTCATATTGGCTCCTACATATTCTATGAAGATCTTTATCGGTCAAACTGCATGACAACATACGTTGTTCCCTTTGTCATAGGTATGTTACTTGCCCGAGATTCGATCGTCGGTATCATCATACCTAGTTCAATCTCGTACCGACAAGTCTCTTTACTTGTTCCATAATGCATCATCCTACAACTAACTCATTAGTCACATTGCTTGCAAGGCTTATAGTGATGTGCATTATCGAGAGGGCCCAGAGAAACCTCTCCGATACACGGAGTGACAAATCCTAATAGCGATCTATGCCAACTCAACAAACACCATCAGAGACACCTGTAGAGCATCTTTTATAATTACCCAGTTACATTGTGACGTTTGATAGCACACTAAGTGTTCCTCCGGTATTCGGGAGTTGCATAATCTCATAGTCAGAGGAACATGTATAAGTCATGAAGAAAGCAATAACAATAAATTAAGCGATCATAGTGCTAAGCTAACGGATGGGTCTTGTCCATCACATCATTCTCTAATGATGTGATCCTGCTCATCAAATGACAAGACATGTCTATGGTCAGGAACCTTAACCATCTTTGATTAACGAGCTAGTCTAGTAGAGGCATACTAGGGATACTCTGTTTGTCTATGTACTCACAAATGTACTAAGTTTCCGGTTAATACAATTCTAGCATGAATAATAAACATTTATCATGATATAAGGAAATATAAATAACAACTTTATTATTGCCTCTAGGGCATATTTCCTTCCGCATCCACTATCCATTATCTATTCGGTACACCGAGAGACATAGTCCTCAGAGGAATTAAGCTTTCTTAACCACCCACGTCTTTGTATGTGGCTTCGAAACAGAAGAGCGAGCAGGATATGATTTCTTTTGATAACCATAATTGTTACTCGAAGAAGTGCGAGCATAATCAAAAGAATAGGCATTGAAATTCTTTCCAGACGAATGAGTATAGTGGTTGAATGAGGTATGCATGTACTCATTCTGTCAAACTTTTTCATGGGAGTAACAAGCATTTTCAACCTGTATGGTTAGTAGAGTAGTAATAGGCAATGCAACGATAGTTTTCCTGGGCATTCCTGCTGTTTCGTCCAACATAGCGAGCAACAACCTCACCACGTTGGTTTTTGAACTACTTATAGTTGTCCAGAGAATCATCATAAGAGTATTCGGGGATAGGAGAGTCATATCCCGAAAGTAATGCTGGATCTAGTGTTTTGCTCTTGGTAGGCACCCACACAGTGCAAGGATATTGATCAGGTTCCCAGTAGGAGCCATTTTCATTCAGTTTCCTTTCGAAACCAAAACCTTCTTTCCTGGGATTTTTGTGAAGAATAGATTTCTTCAGAACATCACAAAGGGTTTGATGCCCTTTGAGAGACATGAACATTCCTGTCTGAATAAGATCCTTCAACCTAGCATTCTCATCAGACACATAACCATTTTCCTCGACAAAGGGGTTAGCATTCATAGAAGATTCAACAATTTATTCAGCATTGCAGCGTTCAAGGCATTTTAAGCAAGGTGGTATAAACACTTCAGGTTTCTCTTTGAGTTGTTGGGTGAGAAGAGAATGTTATCTAATCAAGTCATCATGAGCATCTCTCAGGGAATTGAGTTCCTATTTCCTTTTCAGGTAATCATAAGTCAATCTCTCTTGGTCGGCCGAGAGAAAATCATGATGATTTGATAGTTATTCCATTCCGGACTCGAGAGCGAAATGCTCTACTGTCAACGATCAATTTTTTCTCCATCTCCTCCACAAACAACCCTTCAGATTTCCTGAGGATTTTCTCAATTTCCTCAACAGAGTTTTGTTGTAATTAGCAATTTTAATCAGTTTAGCATGGTCATCCTCATCCGAATAATATTGATCACTTGAGTGAACCTTGTGATGTCTGGAGGATACCTTTTCTTTTGAAGCTTTGGAAATGAAACAGTAAGCAGGAGATTCATCATCGCTTGAATGATTCTCGAAGAAGTTTGATGCAGGGGTGGAGGCACATGCTATGGTAGCCATGTCGGAATCAGAATCCTCATCGAATTCATCAGCTTCTTCAGAGTTAGATGACTCTTCTTCATCAGAGTCCGTCTCCTTGCTGATGTACGCCTTGGACTTGCGAGAGGTATTCTTGCGGTTGGAGGAGGACTTGGAGAGATTCCTCGAGGAAGATCTTGATGAAGACTTGGAGGCGGAGCCATCCTTCTTCTTGAAGAACTTCTTCATTTTCTTATCATCATCGGAGTCGTAGTTCTTGCTCTTGCCTTTTCC
This sequence comes from Aegilops speltoides, assembly GCA_021437245.1. NCBI lineage: Eukaryota > Viridiplantae > Streptophyta > Magnoliopsida > Poales > Poaceae > Aegilops > Aegilops speltoides. The sequence continues at coordinate 325,758,832 of CM038142.1, read as the reverse complement.
ATGGTTGTTTCCTGAATCATATCTTCCATTGGCATGGATTTGAGCTTCCCAGAGAGGGTAGTCCGAAATGAAATGTCCTGGCTTTTTGCACTTGAAGCAGGTGTAATCTCCAATAGGTTTTGATGAAGACTTTGAATCGCCAGAGTTGCTTGATCCTTTCTTTTGAAACTGGTTCTTCCCGTGAAGGCGCTGGAATCTTTTCGTGATTAATGGGAGATCTTTGCTGATCCTTTCTGGGTCATCTGAATCTTCTTCGACATTTCCTTCTAAGGAAGAATCATCCATAGCCTTGAGAGCATGACTTAAGTGGTGACTTGAGCCATAGAGATCTCTCTTTTCTTCTTCTTGTTCCACGTGGGTGTTTAGCCTTTCTATGATATCAGCAGAGTCGAGAACTTTGAAATCAGCTCGTTCCCTAATCATCAGAACTAGTGTGTCGAATGACCTGTCAAGAGATCTGAGCAGTTTCTTCACAACTTCATGATCAGTGATGTCTTTCGCGCCGAGACCTTGTAGCTCGTTTTTAGTGTCATTGAGATGATCAAAAGTTTGCGGGCAGCTTTCATTTCCGATTCGCTTGAACTGTTTGTACTTTGCCGAAGAGTATCAATGCGAGCTTCTTTCTGAGTTGAAACTCCCTTATTTATTTTTTGGAGAATGTCCACAATTCCTTTGTAGTTTTGCACTGATGATAGCGAAGAAATTGAGCACGAGAGAGATATCTGCCAATTCCATCTTTTGCTTGAGCGTCCATCTGAATGAGTTTCTTCTCGAGGTCAGTGGGGACCTGGGGCCCTTCAACCGTGAATCCATTCTGCACCACATTCCATATGTCATCATCAATAGCTCGGAGACGGATCTTCATCTTCTCTTTCCAGAAGGGATAGTCCATCCCATTGACGATGGGAATCTTGAGATGCGACTTGTAGCTCGCTGAAGACATACTTAAACTCCAAGGTGGTTAGACCAAAATGAGCAAAGTCAAGGAGTACCTTGCTCTGATACCAATTGTAGGAACAAAGTATGTCTACCGAGAGGGGGAGGGTGAATGGGAGGTTTAAAATTTCTTCGGAAATCTCAACACTCTCGGAACCCAGCAGTGGAGCGAATGAAAACAGTGTACAACGAATGAATACAAGCTAACGAAGGGAAACTAAAAGCATGCATCAAGACAAATCACATGATTGAAATAGTTCGATTGTAAAGAGGAGAAGCAGAGGTAACCAGTGATGCTCGATGGTGACAAGGAATTTGGTAGACCAGTTCGTCCTTCTTCACAAGGACTATGTCTGGTTGGAGGGGTTTTGATTTAACACAGAAGATAAACTCTCTTCGCCCTATTCTCCTCGACAATTGGTTCATCAACCAATGTCGATCAATCATGGTAGATATTTGAGGCGATCTCCGAACCTTTACAGACTTCTTCTTCGAGAACCACAATTACTCTTGGTCTCGGAAGAAATTGACACCTAACCATCTAGAGAGTTTGCAGCTCTCAAGAGTAATAGGTGGAGCGTACTGGACTTAGGTTCGAGTGATACTGAACCACTATCTAATTTTTCGGCTCTAGGGGTTTCCTCTTAGTGGATTTTAAACTCAAATCACTCTGGAGAGGGGGTTGCTCAACAATCTTCTCACAATCAAACGGGTCAGCCACCGGACAACGCTGGTGCAGGGTGGCTATTTATAGCCGCAGCCTTCCCTGGTGGGCAATGGCCATTTTGGACATGCGGTCCAGCCAATGTCCAACCGTCACATTCACAGTGGTCGGATTTTAAGAGGTAACATTACTTGAGGACAAAGTAATGCTAACTCCTCGACCAGAGACAAATCTCTCATAGCAAAGAAGATCACTGTCTCTTGCTGACAAGCATTTGCTCGGAATACAAAGAGATTTCTTTCACAACTTTCATAGGACTTGGGTTTAGCATCAGCGAATCAAAGTTTCGAATGCTGCACCCCTCTTAATAGTATGGTGGTCCTGCGACTCAGTAAAGAGGAGAGAAACAATGAAATAAATTCTAGATCTTCACTTTGTCTTCAATCTTCTCTGTCGCAGTCACTTCCTTCGGACGAGCACCGAGCTAATTGCTTAGCGTCAGCAATTTTTGAGGGGTCACTCTTGTTATCATAATCTTCAGTGATAACCTTCACTACCACACAGGGGATTATCTTTGGCATTTGAATCAAACTCCTCTTGATTGCAGGGACCTGTTACTCTTTGTGCACTAGCAAACACATAAGTCCCATACTATTTATGTCAACAAACTCCAAAACATAAGGAGGCAAATTATTGCACCAACAAAGCCTTACGTATGAAAGTGTTCAATGAGTCTTGGAGATCTCAGGTGGATGCAATCATACAAAAAGGTAGTGTTGGGATAAAAGTAAATGATGACACGGGGCATTATTTTCAGACTCACAAGTGGCTAAGACAATGGGACTCCATGTCTCCCTTGCTGTTTAACATAGTAGCGGATATGTTAGCAGTCCTTATCGGTTGGGCTAAAGAGAATGGCCAAGTAGGAGGACTAGTTCCCCACCTAGGAGGGGGGGTATCCATACTACAATACGCTGATGACACCATTATTATCATGGAGCATGACCTCGCAAAGGCCAGGAATATGAAGCTCGTGCTTTGCCTATTTGAGCAATTGTCTGGACTAAAAATAAATTTTAACAAAAGCAAATTGTTCTATTTCGGGAGAGCGAAAGAGGAACAAGAGGAGTACAGACAATTATTCGGATGTGAAATGGGTTCCTTATCGTTTAGTTACTTAGGGATACCAATCCATCATAGGCGTTTATGAATAAGGAATGGAAATGTATAGAGGATAGATTTGAGAAAAAAACTAAGTTGCTGAAAGGGCAAGCTAATGTCCTACGGAGGTCGGCTGGTTCTGATAAATTCGGTTTAGATGAGCTTGTCGATGTTCCTTATGTCCTTCTTTGAAGTGCCCGTAGGGGTGTGGAAAAGATTAGACTTCTATAGATCCCGCTTCTTTTGGCAAAGTGATGAGACTAAGAAGAAATACCGATTGGCCTGACGGGATATCATCTGCAGACCCAAGGACCAAGGTGGGTTAGGGATCGAGAACTTAGAGGTAAAGAACAGATGCTTGCTTAGCAAATGGCTTTACAGGTTATCGGTGGAGACCGAGGGTATGTGGGTACAAATTTTGCGGAATAAGTACTTACGCACTAAAACTTTTGCCCAGGTTACAGCTAGACCTACAGACTCACCTTTTTGGAAAGTGTTATGAGGACAAAAGTCACCTTATTCCAACGGGTGAGGTTCATCGAAGGTACAGGTACCACCACTAGATTTTGGGAGGATACGTGGCTGGGGAAGATGCCTCTGGCTCTACAGTACCCATCACTATATAATATTGTGCAACAAAAAGATGACTTTGTAGCCACAGTATTATATTGGTACCACTTAATATCCAATTTAGGCGATACCTAGTAGGGGATCGGTGGAATGAGTGGTTGCACCTTGTCCGCGGGTTGATGGAAGTTCAACTATCGGACCATGAGGATACGATTCACTGGAAGTTAGCTGCGAACGGGATCATTTCAGTGAAATCTATGTATCTGGACTTAATTGATTCAAGGCCATTGTCTAGGTCTTTACACATATGGAAAATTAAAGTCCCGCTCCGAATTAAGATTTTCATGTGGTTCGTTCACAAAGGAGTCATTTTGGCCAAAGATAATTTGCTTAAAAGAAGCTGGATCGTTAACTCCAGATGTTGTTTTTGTGATCACAATGAAACGGTTAAACACCTCTTTCTCAAGTGTCCACTTGCAAAATCATCGTGGCGCTCAATTCATACAGCTTTCAATATACATCCCCCAATGAGCATAAAGACGTTATTTGGGACGTGGCTCAATGGAGTGGACATACATACAATGGAACATATTCGGATAGGGATATGTGCACTACTTTGGGCGATATGGAATACTAGAAATGATATAGTTTTTAATGGGACAAACTTCACGAATTTTTGCAGGTAATCTACAGAGCTACATCATGGATCCATATGTGGTCATTGCTCACTCATGTGGACTCCAGGGAGCTTTTGGTTACTGTGTGCAACCATTCGGAGACGGTAGCATGGGCTATCTTCAGCCGATTTGGATGGCGTGCTAATAATAGACTAGGTGTATAGACATCGTTGTCTGATCTGTATCGCCGGATGTGGCATTTTTCATTTCTTTTATTTCGTTTGGCACTTTGATTCTGGGCTCCTGGTGACCTAAGACTTTGTTATTTTATTGTTAATAAGATGGCCGCATGCATCGATTGATGCAGAGGCCGAGGGTTTTGCCTCCTTTTCAAAAAAAAAACATGAGGAAATGATGTGAATAGATAAAGTACAAGGGTGTGTTTGGTTACATTGCCAATTGAGCCTGGCCCGGCGAGCCTGGCTCTAGTGAGCCAGTTTGAGGGGATTGTAGGATCGGAAGTATGTCTAGAGGGGGGTGATTAGACTACTTGACAACTTAAAAATTTAGCCTTTTGATTGAAGTAGTTTCTTAGCAAGTTCACAATGATAACCAAGTCAAGTATCACCCTACACATGCAATTCTAGAGTTATGGCAGCGGAAAGTAAATTGCATGTATAGTAAATGAGAGGTGGAGAAGAGCAAACATAATGGAGACACGGAGATTTTTCTCGTGGTTCCGATAGGTGGTGCTATCGTCAATCCACGTTGATGGAGACTTCAACCCACGGAGGGTAACTTGCTGCTTGTGAGTCCACGGAGGGCTCCACCCACGAAGGGTCCACGAAGAAGCAACCTTGTCTATGCCATCATGGCTTACGCCCACGGAGGGCTAGCCTTACTCGGGGTAGATCTTCACGAAGTAGGCGATCTCCTTGCCCTTACAAACTCCTTGGTTCAACTCCACATCATGACGGAGGCTCCCAAGCGACACCTAACCAATCTAGGAGGCACCACCCTCCAAAAGGTAATAGATGGGGTTGGTGATGATGAACTCCTTGCTCTTGTGCTTCAAATGATAATCTCCCCAACACTCAACTCTCCTCACTAATTTGGCTGTGGTGGAGGAAGGGATTGAGTGGAAAGCAACTTGGAAAGACTAGAAATCAAGTGTCATATGGTGGGAGTGGAGCAACTTGATCTCAACACAAGGGTAGGTAGTTTTCTTCTCGAAATGTAAGGTAGGAGTGGTAGTTCTTTCGATGGCTCTCTCCACGAATGAAGAGGAGGTGGAGGGTATTTATAGCCTCCACACAAAATCCAACCGTTACACACATTTGAGCAATCTCGGTCGGACCGAAGTTGACAACTCGGTCGGACCGAAAGTTCAAATCTTGTGAGCGTTGGGATTTTCGTGGGACCGAAAATACAATCTCGGTTAGACCGATTCTTCCAAAGTCTAGGGTTTGCCAATCTCGGTGGGACCGACTTTCTCATCTCGGTGACACCGATTTGAGTCTGAAGGTTCTGAAGCTTGGCAACACCAATTTCGAATGACCGAGTTTGGAATCGGAAAATCCGAGATTCTTAGGGTTTGGCTATATGGTGAGGTGGTTCATCTCGGTGTGGTGAGTTTGGAATCGGTGGGACCGAGATTACTTATGGGTTTATGTTGGAATGAAAGATTGCTGATTGTTTGAGAGATAAATCACTAAGCACTTTGGAGCAACCAGATCATCATCATAACCTCACCCCCTTTTAATAGTATTGGCTTTCCTATGGACTCAATGTGATCTTGGATCACTAAACCAAAAATGGAGTCTTGAGCTTTTGCCAATGTTTTCCTTAGCATTTTGAGGGGTCCACATCATCGGTCATTGCCATTCCCATATCCTTGAACTTTCTGAAATATTCTCAAGAAATGATTAGTTCAATGATATATATGTTGTTATTAATTACCAAAACCACCTGGGGATTAGTTGCACTTTCAATCTCCCCCTTTTTGGTAATTGATGACAACATATAGATCAAAGCTTCGACAAATGATATAATCAATGAATAACATCGTCGCTTTGAGAAGTATGTGATAAGCAAGAGCTCCCCCTAAATTTAAGATTTGCGTTTGAATGCAAATGCACAATCGATTAGGATCATGGGTTACTCTTCCATGTCACATACATCTTGGTGGAGCGCACAAAATGATAAGAATGAATAGCATGCACCCAATCACCAAGACATGAGTAAATGATCATACAAGATATGAATGGAATATGATAAGCATCAAGCACTCATTAAGCACAGTATGATCAAGCACTCATCAAAGATAGAGCAAACGTAGTATCAAGCACACGAAGTATCTCAAAGAACTCAAAAGTATCTCAAGGAAAACCGCAAACGAAAGAGCAAAAACGAGCACTCTCTCTCGAAGCCCTATGATCTATACAATTTCTCCCCTTTGGCAACAAGTTACCAAAAGTTCGAAGGTATAGAGCTAATCGTCACTCGGGACTCTTTGGCGGCTCTGTCTGCGTCGATGGAGTGGAGATGGCTGCATCTGCAAAGCTTCTGCTGAAGTCTGTGGAGCTGGAGGAGTGGATCTTGGAGTGGTCCGAACCGACGGAGCTGTAGGAGGTGCTGATGTAGTAGCCCAGGATCGACCTTTGGAATAGCAGCTGATCTGGGCTTTGTAGGCCTTCTGCAGCAGGCTGCTCATAGTCATCTGGACCATGTCACCTTCCATCTCCTTCATGAGTTCGCCTTCTCCCTCTTAGCTTCCTCGATATCGCATCAAGCTTGTTGACGGTGACTGCACTTGATCGACAGCGTCGAGCATGGAACTTATCCTCAACGATCCTCTCAAGGCTCTCCCGAGATTGCACTATGCTGGCCAGCGTAGCTCAATTCTCGAGTGGCTTCAAGAAGTTGTTCTCGCAACGCTCTTGGGCTTCTTGCTGCTTCCTTCTCGGCTTTAGCTTGTTTAGCGACTTGGACTTAGCATGTCCTTCTACAGATGTGGGAGCATTCTCGGTCATCACAACCTCGTTGTCCTCATGTTAAAGCTGCGGTGGCAAGTGGGGTCTATCCAACGGTAGGTGTCCGTGCCAAACTTGGCATTGATGAGCATCTGAATATGCGGAGCAAACCCACACGACCTCTTCTTCGGTGGTGATGTCCTCTTGATAGTCTCAACTATCGGGTCCATCACCTTAAAAGGTGTCTTCGATCTAGAATGTGCAGCATGTTGATAGAGTACCCTCTTATCATGCGGTGGTCCTCGACTTAGGCATCAATGTATGCCTCAGAATGGTGTTGGTGGTTGGGAGACCTGCCTGAAGGTAGTAGACTGAACCAAGCTTCCAGATCTCTACATCCTTCTCATCAACCTCATTATACATGTTCTTCATTGACTCGTGGTTTTTCTTCGGAATGCCATACACATCAATATCATCTTCTCTTGAAACAGGTGCATTCAGCAATGCTCTCCATTCCTCAACAGTAGACTGGAATCTCTGCCCTTCTGTCATCCATACAATCCTGCCATCTGGATAGAAGTGTGCGGTGGCATAGAACTGCATGATCATCTCATCGTTCCAGGCAGTCAATTTCTGACCAACGAAATCTGCAATCCCACAAGCAGTGAAGCTTTCATGCACATGTGGGAAAAAGTCTCTGTGCTCTTCACTATCAATGTATTCCCAGTCAACGTATCTGGTGTCAGCAACAATTGGCTTCTTGTCCATGAAACCTTTGTCTCATAAAAGTCTTGTTGCTCTCTTGTGTGGAATCTTGAGTCAAGCTGCTGTTCTTCTCCTGCTTTGGCATATGGATCTGTTTGCCTCCATAGCTCGAGTCCTTTGTCCTTTCTCTCCTTCATATTTTCAGCTCGAGGATGAGCTTCATTATGAAGCTGGCAGTTTACATCGAGCTTGAGCAAAACATGAGCCTCATCATCGATTCTGCGGTGGCACATTGTCCTTCTTCTTCTCTGAAGCGGTATGTTCCTTCACAGTCTTCTTGGGCTTGGCGGCTGGTTTGGCTTGGGCTGCCTTTCTTTGGAGCTGAAGGCTTAGCTTTTGGAGGTGCTCGCCTCGATGGCATCACCCATCAATTTCGCTTCTAAGGTGGTGAGGTGCTTCCTCATCGTAATCATCATCATCATCATTTGTCTCTTCATGAACTTTCCTCTTCCTCTTGGAAGTCTTCTTGATCTTCTTTGGAGGTTTCTTCCATCTTGAGCTTCTGTGCAACAGAGGATTTCTTCACCTTGCTTGTGCCTTTCTTGGTTTGTTGCCCTTGATGCTCTTTGGCAACCACCTTCCTCTTTGGCTTAGAAGTTATTTCCTCATCTGCAACGAAATCTGAATCTTCCTCATCGAGTTCCTCTTCCTCCAGCCTCGGTGGCAGCAGCAGCAGATCCACTTGGAGTGCTCTCTCCATCATCTGAAAAACTGCTTGCTTCTGGACTTGTAGCTGCCTCTGGAATCTCAACTGGCATCTCAGACCTGTTCTGACTGTCACTTCCTTCAGACATGTCTGACAACCTGTGAATAGAGTGGGTATAGGCAGAATAGAAGAGTTATCACAAACTGCAGAGGATTTTGCAAAAAGAATGAGTTCAAACTTTAGTTTTAGGTTTTCACAGAATACATGTCGGTCTGACCGAGTCTATCAATTCGGTGAAACCGAAATGCCTAAACAGACCACATACACCACTTTCGGTTGGACCGAAATGGGTTTCGGTCTAGCCGAGACAGTTAGGGTTTCACTAAATCTTCATTTCGGTCTTACCGATTTTCACAACTCGGTTTCACCGAAAAGTGCAGTGCAATGGCCAGAGGCCAAATCGGTCAGTCCGAAAATGCTGAATCGGTCACACCGAGATGTGTTCGGCGGAAACCTAACCCTAAAATTTTCACTCGAAATTTGTTCTATGACCTAAACGGCTGGATAGGGAGATCTCAATCTTGGCAAGAAACATGGCAACGCCTATCGTGCATAGAATCAGCGATTGGAACACGAGAGGGATGAAACTCACCCAATGCGGTGGAGCTTCACTACGGCGGCAACGGTGCGGTGCGAAGGACCGCTGACGGCGATGGAGACCATGGCGAGGGCGCTGAGCGACGGCGGAGACGATCCGGAGACCAAGGCGGCGCAGCTAAGGGTTTGAGGGCGAAGCGTTTGAAGAAGTAATCAACGCGCTCTGTCCTCGAGTATATATACCCTTCGGCTGTCGGTGGGACCGAGTTTGCAAACTCGGTGGGACCGAGATGGTTAACTGCGTGCAGTTACACACATCGGTCACGCCGAAAATTTAAACTCGGTTTCACCGAGGTGAAAACCTAGATCAATCCAAGTGATTTCGGTCTGTCCGATTTGAGTATATCGGTTTGACCGAAAGTACTTAGAAGGTTTTGGAAGTTAGGCTTTTGACGGATCGGTGGCTCGAGTGCTCCTCACTCGGTCGTCGAAAAAGTCTTGTTCAAAGTTTGTGATATAAGCATGAATAGAGTTTGAGACAAGAAAGCATAGATAGCTAGGGGAGGAACTTAGGCATTCTTGTCCATCCATTTGGTCAAAAAGAAAATATCCAAAAGACCAAAGCAACAAATGGATGTCCTCGAATGGGTAAAATCATGCATCCAACATGCTCACACAATAAGATAGCAAATGAAATATGTGTCAAACATGCACAAACAAAACACTAACAGCTAGCACACAATTTGGCGATGACTAGGTCATCTATATATGAGTATATTGACTTAGGAGTCAAATGAGAACATTTGATCATAGGTCATACTCATCGTTTAAGCACAAGTGGGGTTACCACTTTTCCATAAAGCATTAATGTGTTCACATCATTAGAAGATGCTTTAGCTCATTTCTTTAGAGCAAAGCTCCCCTTGATGTGAGATCCCCTTTTAAAGGGTCAAACTAACCTTGGGTTGTCGTTGAATACTTCATGTAGATGTTGAAGATGTGGATGCTCAATGTTGATGAAGATCATCAAGAGTTGGGAGCAATCCTTTGGATTGGGCACTTTCAATACCTACATGGGTTAGTCCCACAAGGAACAAACAAGAATATCCATGGACATAGATTGAAGTTCACAATAGATGATGTCCATGAAAGCAATGATTACCTTGTCCCTTGACTTACCAACATGAGGGTTTGTGACTCCATGAACTAGTGCAAGATGTGGAAGTTGATTGCACAAGTCCTTGCCAAAATGAATATGAGTGAAGTATATTGGCGGAGTCACCCTCAAAAACTTTCTAGTTCTTCTTCTTCGGGATCCACATCATCTTGATGGGAATCCTTGGGGTAGTAGTTGAGCTTGTTGAAGTAGAACTTGAAGTTGCCTTGGGAACCCACTTGACCATGGCCTTGGGTGCTTCAATGAATGCATCAATCTCCTCTTGAAGCTTGTCCTTGCCTTTTAGCTTGTGGTCTTGTGGTGGAAGGTCATCTTGAGCTTGTTCCTCGTTTGAAGAAGTAGGATCATACTTCTCTTCTTGAGAAACAAACTTTGGAGTGGGATATTGACCTTCTTCCCATTCAACACCCTCGGCGTTGAACTTTCGCTCAAAACCAATTCCTTGATTCTTCGGTGTCTTCCTTGTTTGCGAACAATTTCCTCAAAGCTCTTGCTTCGGCAAGACTCTTGTAGACACCTTTCTCTATAATCCCTTTCAATAGACTATTTTCTTGCTCAAGTGAAACTTGGCTTGAAACATTGTTAGTGGAATCAAGAGAATTACTAGAAGTAACAACATTTGATTTAGCATGATTATTGTTACTACTAGATGAAGAATTTTTCTTATGCTTGTCATGCTTAGTTTTGATAGGTGGCAAGAAATTAGACAAGAGAAGTCGTTTGGCAAGATATGAAGAACTCTTCTTTGAAGATCGTCATTGATAGCTTTTAGAAACTCATGTTCTTGCTCTAGATTGAGCTTCTCGAGCGTAGCTTCTCATGAGATCTTAGGAGCTCTCTATGATCTTCTTGAGTTGTTTCATGAGCTAACTTAAGAGTGTTTAGTTCTTTAGTTAGACGCTCAATCTCCTTCATAGCATTGTCATTCGACTCATCTCGACTATAAAGACTACTAGCATGTTCATCATTACTAAGCTCACTAGATTTATCATGTAAGAGCTCATCTTCACCAAGCAAGTCATCCTCATCACTATCAAAGTCAATAAACTCAGGATGTGATACCTTGGGGCCTTTTGCCATGAAGCATCTTCCAATTCCCTCATTTAGTGAATCAAATATGTCATAGGAGTTGGAGTTGGAGGATACGAGAGCAAGACCGGCAACACCTTCATCTTGACTATATTCGGAGTTGGAGTGATAGCTTCTTTCGGAGTGATTGTCGGAGTCGGAGCCGGAAACCCATTCACCAACATGAGCTTGATGTTTTCTTCTTGTGTAGCTCTTTGATGACTTGTCTTTCCTTTCCGAATCCTTGCTTCTCCGAGAGGATCTTCGTTCATAACGATCATCTCTACTCCTTCTCTCCTTTCGGCGACTCTTCTCTTGAGCTTCTTCTTCTTGGAGATTCTTCTCTTCTCTTGTGGGAGTCGAACACTCATTTGAGTAGTGTCGGGTCTTCCACAATTGTAGCAGTTTCGATCACGACTAGAAGATCTCCTTTCATCATATGATCTAGACTTTGAGCTTCTTTCCTTGCTTCTACTCTTGTAGCATTTGTTGAAGTTCTTCACCATTAGGCTTATCTCTTCATTGGAAACTAGCTTGTCACTTGAGGATGTGGGAGCTTCAACTGCAGCTTTGTAAGCACCACTTGACTTGTTGTGAAGCTCTTCCTTATCTTTAAGTGTCATCTCATGAGCAACAATCCTTCCAATGACTTCGGTAGGCTTGAAATCTTTGTAGTTTGGCATCATTTGGATCAAAGTGCACACGGTGTCATACTTTCCATCCAAAGCTCTGAGAATCTTCTTGATGATGAATCGGTCGGTCATTTCTTCGCTTCCTAAGCCTGCCATCTCATTGGTGATGAGAGCAAGCCTAGAGTACATTTCAGCGACTCCTTCACCTTCCTTCATCTTGAACTTGTCAAGTGACCTTGAAGAACATCTAGCTTTGATTCCTTCACGGACTCGGTACCTTCGTGCATTTCGACCAAAGTATCCCAAATCTCTTTTGCATTCTCAAGACGGCTGATCTTGTTGAACTCCTCGGGACACAAAGCATTGAAGAGAATGTCACAAGCTTGAGCATTGTTTCGTAACATCCGCAACTCATCCGCAGATAACCGCGATCCGAGCTTTTCCTTCTTGAAGAACTCACCTTGCAAGCCAACACAAATAATGCCCCATGCGGCAGGGTTATGTCCAAGAATATGCATTTTCATTTTATGCTTCCAACTAGCAAAGTTTGAACCATCAAAGTAAGGACCTCTACGAAAATTACCCTCACTAGACGCCATACTCTCCTAGGCTGTGAAACCAAGCTTATGGAGTCCAATGCAATGGAAACCAATCCAATGGAAACCAAGCTCTGATACCACTTGTAGGATCGGAAGTATGTCTAGAGGGGGGGTGATTAGACTACTTGACAACTTAAAAATTTAGCCTTTTGATTGAAGTAGTTTCTTAGCAAGTTCACAATGATAACCAAGTCAAGTATCACCCTACACATGCAATTCTAGAGTTATGGCAGCGGAAAGTAAATTGCATGTATAGTAAATGAGAGGTGGAGAAGAGCAAACGCAATGGAACACGGAGATTTTTCTCGTGGTTCCGATAGGTGGTGCTATCGTCAATCCACGTTGATGGAGACTTCAACCCACGGAGGGTAGCAGCTCTTGCCTTGAGTCCACGGAGGGCTCCACCCACGAAGGGTCCACGAAGAAGCAACCTTGTCTATGCCATCATGGCTTACGCCCACGGAGGACTAGCCTTACTGGGGTAGATCTTCACGAAGTAGGCGATCTCCTTGCCCTTACAAACTCCTTGGTTCAACTCCACATCATGACGGAGGCTCCCAAGCGACACCTAACCAATCTAGGAGGCACCACCCTCCAAAAGGTAATAGATGGGGTTGGTGATGATGAACTCCTTGCTCTTGTGCTTCAAATGATAATCTCCCCAACACTCAACTCTCCTCACTAATTTGGCTGTGGTGGAGGAAGGGATTGAGTGGAAAGCAACTTGGAAAGACTAGAAATCAAGTGTCATATGGTGGGAGTGGAGCAACTTGATCTCAACACAAGGGTAGGTAGTTTTCTTCTCGAAATGTAAGGTAGGAGTGGTAGTTCTTTCGATGGCTCTCTCCACGAATGAATAGGAGGTGGAGGGTATTTATAGCCTCCACACAAAATCCAACCGTTACACACATTTGAGCAATCTCGGTCGGACCGAAGTTGACAACTCGGTCGGACCGAAAGTTCAAATCTTGTGAGCGTTGGGATTTTCAGTGGGACCGAAAATACAATCTCGGTTAGACCGATTCTTCCAAAGTCTAGGGTTTGCCAATCTCGGTGGGACCGACTTTCTCATCTCGGTGACACCGATTTGAGTCTGAAGGTTCTGAAGCTTGGCAACACCAATTTCGAATGACCGAGTTTGGAATCGGAAAATCCGAGATTCTTAGGGTTTGGCTATATGGTGAGGTGGTTCATCTCGGTGTGGTGAGTTTGGAATCGGTGGGACCGAGATTACTTATGGGTTTATGTTGGAATGAAAGATTGCTGATTGTTTGAGAGATAAATCACTAAGCACTTTGGAGCAACCAGATCATCATCATAACCTCACCCCCTTTTAATAGTATTGGCTTTCCTATGGACTCAATGTGATCTTGGATCACTAAACCAAAAATGGAGTCTTGAGCTTTTGCCAATGTTTTCCTTAGCATTTTGAGGGGTCCACATCATCAGTCATTGCCATTCCCATATCACTGAACTTTCTGAAATATTCTCAAGAAATGATTAGTTCAATGATATATATGTTGTTATTAATTACCAAAACCACCTGGGGATTAGTTGCACTTTCAGGGATGCAGGCAAAAAGACCCCAGATGCACATAGTTTGGTTGCCTGCATGTACCTTAGTTGCCTGAGACAACCATTTTTGACCCGGCGTTTGGTTGCCCGCATTGCATTAGGCGCACATATAACATGGTGTTTGGTTGCAACCTGCATAAGGTGTTGTCACAACTTCTAACTAGTGGTGAGCTTACCACACACAATCTAAACATGTAGTGCCAGCTAGTTAAACAAATGATAGCTCATCCTAACTACTATCAAATGACAGAACAAATTATTAAGAGCCATTGGCTAAATAGGGGATAGTTCATCAGTGTTGCTGCTACCAGATCTTCCTCTTCATCTTCCTCTTCTTCTGCTTCTGCTTCTGCTTCTGCTTCTGCTGCTGCTGCTGCTTCTTCGTCTTCTTTAAATCCTGCACTGACCTCTGTTAAGCCACATTGCCTCTGCCCACTCCAACCTTTTGTTCTTCCAAGCGTCATTGTCAAATGCCTCCACACCATGGCCGGAGCCAACAACATCGCCAGGCTCAACCTCTTCCTCCTCAGGCATGTGTTCATCAAAGCCCCACTGGAGGATCCAGTTATGCAGAATGCAACAAGCAAGAACAAGCTTAACCTGAGTGGAGTATGGGTGGAATGACATCCAAGATCTTAAACCTATTCTTCAGAGCTCCAAATGCCCTCTGAACAGTTACTCTAAAGCTGGAGTGTCTGAGATTAAACAGCTCCTGTGCAGTCCTAGGATAGTCCCTACCAGAGAACTCGTTGAGATGGTACCTAGTTTTCCTGAAGGCTGGAAGAACACCCGATCGACATGCATAGCCAGCATCTCCAAGGTAGAACTTGCTGTCGGGGATGTTGATCCCATCAGGTCGACTCATGCTGTCATTGAGAATGTTAGCATCATGCGCTGACCCCTCCCAGCCAGCCAGCACATATGTGAACTTCAGATCAAAGTCAACAACAGCAAGCACATTCTGGCTTGTGTAGTGCTTCCTCCCCTGTATGCTGCAGACTGTGATCTAGGAACTCTGGCAGTGACATGAGTACCATCTATTGGCCCAATGCAATCCTGAAAATGGCATCACAAGCGTGTGTTAGTGCTCAACTTGAACAATACAAGCATATCAAGCCATGAAAAGTGTATATTGTCAATGCTCACCTTGAAGTATGGATACCTTCTTGGGCTTCCGCGAATCTTTGGTGGAGTCAGGCCAAATGGTCTCCTGATCATCTCTTCTCTAAGCTCCCCAACAGCAAAAAGCATCTGCTTGAAGTACCTGGAGATGGTCTCCATTGATCTCCTAAACGTGGAATGACCCCGAACCTCTGGTTATGGCCAACAACATGGAGGAACATGGTCACTTGCTCTACCACACTGGTGTTGATGTTATCTTGTAGCAGCCCCCTGCTCCTGAAGGTCTCGACAAGCCTGGAAAATGGTGCTCTTTTCATTCGAAGCATCCACAGAGCCTCGACGTCATTGCGGTCCTTGCGGTTGTAGGTGTAGTTCAAATTTTGGATCCTCTCCTGTTCCCGGATAAACATTGGACCATAGCGGATCAAAGGTCTCCCAACACGACAAACAACTCTCTGGTGCATGAACATGACCCATGCGTGAATCACACTTATCAGTACCACTGCCTGAATTATCAGCCTCATCCGTGAGAAATCGATGCTACACCTTGCCTAACGGCCTAACCACTGACCTAACAAAGGGGGGAGGGTGCTGCTTACCGGTCGAAGACGAGGACGGCATAGGGGGAGCCATGGCACGGACAAGATCGACCAGACGGTGGCCAACAGCATGGGAAGCACCAGATCCGCCACAAACGCCGCCGCCGCCCCTAGCGCAGATCTGAATTCGCAGCCGCCGCCGGTGGTGAGGCAGTAGGGAAGAAAGAGGCTATGGGTGAGCGAGTAGAAAGGGAGGTGAGGCAAGATTTGGCTCCGGGAAGGCGCGCCAGATTTCCTATCAATCGCCATCCCCCCTCGCCCTCGCGTCGCACCCGTCTGTGCGACCTCGCGACGCACTAAGCCTGGCTCGCGAGAAATTGCCGATCATCCGTGCGTTTCCAGCGAGTTAGGCTCTGAGATGCTTTGAGAAGCATGCGATGCAGGCCCAACAGTGAAACCAGGCAACCAAACAGGCCTCTTCCTTCCCACGCGGGTCTGGTTGAGCTCGATGCGGGCAACTAAACACGTTCCAAGTCTCAGTTTTCTGTTCTAATCTATCACTTTGGATGTTCTGGATCCACCAGATGTCTGGGAAATATAATTAATTTTGTGGGTTATAACGTGGTACGTACACCACTACTACTCGATTAGTTTGGTTTATGTAATACAGTATCACTCATCGAGTCTAGCTATAGAAATGCAGAGGTACCTAAACGCCTGAACTGAATTGAGATTCTTGCAGGATTTCCTCACGACTCACGAGCGAGGCGTTGGTGGCCGTAAAAGGGCTCCTGCTGGAGTGGGCCAATGGCGTGCTTCAAAGAGACGTGCTCGTGTGTGGACACTGAACGCTGATGGATCCGGTGGTTCAGCTCTCTGCACTTCACGGACAAATCACCATGGTAGATGGTACCCATCGTGACTAATGCAGCTCCTTGCTTAGTTTAATAAATCCATGGCAATCTGTTAGTGCAGCTATGTCCTGTAAGTTGCTAGTTTGTCTGATTGCTCTCTCAAATCATGGCAGTTTAGTGAAGGTGCTTCAATGGCTGTACCAAGTACCAACCAAGCATGCTACAAGAAACAATTTTTTTTTCAAGAACATGCAGGAGCGACTGCATGTCTTGCATGTCTTTTCAATTAAGAAGAGAAAGAAAGTCTTAGTACAGAGTGAGTTACACTGTGAAAGCCGCCTTGCAGGCCCAGCGATTCGGGCATGCTCTAGTTCCTAGTGAATTTGGAAAGGATGGCCGCCCTCTCCCCTAGCATGAGTCCACAGGCGGAGCTCAGCCCTAATGAGATTTGCGGTGGAGTTCGGCGGGGATATCTTGCGCTCGAAGACACGAGTGTTATGCTCAAGCCTGATGAAGCGGAGCGTGGCGATGACGGTGGTATTCGTTTGTCTAATGTGCCTAACCGTCCCTGCTTCCGCCAGCTGTGGTGTGACGCCCCCGATTCAATCGTACACTAATCATGCACGCAAACGTGTACGATCAAGATCAGGGACTCACGGGAAGATATCACAACACAACTCTAAAAACATAAATAAGTCATACAAGCATCATAATACAAGCCAGGGGCCTCGAGGGCTCGAATACAAGTGCTCGATCATAGACGAGTCAGCGGAAGAAACAATATCTGAGTACAGACATAAGTTAAACAAGTTTGCCTTAAGAAGGCTAGCACAAACTGGGATACAGATCGAAAGAGGCGCAGGCCTCCTGCCTGGGATCCTCCTAACTACTCTGGTCGACGTCGGCGGGCTGCTGCGTAGTAGTAGGCACCTCCGGTGTAGTAGTCGTCATCGGCGATGGCGTCGCTCTGGACTCCAAACATCTGGTTGCGACAACCGTAAAGAAAGGAAAGGGAAAGAGGGGAAGAAAGTGTTGGGGAACGAGTAATTTCAAAAATTTCCCACGCACACGCAAGATCATGGTGATGTATAGCAACGAGAGGGAGAGTGTTGTCCACATACCCTTGTAGACCCGGCGGAAGCGATCTGGCGTAGAGGAAGTAGTCGACGTTCTCCTCGCGATCCGACCGATCCGGCGCCGTTACTCGACGCCCGAGTTCTTGACACACGTACAGCTCGATGGCGTCCCTCGTACTCGATCCAGCCGAGTGTCGAGGGAGAGTTCCACAAGACGACGGCGTGGTGACGATCTTGATGTTTCACGGCGAGAGGCTTCGCCTAAGCTTCATGACGGTATAACCGAGGTGGAATATGGTGGAGGGGGCACCGACACGGCTAAGGAACGATCTCACGATCAACTTGTGTGTTCCAAGGTGCCCCCTGCCCCGTATATAAAGGAGCAAGGGGGGGGGCGGCGGCCAAGGGAGGCGCGGCAGGAGTCCTACTCCCTGGGAGTAGGATTCCCCCAATCCTAGTTGGACTAGGATTCCTGGGGGAAAGAGAGAGAGGGGGCGGCCCCTTCTCCTAGTCCTAGTAGGACTAGGGAAGGGGGAGGCGCGCACCACCTAGGGCTGGCCCTTCTCCTTTCCACTAAGGCCCATCGAGGCCCATTTACCTCTCGGGGTTCGGTAACCTCCGGTACTCAGATAAATTCCGCCGCCGGAACCATTCGAACTCCAAACATAGGCTTCCAATATATCAATCTTTATGTCTCGACCATTCCGAGACTCCTCGTCATGTCCGTGATCACATCCGGGACTCGAACTCCTTGGTACATCAAAATACATAAACTCATAATAAGCGCCATCGAAACCTTAAGCGTGCGGACCCTATGGTTCGAGAACAATGTAGACATGACCTAGAACTATTCACGGTCAATAACCAACAGCGGGACCTGGATGCCCATATTGGTTCCTACATATTCTACGAAGATCTTTGTCGGTCGGACCGCATAACAACATACGTTGTTCCCTTTGTCATCGGTATGTTACTTGCCCGAGATTCGATCGTCGGTATCCAATACCTAGTTCAATCTCGTTACGGCAAGTCTCTTTACTCGTTCCGTAATACATCATCTCACAACTAACTCATTAGTTGTAGTGCTTGCAAGGCTTAAGTGATGTGCATTACCGAGAGGGCCCAGAGATACCTCTCCGACAATCGGAGTGACAAAACCTAATCTCAAATACGCCAACCCAACATTTGCCTTTGGAGACACCTGTAGTACTCCTTTATAATCACCCGATTCACGTTGTGACGTTTGGTAGCACCAAAGTGTTCCTCCGTAAACGGAGTTGCATAATCTCATAGTTACAGGAACATGTATATGTCATGGATAAGCAGTAGCAACATACTAAACGATCGTGTGCTAAGCTAAGGAATGGGTCATGTCAATCGATCATTCTACTAATGATGTGACCTCATTAATCAAATAACAACTCCTTTGTTCATGGTTAGGAAACATAACCATCTTTGATTAACAAGCTAGTCTAGTAGAGGCATACTAGTGACATGTTGTTTTGTCTATGCATTCACACATGTATCATGTTTCCGGTTAATACAATTCTAGCATGAATGATAAACATTTATCATGAAATAAGGAAATAAATAATAACTTTATTATTGCCTCTAGGGCATATTTCCTTGATCTCCCACTTGCACTAGAGTCAATAATCTAGATTACACAGTAATGATTCTAACACCCATGGAGTCTTGGTGCTGATCATGTTTTGCTCGTGGAAGAGGCTTAGTCAACGGGTGCGCAACATTCAGATCCGTATGTATCTTGCAAATCTCTATGTCTCCGATCGGACTAAGTCCGGATGGAATTGAAGCGTCTCTTGATGTGCTTGGTCCTCTTGTGAAATCTGGATTCCTTTGCTAAGGCAATTGCTCGAGATTGTCACGAAGATTTTCATTGGACCCGATGCACTAGGTATGACACCTAGATCGGATATGAACTCCTTCATCCAGACTCCTTCATTAGCTGCTTCCGAAGCTGCTATGTATTCCGCTTCACATGTAGATCCCGCTACGACGCTTTGTTTAGAACTGCACCAACTGGCAGCTCCTCCGTTTAGTGTAAATACGTATCCGGTCTGCGATTTAGAATCGTCCGGATCAGTGTCAAAGCTTGCATCAACGTAACCGTTTACGATGAGCTCTTTGTCACCTCCATATACGAGAAACATATCCTTAGTCCTTTTCGGTATTTGGGATGTTCTTGACGCTGTCGATGATCCACTCTGGATTACTTTGGTACCTCCTGCTAGGCTTATAGCAAGGCACACATCAGTCTGGTACACAGCATTGCATACATGATAGAGCCTATGGCTGAAGCATAGGAACATCTTTCATTTTCTCTCTATCTTCTGCGGTGGTCGGGCATTGAGTCGACTCAACTTCACACCTTGTAACACAGGCAAGAACCCTTTCTTTGCTTGATCCATTTTGAACTTCTTCAAAACTTTGTCAAGGTATGTGCTTTGTGAAAGTCCAATTAAGCGTCTTGATCTATCTCTATAGATCTTAATGCCCAATATGTAAGCAGTTTCACCGAGGTCTTTCATTGAAAACTCTTATTCAAGTATCCCTTTATGCTATCCAGAAATTCTATATCATTTCCGATCAGCAATATGTCATCCACATATAAGATCGAAATGCTCTGAGCTCCCACTCACTTTCTTGTAAATCTGAGGCTTCTCCAAAAGTGCAGTACAAACCCAAATGCTTTGATCACACTATCAAAGCGTTTATTCCAACTCGAGATGCTTGCACCAGTCCATATATGGATCATTGGAGCTTGCACACTTTGTTAGCTCCCTTTGGATCGATAAAACCTTCGGTTGCATCATATACAACTCTTCTTCCGTAAATCCATTCAGAATGCAGTCTTTACATCCATTTGCCAAATTTCATAATCATAAAATCGGCAATTGCTAACATGATTCGGACGGACTTAAGCATCGCTACGGGTGAGAAGGTCTCATCGTAGTCAATCCCTTGAACTTGTCGAAAACCTTTTGCGACAAGTCGAGCTTTATAAACGATAACATTACCGTCGTCGGTCTTCTTCTTGAAGATCCACTTGTTTTCTATTGCTTGCCTACCTTCGGCAAGTCAACCAAAGTCCACACTTTGTTTTCATACATGGATCCCATCTCGATTTCATGGCCTCAAGCCATCTTATGGAATCTGGGCTCACCATCGCTTCTTCATAGTTCGTAGGTTCATCATGATCTAGTAGCATGACTTCCGAACAGGATTACCGTACACACCAGTGCGGATCTTACTCTGGTTGATCTACGAGGTTCTGCGGTAACTTGATCTCAAGTTTCATGATCAACATCATCAACTTCCTCACTACTTGGCGTAGGTGTCTCAGAAACTGGTTTCTGCGACGAACTACTTTCAAGTAAGGGAGAAGGTACTATTACCTCATCAAGTTCCACTTTCCTCCCACTCACTTCTTTCGAGATAAACTCCTTCTCTAGAAAGGATCCATTCTTAGCAACGAATGTCTTGCCTTCGGATTTGTGATAGAAGGTGTACCCAACTGTTTCCTTTGGGTATCCTATGAAGACACATTTCTCCGATTTGGGTTCGAGCTTATCAGGTTGAAGCTTTTTCACATAAGCATCGCATCCCCAAACTTTAAGAAACGACAACTTTGGTTTCTTGCCAAACCACAGTTCATAAGGTGTCGTCTCAACGGATTTCGACGGTGTTCTATTTAGTGTGAATCGGCTGTCTCTAGAGCATAACCCCAAAAGCGATAGCGGTAAATCTGTAAGAGACATCATAGATCGTACCATATCTAGTAAAGTACGATTCTGACGTTCGGACACACCATTACGCTGTGGTGTTCGGGTGGCGTGAGTTGCTAAACTATTCCGCATTGTTTCAAATGTAAACCAAACTCGTAACTCAAATATTCACCTCCACGATCGGATCGTAGAAATTTAATTTTCTTGTTACGATGATTTTCAACTTCACTCTGAAATTCTTTGAACTTTTCAAGCGTTTCAGACTTATGTTTCATTAAGTAGATATACCCATATCCGCTTAAGTCATCTGTGAAGGTGAGAAAATAACGATATCCGCCACGAGCCTCAATATTCATCGGACCACATACATACAGTATGTATGATTTCCAACAAATCTGTTGCTCTCTCCATAGTACCGAGAATGGTGTTCTAGTCATCTTGCCCATGAGGCACGGTTCATAAGTGCCAAGTGATTCATAATCAAGTGACTCCAAAGTCCATCAACATGGAGTTTCTTCATGCGCTTTACACCGATATGACCTAAACGGCATTGCCACAAATAAGTTGCACTATCATTATCAACTCTGCATCTTTTGGTTTCAACATTATGAATATGTGTATCACTACTATCGAGATTCATAAAAAATAGACCACTCCTCAAGGGTGCATGACCATAAAAGATATTACTCATATAAATAGAACAACCATTATTCTCGATTTAAATGAATAACCGTCTCGCATCAAACAAGATCCAGATATAATGTTCATGCTCAACGCAGCACCAAATAACAATTATTTAGGTCTAAAACTAATCCCGAAGGTAGATGTAGAGGTAGCGTGCCGACCGCGATCACATCGACTTTGGAACCATTTCCCACGCGATCGTCACCTCGTCCTTTGCGAGTTAAGCAATCAGTAGTCCTGTTTGAGTTGCAAATATTAGCAATAGAACCAGTATCAAATACCAGTGCTACTACGAGCTCTAGTAAGGTACACATCAATAACATGTATATCACATATACCTTTGTTCACCTTGCCATCCTTCTTATCCGCCAAATACTTGGAGCAGTTCCGCTTCGGTGACGGTCGCTTGCGCAGAGAAACACTCGATTTCAGGTTTAGGGCCAGACTTGGGTTTCTTCTCTGAGCAAACAACTTGCTTGCTGTTCTTCTTGAATTCCTTCTTCTTCCCTTTGCCTTTCTTCTTGAAACTAGTGGTCTTATTGACCATCAACACTTGATGCTCCTTCTTGATTTCTACCTCCGCAGCCTTTAGCATTGCGAAGAGCTCGAGCATAGTCTTTACTAACCCTTGCATATTATAGTTCATCACGAAGCCTTTGTAGCTTGGTGGCGTGATTGGAGAATTCATCAATGACACAATCATCCGGAAGATTAACTCCCAATTGTGTCAAGTGATTGTAGTACCCGGACATTACGAGTATATGTTCACTAATGTAACTATTCTCCTCCATCTTGCAGCTATAGAACTTATTGGAGACTTCATATCTCTCAATCCGGGCATTACTTTGGAATATTAACTTCAACTCTGGAACATCTCATATGCTCCATGACGTTCAAAACGTCGTTGAAGTCCCGGTTCTAAGCCGTAAAGCATGGCACATGAACTATAGAGTAGTCATCGACTTTGCTCGCCAGACGTTCATAACATCCGGTGTTGCTCAAAGAAGAACTGTCACCTAGCGGTGCATCCGGGCGTAGCTCTTACGTGCAGCAATGAGGATGATCCTCTCGTTACGGACCCGATCCGTGTAATTGCTACCATCATCTTTCAACTTTGCTTTCTCAAGGAACGCATTAAAATTCAACGGAACAACAAAGACGAGCCATCTATCTACAATCAAACATAAACAAGCAAGATACTATCAGTACTAAGTTCATGATAAATTTAAGTTCAATTAATCATATTACTTAAGAACTCCCACTTAGAAAAACATCTCTCTAGTTATCTAAGTGATCACGTGATCCAAATCAACTAAACCATAACCGATCATCACGTGAAATGGAGTAGTTTTCAATGGTGAACATCTTATGTTGATCATATCTACTATATGATTCACGCTCGACCTTTCGGTCTCCGTGTTCCGAGGCCATATCTGCATATGCTAGGCTCGTCAAGTATAACCCGAGTATTCTGCGTGTGCAAACTGGCTTGCACCCGTTGTAGATGGACGTAGAGCTTATCACACCCGATCATCACGTGGTGTCTGGGCACGACGAACTTTGGCAACGGTGCATACTCGGGGAGAACACTTCTTGATAATTTTAGTGAGAGATCATCTTATAATGCTACCGTCAATCAAAGCAAGATAAGATGCATAAAAGGATAAACATCACATGCAAATCAATATAAGTGATATGATATGGTCATCATCATCTTGTGCTT
The DNA here is from genome assembly GCA_021437245.1 of Aegilops speltoides. Classification (NCBI taxonomy): domain Eukaryota; kingdom Viridiplantae; phylum Streptophyta; class Magnoliopsida; order Poales; family Poaceae; genus Aegilops; species Aegilops speltoides. The sequence goes on along the minus strand of CM038142.1, from coordinate 325,735,106 downwards.
CACGATCTCCATCTTGCAGCACCACCATGATCACCATCGTCACCGGCGCGACACCTTGATCTCCATCGTAGCATCGTTGTCGTCTCGCCAAACTTATGCTTCTACGACTATCGCTACCGCTTAGTGATAAAGTAAAGCATTACGAAGCGATTGCATTGCATACAATAAGCGACAACCATATGGCTCCCGCCGATTGCCGATAACCGGTTACAAAACATGATCATCTCATACAATAAAATATAGCATCACGTCTTGACCATATCACATCACAACATACCCTGCAAAAACAAGTTAGGCGTCCTCTACTTTGTTGTTGCAAATTTTACGTGGCTGCTACGGGCTTAAGCAAGAACCAGTCTCACCACGCATCAAAACCACAACGATACTTCGTCAAATAGACTCGTTTAACCTTCTCAAGGACCGGGCGTAGCCACACTCGGTTCAACTAAAGTGAGAGAGACAGCACCCACCGGTCACCTTTAAGCAACGAGTGCTCGTGGCGGTGAAACCAGTCTCGCGTAAGCGTCACGCGTAATGTCGGTCTGGGCGCTTCATCTTACAATACCGCTGAACCAAAGTATGACATGCTGGTAGGTAGTATGACTTGTATCGCCCACAACTCACTTGTGTTCTACTCGTGCAAAACATCAAACCATAGAAAAACCTAGGCTCGATGCCACCTTTGGGGAACGTAGTAATTTCAAAAATTTTCCCACGCACACGCAAGATCATGGTGATGTATAGCAACGAGAGGGGAGAGTGTTGTCCACATACCCTTGTAGACCAAGCGAAGCGATCACTGGCGTAGAGGAAGTAGTCGACGTTCTCCTCGCGATCCGACCGATCCGGCGCCGTTACTCCGACGCCCGAGTTCTTGACACACGTACAGCTCGATGGCGTCCCTCGTACTCGATCCAGCCGAGTGTCGAGGAGAGTTCCACAAGACGACGGCGTCGTGGCGATCTTGATGTTTCACGGCGCAGGCTTCGCCTAAGCTTCATGACGGTATAACCGAGGTGGAATATGGTGGAGGGGGCACCGACACGGCTAAGGAGCGATCTCACGATCAACTTGTGTGTTCCAAGGTGCCCCCTGCCCCGTATATAAAGGAGCAAGGGGGGGGGGGGCGGCCAAGGGAGGCGCATGCTGGGAGTCCTACTCCTCTGGGAGTAGGATTCCCCAATCCTAGTTGGACTAGGATTCCCGGAGGGGGGAAAGAGAGAGAGGGGGGCCGGCCCCTTCTCCTAGTCCTAGTAGGACTAGGGAAGGGGGGGAGGCGCGCGCCCACCTGGGGCTGGCCCCTTCTCCTTTCCACTAAGGCCCATCGAGGCCCATTTACCTCCGGGGTTCCGTAACCTCCGGTACTCCATAAATTCCGTTGCCGCCGGAACCATTCGAACTCCAAACATAGGCTTCCAATATATCAATCTTTATGTCTCGACCATTCCGAGACTCCTCGTCATGTCCGTGATCACATCCGGGACTCGAACTCCTTCGGTACATCAAAATACATAAACTCATAATAAGCATCATCGAAACCTTAAGCGTGCGGACCCTACGGTTCGAGAACAATGTAGACATGACCTAGAACTATTCACGGTCAATAACCAACAGCGGGACCTGGATGCCCATATTGGTTCCTACATATTCTCTGAAGATCTTTGTCGGTCGGACCGCATAACAACATCGTTGTTCCCTTTGTCATCGGTATGTTACTTGCACGAGATTCGATCGTCGGTATCCAATACCTAGTTCAATCTCGTTACGGCAAGTCTCTTTACTCGTTCCGTAATACATCATCTCACAACTAACTCATTAGTTGTAGTGCTTGCAAGGCTTAAGTGATGTGCATTACCGAGAGGGCCAGAGATACCTCTCCGACAATCGGAGTGACAAAACCTAATCTCGAAATACGCCAACCCAACATTTGCCTTTGGAGACACCTGTAGTACTCCTTTATAATCACCCGATTCGTTGTGACGTTTGGTAGCACCAAAGTGTTCCTCCGTAAAGCGGAGTTGCATAATCTCATAGTTACGGGAACATGTATATGTCATGGATAAAAGCGGTAGCAACATACTAAGCGATCGTGTGCTAAGCTAAGGGAATGGGTCATGTCAATCAGATCATTCTACTAATGATGTGACCTCATTAATCAAATAACAACTCCTTTGTTCATGGTTAGGAAACATAACCATCTTTGATTAACAAGCTAGTCTAGTAGAGGCATACTAGTGACATGTTGTTTTGTCTATG